>BCIL01000003.1:620431-769809 GCA_001599955.1 Cystobasidium pallidum
TGCACCCCCTCGAACCCCTCTTCCCATCAGACCGCAGACACCGGCTGGACCATCGGTGACTGCGCATGCTGGCCCTCTCCAGAACGAAGCGGGGCCTGCCTCTTCTTCACAGGTAAGCCTAGTCCTCTCTATATCGTGGCACCTCTGTGTGCCTACTCCTGCTATAATACTGACAATATTGACATGAACATCCCAGCCTTCGCGCATCTCCATACCTACTCCACCCCCTCGCAACCCTCCTCCCATTACACCACAGACGCCGCCTCAACCATCGGTGACTGCGCAAGCCGCCTCTTTGCATAAAGAAGCCGGGCCCTCTTCGCAGGTAAGCCTGGTCCTCTCTGTGTTGTGAAGCCTCTGTGTGCCTACTCCTGCTGTAGTACTAACGATATTCACATGGGCATTCCAGCCTTCGGTAGTGGTTCCTCCAGAAACAGATGGAACGTCTTCCGTACCTCGACAGCGGACATTCACTGACCACAGCGATGCTGCGCCCGCATCTTCAAGAGCATCACCTCCTCCCTCCCATCTAAACCCTCACTCTGGCCAGCCTCAACAGCTGAGGATCAAGCATACCATGGACGGGAGGCGGTCCACTGGTGACAAGAACAATTATGTTTGCGAGGCTCCTAGAGCATTCTTTCCAAGCCCTTCCTTCAATCATGGCTACATCTCATTCTCCCGGCTTGGCGGTCTAAGCTATTGGAACGATAGCATGCTTACAGACTCGGCTTTCTCAGAGGACGAGAACAAGCGGATCGGGAAAAGCGTTGAAGCCGCGCTATACTCAGATGAGGAAAGACTTGCGGTACTAGGCTTCAACTCGACCGCTGGGGCAAGCTCTAGTCTGCATGTTGTGAAGATGGAGGAAACGCCCGTAAGCTTGTAATCTCTCACGGGCACAATCTGGATAACCTAACGCAGGTCTCTTCCAGGTCCCACGTCTTCGTAAACGCGATGCGCACGAAGGATTCACTAGCACGACTGCCTTGGCATGGGGTCCTCGCAAGAGCTCCGCGCTACACTTCGCGGCAGCAGAGTCCTTCATGGTACATTTTTCTAGGCAGATAGGTTTTTCCTTGGGTCTGATGTTGCTGTCTCGACACTTTAGCACCGGATTCAGATCGGGTCAATCTGCACCAGCCCAGATGCCCCAGATATCACCGTGAACACCCTTGGCGATAGCTGGACTCACCACTCGGGGCTAATCCACTCCCTTCTTTGGCATCCGGCAAACAACATGATCTACGCAGGAGGGGCAGATAAGCGTGTAGGTTGTGACTTCCTAGCGTGAGCTTTCTTTACTGATACAATCCGTTTTCTAGGTCACGGCTGTCAATGCCGACGGATATCGCATAAATAACGTATGGACGGAGAATGAGCCGGTTCTTCGATTATATAATACGTGAGCAAGGCATCCCCTCTACCCGCCCGCCGGAATCCCATCTATGTTGCACAGCGATGCAATGCAGCCACTCAAAACTGAAACTGCCTACAGGGAACATCTAATGGTGATTTGTTTGGGAAGTAGCCAGTAATTTCGAATTATACACGAATACTGAAGGACTCGATTGACTAGTCTCTACACTCTCCAGCCATCAGTTCCGCGGCATAGACATCCGGATGCCGCACACTAAATCTGCCATGAGATTCGGAGTCGGCCTCGGAATACAACAAAAACTTTCCCGCTATTCCCATGGTCATCTACGGGAAAATCTCTTCGCGTTCCCATTTGCATCCGATCTTAGCATGTGAGTCGCCAATTTGTCGGGTTTTTTTCTACCGATTCCAGACAGGTGGCTGACGCATGGTATCCATTCAATGTTCGCAGCTGGGATTTCAGGCATTCCCAGCACCCTCTCGTCACGGTTGACGGCTTTGACAATGTTATACAGCCCTATTTCGAGTCAACTACCAGAGTGGCTCTTCTCAGCAACAAGCACCTTACTATGGCCAACTTCTAGGTCCATTCCCTTTATCCCCTCTATAGCTATACACTGTATGTTCATCAACTATGTACCTTTTGGCCTAACATAAGCTCGCGCGGCCTGCTTTGGAAGAATTAGCTCTCATGGCATTTGGAAAAGCAGATACTTCGGAAGTTCTGGCAGACCGTGTTGATAATAACAATTATTTCAAACCCATTTGATAGCTACCTGCTTGTCGTTCTTAATTAATCACATCTTCCATGTCCACAATGTCCCGCGCAAATGCTAAGGGGGGCGAGTAATTGATTTGCCACTGTCTGTCTCGATGCAAAGCCACACTTTCAAGGTGATAACCGTCTCGCTATACTTGTACGCTTGTATTGTAGAGACATCCAGCAATAGTGTGGTAAGATCGACACCGCTCTCTTCGGTAACGAGTGCGCCATCAGTATTACAGTATGTTGGATTTTTGTCAATTTATCTTTTTCGAGGGAATCTTTGTTTGGATTTAACATTCTGGATTACCATCCACAGAAGCGACTATGATAGACAATAGTTGATGAACTAATTAATCTGTACAATAGCTACTTGACTTGGTGTAAGATCTTTCGGTGTCTCCAGGCTTTGTGGACTGACTTGTCGATGGCCTGAATCTGGTACATGACGATTCAATCAGGCTCAGGCTACTCCTGTAGTATAGGTAATAACTATGTGTAAGAGTAAGATGTGACTAAATCCTTCAACTAATGTGGTACATCCTCTCGATTGTGATATAGCACAGGGGTAAGCTAAGGGCTGTTCCCTGGCGCCGGCTTTGTCATTCAACTATCATGACCACTGAGATAGCATCGCGGATGCCATGGAAAGCTGCACCTCTGCCTAATTATTGAAGCTTGGGTCTCTGAGGAGGGAAGGCCTTTCGGAACTCCGCCCCCTTCCACTGCAGCAGGGGTACGATTATCAGGCACAACCCAGCCACGATAGCTGCTTCGCAACCGAACACAACGCTGGGACCATCTTTCATCGCCCTGTTAGACCCATAATCAGTACGGCGTCTTCTGAGAAGCCTCAATGGGAGGTAGAGTGTGCTCGCAGGTTTCCTTGCCACTTGGCTTTTTACTCACCAGCTAACTTGGAAGTAAGGCACGGCGAAACTATCGGGTCTTGATTTCAGCTAGAATTCTTTACTGGGTTGGATGCAATAGCTTACCCCCCTAAAACGCGGAACATATTGACGAGTGCACTAACTTCGCCTTGCAGATAAGGCTCGACGTTGTTGAGATATGCATAAACGCATACTGTCGTCATGAGAATGGCCATTTCGGCGATGACCCAGCCGATTGCAGTACCAGCGAAATGCAATTTCACTTGAGGGAGGAGGAAAAAGTTTCAGCAAGGTCCAATTCATTCGTACGCTCCCTGATACTCCATTCTTACGTTCGAAGCAGTAACCAAGTAGTACAAATCCGGCAACATAGAACGGTAGAGCAATGTAAAGTGTCCATAAGCGCATCTCGGGTTCGAAGACACCGTGGTTCCTGCGTGAAAAATTTCGTCAGGCACATTCGACCCGGGCAAGAACGTCCAGGCGGATACCTGCGAATGCCTCGATTTGCAATATAGTCGTTCAGATAGCGACCAATGAATTCGCCAAGCAGACAACCGAGGATTGGGGAGAAATACGATCCAGCCTGCTGATTTACTGTTTATATGGTATGTCGTCAGCAGTAGAAGCGCGCCCCTAGTAACACAGGCTGATTGGCATACGCGTTAAGCCATATCCGACCGGAGGTGGGCTTCCAACGAAGCTTTATTTTTGTAGCTCATCAGTTATGGCATCCAATCGCAGAATTTAATTCGACCTACACTGCATTGGTGACATTGATGCTGTTGGTTGGTTGGAGTTGGACAAGGATTGTAATGCGTATCAGTGCATCGTCCTGAAATGGTCACCAGCGCAACTTTGTCATGCTCACCCGATGCCGAAGCCGAACGCCCACATGATGTAGATCAAAGGCAGCAAGACGGCTGGTTTGACCAATACGATAAATACTTCGGAGATACATGTATACCAAGAAGGACGGTACTTTGCCATTCGAGCACCTTCGATTCCGATGAGAGCTTCTATTCGTCGCCGCATGCCAGTTGAAGTAGGACGTGGGACGGGATGTATATGCCGGTCATACTGAGTTTCCTCCATAAACAAGACGATTAAAATCAAAACAATGCCGGCGTAGATGCTCGCGATCCAGTAAAGCCATCTCCAGCTGATTCCTTGTCCAACTTCATACGAGCAAAAGAAGAAGAAGTGGCAATCACACAACGTTAGCTATTGTTCTAGCTCACGACATCGCGGCAATCGGCTTCTTTTCACGCGAATCCCTGGTACTTTGCCAACAAGTACTTACCGACGAAGCCGAGGATGCTAGGTCCAGCGAATGGTGAAAGAACGAACGCGAGAGTCCATCTATATGAGAACGTAGAGTAGCATCAGTGGTCAGACTAGATAGCCCTCTGAAGGATCTGCCACGCCACGACAGCCGCAGCCTACAAGGCTTATGGTTTGTATGAACGTACAGATTCAACATTCTCGCTTGCAAATGGAAAGGATACATATCGGTGACCAGAAATCTGACGAAGGAACATCAAAGTTCATTCATGGTATGACCTGACGCCAGGTGGGCATACACTCACAAGCCTGAGACCTGTGGGGCGGTTTGAAAAGTTGCACAGAGGATACGAGTGGCGGCGAAAGTAGCCAAGTTCGGTGACACAGCTTGCCCTATCGTGAAACCAAGTCCCAAAACCTGCGACCAGAAAAGGATCGGCAGGCGACCCAATCTCTTGATGAGGAAGATAGCCAGTATTCCTCCAACTCCGAGCATAAAGATAGACCAATTTGATGTTAGGTTGTTGATGTGGTCCACGGTAGTATTATATTCGGCTGCCAATGGGAAGAGACCGGCGATGCCGCACGAAGAAACGAAGTCGGGCACAAATGACGCCGCTCTTCGAACGCAAACATGTCATTGTTAGTCAGGCTAGGGGAAGACGACAAAGCGGCATAGCATACGAAATGACAGCGAGATGAAGACCTTTCTTCTTGCTGGACCACTGCAAAGTTGCGAGTCAGCTACGGCAACCTCGCGCTACAATAGCAGACTAACATTTTGAGGATCATCTATATTGTTAGTGGGTTGAGGATATAGTATAATATTACCCTGCTTGTTAGTCTTGAGCTTGCTCGCTACTTCTTCGCCGAAGACGCGTTTAGCCTCCTCGACTTCTACTACTAGACCAGAAGAGATCGGATGACCGCGAGATTCGGCAACCGAAAGCTAGGGATCGCCAGCTTAGTCAGGTCAAGCTCATGCAGTTCGGACGAATGTGAAACCCACGAGCTCCTGATTGGAGTAAGGTCTGAATTCTACGCTCCCGGCCTCGCGATCATGGTCATGGAGATTGGTACCAGAGTCCTTCTCCTCGAATGCAGTGGAATCCATACGCTTCGTAGACATCATACCGGCCATACTTTCAGATTGTGGGAAGGAAGGGGGGAAGGAAGGACAGTCTGTCCGACTCTGGCGACTTCGTGTCGCACATAACTACAGATCAGCGTTTCGAGACGGACCGGAGTCCCGTATGGTGAACAGTGGGGCTTCGTGCTCTACCCCACAGCCCATATGTATCCGGTGTGGCCCCATAATCCGGCTTTTATTGCTTTCTGGATCAACTGTTGTTCCGAACCCACCAGGCCTATTCATGGTCTAGAAGCCGAGATAGACTATAAATGGCATATGCTTAATGGGCCTGCCAAGCCTTTGAGGCCAACGATCCTCCTCGAAGTGTCATAGTCATTTCACATTTGTATCGTATTGCAGATAAGACAGTTTATTGTGAACAAATTGCGGACGGTTTTTCCGTTGCGAGAGTCAAAGCCGGCACTCGGCATTGTCGATGCCGGAATTGGGGAAAGGTAATCTCTGGGGACCTCCCGAATTTCTGCAATTCCGCCTAACTGAATTCTCTTACATTGTTAATATATAATAAATTGCATGTTAGACCAGGGCTAGATAAGTTGGCTGATAACTGCACCTGTAACTCGCGATTTGGGATGAAGGGCAGCCTCTGGATTTGCGGCTGCCGCTCAGTAGTGGTGTTACTATCTGCACATCCTATGGCCTAGTAACCTTCGCAGGTCGTCTAGGAGGGAAGGCTATCCTCATGGCTTTGCCTTTCCACTGTAGTAGAGGCACTATTGCTAGAAATAGTCCAGCTACGATGGCAGCCTCTACTCCGAAGACGACATGAGGTCCAGCGCTCTCAGCCCATTCTATTTGGAAATATGGCACAGCAAACCTATGCAATCGTCGGGGTATTGTGCGATCGGGATGTTAGCGTACATGTCCGGGTTCGAGCCAGCCCTTCAACGCTCACCCTCCTAATACACGGAACAAATTGACCAGAGCGCTGACTTCACCTTGAAGGTAGGGTTCCACATTGTTCAGATACGCGTAGACGCATACTGTTGTCATCAAGATGGCCATTTCCGCAAGTACCCATCCGATAGCGGTTCCAGCGAAGTTCAACTTGACTGCGGTGGGGAAAGCGATGCCTACTTTCAGCCAAATTACTCGGCGCTGAAACATACATGCGGACCCACATTCGAAGCAATAGCCTAACAGAACGAATCCACCCACGTAAAAAGGGAGAGCAAAGTATAGCGTCCAAAGTCGCATCTCTGGTTCGAAAACACCATGGTTGCTGTCGAAGATTGATCAGCATAATCTAAATCATGGTTGCCGTAGGCTGCGTGCCTGAGTCGCTCTCAGTGCTGTGCTATATCGCTCATAGGTGTTGTCCATGAGCGACAATCCGCGCTGAAGAGAGGCTGCCCTCGCAGCAGGCACAGCGCAATTGCTGTGTGAATACGACTCTACGCACCGGTGAATGCCCCTGTTCGCGATGTAGTCATTCAGATATCTACCGATAAGCTCGCCAATCAGGCAGCCAACAATGGGCGAAAAATATGATCCGGCTTGCTGATTAGCTGTAGGACATGATCTATGCGTCAGCTGGGAAAGCTTGCCGTTCGCGCATGCTAATTTACCGGTCAAGCCGTAACCGACGGGTGATGGCGAGCCGACAAATCTGCGAGTAGAGATCAGTCATTGAGAGACTGTAAATCTGAGAAGTCTCTATCTGCTCACACTGCGTTCGTTACGTTTATACCAATTCCGAAGCCAAAAACCACCAGAATGTAGATCAATGGCAGCAAGATAGCCGGCTTGATCAAAATCATGAACATCTCGGCAGCGCAGATAAACCAAGACGGTCGATATTTGGCCATTTTGACGCCGGTTAAGCCAAGTAGGGTTTCTACGCGATAGCGGAGTCCGTGCGTTGGCCTTTGTGGAACGGGATGGAGGTGGCGATCATATTGTGTTTCTTCCATGAAGAAAGTGATAGCCAAGAGTACGATGCCGATGTAGATACATGCGACTCCGTACACCCATCTGAATGTGATTCCTGCTCCAACTGTGGCAGCCGGCAAACCGGTGGATTAAGGTAACCTCAGCACGACACCGGTTGCAGCGCTTACCTCGGACCTACCAATGAACCCTAGGAATGATGGTCCTACGAAAGGACTGGCTACGAAGGCTAGAGTCCATCTGTAGCAGGAGCCCCATCAGTTGAGCGCTTAGGCATCCCAGTCAATCGAAGAATCCATGCTTACAAATTCAACATCCTCGCCTGAAGGTGGAAGGGATACATATCCGTAATAGTGAAGAGACCAGAGACTTGCGGAGCAGTCTGGAAGGTAGCTGCCAGGATTCGCATAGCTGCAAAAGTCGACAGATTAGGCGCTACAGCCTGTCCTACGGTCCAACCTAGTCCGAAAAGCTGCGACCAGAAAAGGATAGGAAGTCTTCCTAATTTCTTGATAAGGACGATTGAAACCAGCCCTCCCCAACCTAACATAAATATACTCCAACTACGCACCGCAAGAGCTCAGCTGGCTACACTGTTAGACAAGGATGGGGAAAGACTAACTTTGAAGTGAGATTGTTGATTTCGTCCGGGGTAGTGTCAAACTCGGCAGCCAGTGGGAACAAGCTGGCTATACCACATGAAGACACGAAGTCTGGAACGAAAGCAGCGGCCCTACGGATGTTTATCTATTCAGCATAGCATCACAGCAGTCTGGTGCTACACACGCCTTACGAGATGATGCCGAGCATCAGGGCTTTCTTTCGGCTCGACCACTGCAGTACAATGTCGTCAGTATACCATATTCTACCCCGTGGAGACCTCGACAGTCGCACTCACGTTCTGGGGATCTTGAGGGTCATCCGTAGGCTGCGGATACAGCACGATAGTGCCATCGGGATTGGTCTTGAGATTACCGGCAATCCGCTTTCCGAAAACACGTTCGGCTTCTTGTGGTTCCACAACGAGACCTGAGTGGTCTTTGAACCCTCTCGAGTCGGCTATAGCAATCTGTAAATGAAGTGGCAACGCAGTTCAAAGTCAGGTTTTACACATGATTCAGACTAGAGTTAATTCGGAAGCGGCTTCAGTTGCCTACCAGCTCTTCATCGGAAAAGGGCTTGAAGCCTGGAGTTCCAGGTATTCTTTCGTCCTCATGGTGCTCCGCAACTACCTTCTCACGAAAAGTGTCTAATCGGGTAGTCTGCATATGATGATGAGCCGTCGTAGCTAAGTTGTCGGTCTCTCGTGAAGGTATACGCTGGTCTTCCTTTCCGAAGGAGTTCAACAGGAAAGAGGAAGAGCACAGTGCTTATGATCCACGGACTGGGAGGCCACAGGAGGGCTCCATATTGGGCCGTCATTCAGCTATTTTCAGCCACATGCGCGCGCGAAGCGCTTTCTTGCTGGTAATCTTATAATCCGGGCTGGAAGAATGGAGGATCGCAGACCACGGAGCACTCGAACTCTTATTTTAGCTTATGTCGGTTCTATTTCTGGATTTCCATACTCCGGCCACTTTATCAGTCACGTATGTCCGGGATTACACCCAACCTCGATTCTAATTTTAGCCCAACCTGGCCGCAATGTTTGGCAGGACTTTGCGACTCCAAAGATGATTCTTCAGCCTCTTGCTGCGTTCCTTAGACATAGATTGTTGCTACATACAGTGTTCACGATGCTTTGCTTTTCCAACTGCTGAGTGCTTCGACATGCCGAAGACTGCAGTCTTGTATCGGTGGTCAAGATTGCCAGTTGCTTGATCTCCTTCCGGTCGACCAGTATTTGACACTGTCTATTGACGGCACACCTGGAGTAGTTCACCTCGGTCCGAAAGGTGTTACAACTCCCAGGTTGACAAGATATCTGGGTCACATATGGCCAGCCGCCTGGGCAAAATGTCAGGTGGAGACAAGCTACGACCAATACCCGCGACACTTATAAAGCGGCCCTTGTCCCGCTATGTTCAGACCTTGCTGAGATATAGGAGCTAGCAGATGCATCTGTGCTCGGCGCTTCGTTGGTCTCGCATCCGGACCGCATCAGAGCCCCGTGCTGGCGGAAGAAATTTTGACCTTGAACCCGCCTGACACGAAAGTAGAGCAACACTGAGGCAGTCTGCACTGTGTGCCACTTCAGCAATCCACCCACAGCAGCCATGGACCCGCAAGAGATCACCGACCTGCCGTTGCGTGCAGTCCAGCACCCTTTCGTGCATGATGGCGTTTTCAAGGTCCGGGTATCATATGGTTCTCGCGGTCAGATAGAAAGCCTTCACGCAAGGATGGAATGCAGGGAACTTCACCAGCATGTCACAGATGGCACGTCTCCCACTGGCCAGGAGGCTAGTGACGGTTCCTTCTATGCAGCGCAACTCGTCCATTACGGATTACCGGTCGACCGTTGTCAGCCACGAGCCGTCAGAACTATCAAAGACATCATCAAATTCCGTAACGGGACGCCGACATTGCATGTTCCTGACACCGTCAGGGTCATAGAGAGAAAGCTCAAGAAGGAGTTCGAAGGCCTGTTGTCGAGGTCGAAATGGTCCCTGCTTTCCAAACAGAATGACAAGGATATTGAGACGCTCAAAGGAAGCCTCGACTCGCTTCGTACACGTTTTCACACAGAGGAACAGGAATTGCTTGCCAAGCTGAAACCGCTTGAAAACTTATCAATCAAATACAAGAGCCAGCTGCTCAGCTTTGAGGAGGCAAAGAGGGCAGCAAGTGGCGTCAAGCACGAAAGTGGATCAGAGGCAGATGACATGGACAGTAACGGATCTCCGTCGCACACCCCAGAGGTTGACAAGAGGAAGCGGAAAGAGATTCATGCAGAGGCACATGCTACTCAAACTCTGGCTGAAGGAAAGTCAAAGCGCACCCGAGTCGAAATGCCGTCGGAGCCGCCTTCCAGACGTGAGGTTGACTTGTCGACAATACAGCAGTCACCTATACAGGATCAACCAAGGACACTGCCATCTCAACAGACTTCTTATGCTAGTGCCGAAAGAACGCCGCAGTCGCGCGCATCGAGCGTAAGGCAGAGTTCTACGCCTATACAGAGACTTGGCTCCAATGTGAGGGCATACTTTCCCTTCTCCGCGTATTCAGGAGCTGATATTTGAATCGCCACTATGCTTTAAACTAGCCGCCGTCGAACCACACTCGGGATGAAGACAGAAGGCGCGAACTTCTCAAGCATACATCCGGATCGTGGCAAGTAACGCATAAAAGCAGCCTGGCGGCGAAGAAGACTGTCGCATTCTCGTTGTCTGTCGGCAAGATTTTCCAGGGTCAACGTGAGAATCGTCCCCAGGACTCTTCTCAATACATCAAACGACACATACTGTCCTTCACTTTCGGGGATGTCGTTGGGTACGGCTGCTCTGACAGCAAAGCGCGATTGACAAATGACAAGTTGAAGATCGTCTTCACCTGGAGAATGGCAAATGAACAAGCGCCTGAACCTCTGCCCACGAAAGAGAAAAAGTTCGAGCTGATATTCGACAGATATAGCTTGGAAGGGTATGTGTATGGATGCTCTTCGTTAGAAAAAGGCTTTGCAATCTATGGCACATACTCCGCGCAGCTTACGTCTGCTCGACTTCCTTACAAATGGCTAGATGCATATGACGCGTGTCACAGAACAAGCGGTACGACTGTGTAGCTGATAGTGAGGTATTTGTATAGCCTGTGCTACCTCCAGCATCCACTCTGTAGTCACGAGATCCCTGTGTCCTTCCTTGCTAGGCATCAGTAGCTTACAAGCTATGCATTGCTGGTGAATACCATCCCCTAGTGGACTGTTCCAATGTCAATATGGTCTTTCCTCTCTTGCCGCCACCTTTTCTGCTTGCCGATGCGCACTGGCAGGCAAGGCTTGAGCGAGAGACCGTGGCCGAAATACAGAAATTTGCAGTTGCAAAGGACTGGGCGTTGTTAGCCTGCATCTGTTTACACTTTTCTTACTGTGTATTGACCATTCGAGGCATACTACTGCCAAAATGAGGCTTGGTACTGCTGGATCCCCTTCTCCGGCCAATGCAACGGCACTTGCACAATACGCCTGGAGTTATGATGAAGGTGGACTACAAGTGCAGATAGGGTCAGAAGCAGAGGGGTACACACGCACGAGCAGCAAGCAGCTCCGTCGGCTGGTGCACTCGGAACGTGTCCATGAGGTACCTCAAGGTACACCAGATTCTTATTACGCAGCTCAGTTACTGCATTACGGTTTGCCACCTGCTAGCAGTGTAGCCCAAGCTATACAATGCTTCAAGTTAGCCTTTGCAGGCCTACAGCCTGGATACAAACTCAAAGTGAACCCTTCTATTATCTTGCTCACGAAAGGACTGAAGGCAGAGTACAAGAGCAGAAAGCAAATGCGCGAGGAGAGAATATCACACATCCAAGGCGAACTAGACACAATTGCTGCTTTGAAGGAGGAGGAAGAGCGGTTGAAGCAGGAACTTTTAATACTAAAGCATAGTACATTGGATGTCGAAGTGGGCGCAAGTGCCGTGGAGTGCACTACACGTGTTCAATCGGTGGCAGATCTACAGCTCGCCAACACCACCCCCACCCCACTAGTAAAGAACAGACTCCGTCAACCAGTTCTGAATGCTATCCCTCAACAAGAAAAGAAAAAAAAAAGGTCAAGAACGGAAGACGGTATCACGCATAAAGGCAGGTGGGAGCCGGCGGAAAAGAAGGCGCGAAGGGCAGAACCTCCTGGAATGGCACTCACAGGCCCGCATAACAGGGTGGGTTTTGCTTGTAAATCGTGCGGTCTGGCATTCGGTATGGTACCTTACATATTTGTCCATAGCCTGCTAATATTCCAGCACGTATCGGCGATATAAAGCGTTTAGCTGCTAGCTTGCATGGTTCGTGGCGACTCTGCGACAGTACCGGCAAAGAATTCAGCGGGCAGGCGGAACCTGGCATTACTATTAAGAGGTACTGCCGCAGAGGCAAAACGAGCTTCGAACTAATGGCTTATGTGGGATGGCTGCAACTGGAAGGCTTATCTGCTTATATCGTAGCGAAGGACCTTAAGAAGTCCTCTCACATAATAGGACCTTGTTTGAAGACGACGTTTGGGTGTGTAACTCGCCGAGAACAGGAAGCACATTACCAAGAAGGCAGCTTGGACATCTTTTTCGACGGATCCAGGATTGACGGCTACCTCTCAGGCTCTTCTTTACCGCGGCCAATCGCGTTCCAGGGAGTGTCACGTACCACACAGGGGTCCTGGTCACAGGCCAAACTGCGGCCAAAAGCCTTGTGGGATATGTACCATTCCGAACTAAACTGGAACAATAAAGGCCGCAAAGCGCAAGGACTCACACAGATTGCAGAAAAGGCGGGATAGAGCAGATCATTGGCGCAGCCAGTCCTGCTCCATGGCACATCGCAGTACAGACGCTGGGGTTCTCAGTTGTTGTCATCGGCATCCGTAGTTATCATGGTTGCGGACCCCCAATGGGCACTTGCCCTCGACGTTCTAGAACTTGTTGCCTTACTCCACCCAAGCTGTATGATACAAAACACGTCTCTATGCTGTATTTCTCAAAACTGCAAGGGGTAGAGCAGCCGTATCAGCATGGGGATCGTCTGCAATCGATTTTAAGCGAACCGCACTTACCCAAAACAACACTGTCCCCTCTCAAGAACAGTTTGGAAATAAATCTATCCTTGTTGACTGCCTTCTTGCCCTTTCCTTTTGGTAGTTCCGTCCACATCTCTGTATGAGCGAACGGGGTATTACAAGCATTTCAGCATATGGACGCAGATTCGCGACAGGGCAGGGGTGGTACGATCCAGACATACCCTTGACATTCTCTAATACCATATTGCAATGTCTGTCGAATGCCTTGCACCGCGCCAGCAGCTTTCGTCCGTTTCGAAGGGCAACTAGGATCTGGGAGTGGTTCTTGACGGCTTGCTGAAGGACTGAGAGTGGACCATTGTTGAGTTCTGATGGAGACAGGCAGTAGTTTATCACCGTATGAGCCTGATCTCCACGAGTAACGGAGCTCCGTGCTGCTCACCAAACTCCTGCATCTGTCGGATCTTATCCTCGTCCAACTCAGAGTTGGGCACATTGAGGTATTGACTGTAGAGCATGGGAGCATTCATTCCTTTGAGCGAACACAGAGATGATGTGTGCTGTTCGTCATCCGTCACTCACCTCATCTTGAAAGCTGCTGCGTGATTGCAAGTTGTTCGCCAGTCAGGCCGTATTGCCTCGAACGGCGCCTCGTCTCTCTTTCTCTTTGCCGCCAACTTTTTTGCAGACTGCAAACATCCGCGAGTCTTTCGTTAAAGACACACATCGACAAACTCGTTTCAAGCATTGGTCATTAATACGCAAATATGCTTCGCACAGTCTCTTCTGCTCGCTCGGCAGTCTCTGCTGTCCGACCCTCTTCTCTAGCTGCCACCAAGGCTTCGCAAGGTGAGGGTGACCTTTCCTACAGTTCTGCATTTTGGACATCGGAAGCTGCAATACTATGACGCTAGCTTGCACAAAGGATAGATAGCTAACTGAATACAATTCTGTTCCTGGTTATAGTATGCTGCTCGAGGCAATTGTCAACTCTCCGAATCAGCCAGAAAATCGAGCCTGCTTCAAAAATTAACGGTGTCCGAAGGGCTGCTGTTGCAGGTAAGTTTGGTAGCGAATGCGACCAGTGATTTTGTGCGATCGACCATGGGAATGGTACCAGTTCGCGTCATTAACTCGTGATGATGTTGCCCTACGCATTTTTATGCACCACACTACAGCTCCACGAAAATGGGTGATCTCGAGATCGTATGCTGCCGAAGCTGGAAGCAAGTTCAAGAGAACCAAACCAGTAAGCGTAGTTGACCGGGAGAACGAGCTGAATGTCTGCTGATATCCAATGGATGAACCGCTCTCACAACTTCTTGACTGACAGCACATGAACATCGGTACTATCGGTGAGCTCTTCTCTCTTTTTCGAGTGAGACAAGCAAGCGCTAAGTACTTTGCTATTCTACAGGCCACGTTGATCACGGAAAGACCACCCTTACCGCTGCTATTACCAAGACTATGGCCGAGCTTAACGGTGCCAACAAGTTCTTTGACTATGCCATGATTGACAAGGCACCTGAAGAGCGAGCTCGTGGTATCACCATTGCCGCTGCTCACGTCGAGTATGAAACCGAGAACCGTCATTACGCCCACGTCGACTGCCCAGGACATAGGGATTTCATCAAGAACATGTACGTTTGCCACCCGATGTATTCCTAAGAACACGTGTTCCTTTGCTAAATAACGTGCTTTCGATCGGACAGGGTTGTCGGTGCCTCGCAAATGGACGGTGCTATCATCGTCGTCGCTGCTACTGATGGATGCATGCCTCAGACACGAGAGCACCTCCTCCTCGCCCGTCAAGTCGGTATTCAAAAGCTAGTCATCTTTATCAACAAGGTCGACCAGGTTGATGACCCAGAGATGTTGGAGCTTGTCGAGATGGAGATTCGCGATCTTCTCGAGACGTATGGCTTCGATGGTGAAAATACACCTATCATCAAAGGATCAGCTTTGAACGCTTTGAATGGTACTCGACCTGAAATCGGTACAGACAAGATCAAAGAGCTTATGAGCTCTATCGATACATGGCTAGACCAACCTCAGCGGGCCTTGGACAAGCCTTTCCTCATGCCGGTCGAAGATGTTTTCTCCATTCCAGGCCGAGGAACAGTCGTTACTGGTCGTGTCGAGCGAGGCGTCATCACCAAGGGTGCGGAAATCGAAATTCTAGGTCTCGGAGCGAACATGAAGACGACCTTGACTGGTATCGAAATGTTCCACAAGGAGCTCGACCGTGGAGAGGCTGGTGACAATATGGGAGCCCTCCTTCGAGGAGTCAAGCGCGAACAGCTCAAGCGAGGCATGATTCTCGCTCAGCCAGGCAGCATCAAGCCAGTCAAGAAGTTCTTGGCTTCCGTCTACATCCTGACCAAGGATGAGGGCGGTCGATATACTCCGTAAGCCCGACTTTGCGTTTTTTCCGTTCCCCAGTAGCCGAATAGTAAACTGATCTGAGCTGCCGTTGTTCTTTCAGATTCATGAACAACTACCGTCCTCAACTTTTCATCCGAACGACCGATGTCACGGTCGCTTTGACATTCCCTGACAATGTCGAGAACCGTGATGAGAAGACCGTCATGCCAGGCGACAACATCGAGCTTGTCGGTGAGCTGGTTCACGAGATTGCTCTCGAACAAGGTAGTCGATTCACCCTCCGAGAGGGAGGCAAGACTGTCGGTACCGGTATTGTTACCCAGCTTCTGTAAAGTCACAAAAGGCTTGGGGCTTTCAACCCGGTGGCCTAGTTAGCATGGCACATAGGTCGGATCAGACAACTGGCCACCACTGAAAAGCCTCGGCATCCGCTACCAGATAAGCTTCTTTTCCTGGGCCCAACTACACCATGTCGTTATCATCCGCCAGCTTGACATACACCCCTCCCGTTGTATGGACAAATTGGCAACAGCATTCATTACACCTTTGACGCTTAGATGTTGTTCAGTTAGTCTGTGTGTCTGTTTAGGCAGAGCAACGAAATCCCAACTCGAGTATAGTCGTGGTTGGACGACGGTCTGAGACTCGCCGCGCAATGCAGGATACAGACGCAAGTATTGCAAGTCTATTCTAGCCACCCCAGGGCCGCTCTCTGGAGGAGCTAGGGGTCTCCTTCTGCTGCTCCATGTCGTCATAGCGGGAGCCTTGTGCTGTACTGGAGTACTATAGTAGTACTAGTACTACTCCTGGCTGTACTACAGTACTATAGCAGTACTAGTACTACTCGTAGCTGTACTAGAGTACTACACATGGCTGTACTAGGATACTCCCCATGACAGCCTGTGAGTCATTCTCGCCGCATGGCCGCGCAGATCGAAGGTTTGGGCAGGAGCGACAAAGAGCACGAGCCTGCCTGAGACGTATCGTCAAAACAGATCGGCGGATCTCATCACCAAGCAAGGAAGTACTCGCAAGCACGCATGATCAGGTGTGACAAGTTGTACAACACAACATTTGTCTAGTGCAACATGCCACACAGACTCTGCTGCTATGCGCACTCCCATGAAAAGGCTGCCGGAGAATGACGGAGTAGGCGACGAGTGACAGCCTGCGAAGAATTTGAAGGCTGGAAACGAAGGAAGGCTTGGGCGGGTGAAACGGCGGGATTTCGGCCAGTTGGGGGAGTCGGAGAGCAGAGGAGGGAGACGGACTTGCGATGGGCGACGTGTGACAGTGGTGAGGGCTGCTTGCATCCATCAGCATGCTCATGCTGTGCTGTCCGAGTTGGTGACATCCGCCGCTGCCGTGTTGCAGCGAGGACCCGAGAGATGCGACAAGGGCGAGATCTGATTGGTCAGACGGGTGTGGCGCACACATCGCCCAATCCCCGTCAGCGCTGAACAGCAATCGTCACGCCAGGATGGGAAGGCGCTAATCGACAGCAGTGCCCACGCTATACTTCCCATACTACTAACTGCCAACACTCTTCTTGTCGTTGTATCCGCATACATGTGTACGATATGGGAACATATCTCGATCGCGCTCGTTCTGGCGGCGCCCTTTTGATCCGGGACGCTTCGCTTGGAGCTTTTCATCCGCCGCTCGCGCTGCCTCTCTTGCCTCTTGAATTCTAAGCATTTTCCTCCCCAATCGAATCGAAGCCAATCCGCCACCAATTTCGGCCCGGCCATTTCCACTGTTTCCACTTTAGGCGAGCCTGTGGCAAAGCGAGCGAGCAAAGGGGAAAGGAAAGGAAAACAAGACCGCGGCCATTAACGAAATTTGGTAGACTCTGGATTACCGACCTCCCTGGATTGACTCCGATTACTGGGGCGAGCTAATCCGATTACTCGGGCGAGCTAATCTGCAATGTCCAATCCCCTCGACACGCTGGCCTCGGAAGCTGCAGTCGTCCAGGAAAATGGCCAGCAGGAGCACAAGGACCCCTCCCAGCAGGAGCAGCAGCCTCCGAGTATGAAGGACATGAACAACGACGACGACAGCACCCCGCTCAGCGTCGAGGAAGCCGCTGGCGGACCCCCGATGCCGCCAGCTGGGCAGCAAGGCGCAGCTTTAAAAGAAGCAATCGGCGCAGTCCCTCCAGCCGACGACCATCTGCACATCCAGTCACCCTCCACGCAGCCTGAAGCGCTCTCGATCGGTGGACACGGGGATGCTGCCATGGCTGCCATCGATTCCCGCTTGGACGAGGATGCTCCGATCCCTCACACGAACGGGTACCTCGAGCTCTCCCATCAGAGCAACGGAGCAGCTGGACAAGGCGAACAAGGACAGCCAAACGAGCTAGACTATCAGCGCGTAGTCGAGGTCGCCAACTCCACATCGCAAGACGTTCAGGAAGGCGCAGGTCAGCAGGAACACATCCCTCCCGTGAGCATGGACATCGGGCATCCCCAAGGGCTCGAAGAGCCGCATCTTCCTGCACCTGCGGAGTCCGATGGTTTGGGGCAAGGGACCACATCGGCGTCTGAATCCCTGGGTGAAGCTATTCTCCCTGCACCAGGGCAGGACAACACTCAGCCATTGTCCGAGGTCGAACCTGAAGCCACAGATTCCTCCACGGCGTTGCAGGAATCCGCCGCTTCAGCTCCTCAGGAGGCAAACCTACCTGGTGGAGAAACGTCTCTCGCCTCGATTCCAGACACTCCAGCTCCTTTACCTTCTCAGCTGGTCAACCATACAGCTCCCACGACAGATGGCACTCAGAACCTCCCCCCTCCAGCAGGTTTCGAAGCCGCAGATCCATCCCAGCAGATCCTTGAGAATGGTTCGGCAACGAGTACGAATGCTGAACAACAACCGGCAGCGCCCGAAAGACCTGCAAACGCACCCCCTGCTTCGCTTTCCAACCTTCTAGACTCGAGTGCCCCTACCCCAGAAGCACCTGATGCTGCTCCATCAATATCTTCTCTCGCTCCTGTTCCATCTCCATCTCTGGCAAAGAGACCTTTCGAGGAGACCAGTGCTTCCATCAACGATGAAGCTAATTACTTTGGCACCCCTGCCTCCATGCAGGAAGAGGGGGGCGAGCCTTCAAGCAAACGACAGCGAGTCTCTCCGGAAGCTATGACGGAAGGTCATTCTGGGCAAGGAAGCATGCAGCTTGATGGTCAACACCGGACGGGAGGCTCATCGCAACAAGGAATGTCAACGGTTGACGCAGACGGAGATGCCGATGCGGAAGCTGACGCAGAGGGAGATTCAGATCTGCCATCAGTCCCATCCAAAATGGAGGAATCTGCTTCTGCTGATGTTTCCATGATTGATCAGAGTTTGGATATGTCAACTGTGGGTGGATTTTACCTTGCTTGTCACACCTAGCATGTTTGCTGATTCCGCCCTACGAAATAAATGTCGTGTGATCGTGCAGGCCGACCAATCTATCTCACAAGATCAAGCTTCATCCACTCTCCCTCCCATACCACCCTCCCATGTTGCCTCGCAGCAAGAAACACAACAGTCAGCAAACGGCGAAGAATTCAAGCCGCCTCTAGCTTCATCCTCGTCTTCAATATTTCCGCCACCGCCGCCAGCCCAGCCGCAACAACCAGCAGCACCAGCGACAATGCCAAAAGAACAAGTTAAATACGGTTTAGCTATTTTAAGGCAACTGAAAAAGAAGAATGAAGCTGGTCCTTTCCTACAACCTGTTGATCCAGTTGCTTTGGGTATCCCACATTATCCTGATATCGTGACGAAACCTATGGATCTATCAACCGTTGAAAAGAAATTGACTGAAGGAAGCTATACGGACGTAGAAGAGTTTTCCTCGGATATGAGACAGATATGGCAAAACTGTTATACTTTCAACGGTGGTGACTCACCACTTTCAAAATGGGCAAACACACTTTCTACCCTCTTCGAAAGGCAACTGTTGAAAATGCCTACTTTGGCTAGTATTCAAGCTGCTGCTCAAGCTGCCGCTGTCAAGAGATCAGAATCACCTTCTCATCAACCAAAGGGCAAAGCTTCAGCTGCCGGCGGAGCGGCTGCAGGACAAGCTGGTGCAGGTGCCAACAAAGCGAGAAGAACATCAACAGCCCTAGGTGGTGCTCCCAAACCACAGGTCAAAAAGGAGAACGCACAACAAGCAGGTCAGCAACCGGGAGATAAACCCAAGAAAGGAAAGAAGAACCAACAACAAAGCGGCATGGCGCAGGATGGTAGTGGTAGCATGTTCCCTCATCAAGGGATGGGAGGGGGTGCTCCTGGAATGATGGGACCTACTCCTGCTCAACAACAAGCTCATCAACAACAGGTTCAGCAATTGCTCAATCACGAACAATTAAGCTTCTGCAAAGAGGTAATGAACGAACTATGGAAGAAACAATATTCTTCCTTCGTTTATCCTTTTTATGAGCCTGTCGGTGAGTCCACTTGAATTGGACATGCGGGTTGCGATATTTTGAGTGAGGAAGCTGACGTTGTATTGCATTCTGTACAGACTGGCAAGCGCTCGGACTCCCCGACTATCCCAAGATAATCAAACGACCTATTGATCTGAGAACGATGCGAAACAAGCTCAATAATGGTTCGTATAGCAATGCACGTGCATTCGAGAACGACTTTAAACTTCTTATTCAAAACTGCACCACCTATAATCCACCGATGACACCTGTTCATCAAATGGGAGAGCAGCTTCAGGCGCTCTTCTACGAGAAATGGCAAGGTATGCCTCAGGAAGTTCCTGGTCACTTGATGCCACCTCCACCTCAGCAACAGCAGCAACAGTGGGGAGGTGGTTTCTACGGTGGCGAGGGTGGAAATTCCTACGAAAGCGAGCAGATCATGCTCATGCAGAGACAGCTCGAGCTTCTTACTGGGAATCTTGAAATGCTGAAAAGCAAAGCTATGATGAAGTCGTCTGGTGGATTTGGTGGTAGCATGCCTTCGCCGATGATGGGTGGAATGGGACAGATGGGCATGGGAATGCCGGTCGGTGGAGCACCTCCCCCTCAACATTCGCCTGGTGTAGATAACACTCCCTATGGCGCTCCTCCGCCCGCTCCACCGAAACCTCGTCCAGCTCCTGTGGCGAGACCACCTCCCAAACCTGCAGCACCAACCAAGAGACGCTCATCCGCCTCGTCTTACACCCCTGCTGCTGCCGCCGCCGCCGCTGCTTCGACTTCCCTCACCGCTCCATCCGCACCTAAACCGAGAACTACAAAGCGATCATCCATGGCTGGAAAAGACTTTGATTATTCTCCACCCGCTAGAGGATTCGGTCGCGGAGCTGCCTCGGATCATGATTCGGATTATGAAGATGAACCTGAAGCTACCGTCACTTTTGATATGAAGAAGGAACTGGCTGATAAGATCCAAGAATTCGATGGTCCGAAATTGGATAAAGTCGTTGACATTATAAGAAGCAACGCTCCTGCTTTATTGGGAGACGATAATCAGGAAATTGAACTTGATATTGATATGCTGGATCAACGCACTTTGCTCAAGTTATACGAATATGTCGTCAAGCCAGTTGGGAAAGGACGGCAATTAAAACCGAAAAAGAAAAAGGTTAAAGGTAGAAATAGAGGTGTTGATGAAGTTGCTGAAGAGGAACGAATCAATGCTCTTCAAGCTCAACTTGATGCCATGCAGAATAACGTCGCGGTAGCTCAAGCTGGTGGACCTGCTGTCATGCCCAATTTGGGTGAAATCGCGCAACAGGCGAATGCCAGACCGGATGTTGCTAGCTCTTCGAGCGAAGACGAGGATGAAGAGGATGGATCTGACTCAGAATCCGAGTAAGCTTCTTGTTTTTTCCTTTCTCCTCTTGCCTGTCTAGCATCGTCGTTCTATCGCTAACTTCTGTCTGCTTCGCTGTTCCAGCGCATTCAACCCTGATGCCTAGATTATCATCAATATCTGGGTAGTTACCCACGCTACGCTATCAGCTACGATCGGAGCGGTTGCACTTGCAGACCAGTACATACTTGGGACACTTCTTCGCCAATTACAATTCTCTTTACCCTATTAGGTTTCGTGTCGTGCCATTTCTCAAGCTGCTCAATTTTAGCTGTCTTTACCATCATACAAACGCACCTTCTCACTCATATTCTGCGGTCGCTTGTGCTTTATGCTGCATTCGCTGTGCTACCAGTGATCAGGGTAAAGCAGCAATAGTCTGTTCACTCTGCACGTGCCAACCACGGCACCTGGGCGGCCTTGCATACCTGTAAAGTTTAATTTGATACTATAGAAGTAGACCGACGGACTATAGTCGGAATGTGCAAAGTACTCATGCCACCATTGCATGTATAACACCGTTTAGTGTGAGATCTGCGATTTTCGCAACCCTGTCTAGCCTGATTTGCATAGATGTTCATGTCTCTTTGAGCTGACTGACAGACAGGATCTGTGCAGAGTATATGCAAGAGTGCTTTTATAGACGACGGAGATCGATATTATAGTGACGCAATTACAGATTAATGCAGTGGTTGCTACTACCGGAGTGTTTGGCCAAAGAACTTCCTACAAGTACAGAATGAAAATTCGGCATCGACTGCGAACACCTGCCAGGCCGTTCGCTGCTTCATGACACAAGTATTCATCTAATGGCAACCGTACTCAACAATCGTCTACCAGCCTATTTTTCGGAAAGTCATATCCGGCGTCTTCCCACGTCGTGAGGTTTGGATTGCTGTAAGCGTTCAGATGGCTGTCTATATATTCGGCAGTCGGATACTCTTTCGGATCACAGGAGAGATTGATTTCTCCCTCCCGTTGATACACCCTCACATAATCTATCCTCAATTTCGAAGGAAAAGGGAGATTGGCAAGATCGACAGTCTGGAAACTGTCTGACATGTGGAAATTCATGATGATTGACATTGGTTCTTGAGATACCATTCTTTGAGATATTTGCGTGACCGGATCAGGCGGAAACTATCGCAAGGGTAGGGAGGCAGATAAGTTGCCAAGCTCCGACTTGAATCTACGACACTGCTAATTTAGCGTGTACTTACTGTTGCAGCGGTCACTTGCCAGGTAGGCTTATTGTTCTGTGGTCGCTGGCGTGTCAGGATCCCCCTAGATTGTCGGTAAACAGAGAGACGCATGCCAATACTTACATACATCCACGTGATGAACGCATCTTCATCACCGCCGGGTCGGTATTCGAAACCATACTAGGTGCACCCTCGACTTAAGCGTGGAAACCCGGATGATGCTGCGCATGTGGATGGACTTACTGTCCTGAAGCCATCATTGATTTCGTAACCCTCATCTTCCAGCAATGTCAAGCTGGATACAGCTTCCTATAAAGTGCAAATACATGAGTTGGCTGTTGAGGGTAAAACAAACATGTTCTCGGTAAGTTGCGTGCGCACCTGCAGATTGCCACCGAGATAGGGATCTACCCATCGCCATGAACGCTGGTCAGTTCGTTCATTGGCTTAGTGACTACGGAAACAGTCATATCGCTTACTGTATTTCGTGAGATCCGAGTTGTAGATGGTCGTTGCTCTACTCGACTGCTTCCACTCGTAGCCATCGTCTGCGCAGCCAAGCTATCAGTCGAAAAACTAGAAGGAGTAAGACTTTGTCCGGCGAACTGACCGTAAGGGGCTATTTGTGCAGATTGGGAAACTTCACCTCGCGGTCTTCCAGCAACATTGGCGGTTTCAGCCTCGATAATATCGATCTCGGGTGCTCCACGACCAACGCGAACATTTGGTCCCGGGTGATCTTCGCCTTTGCAAGTACACCCTGAGACCTTCTGGCCCGGTTGATAAGACAGTCCTGCTGCTGCTGTGGGTTCACCGTCTGGCATCGTTTGATTCTTAAGAGTACCGACATCGCAAGCTTCGTAAGAGCTGTTGGCAATGCTTCAAGTGTCAACCTTGACCGATAGCCATCCCTTATCTACGAGGCTTACTATGGCCAGACCCCTTGCGTAGTTGCACCATATCCAGCTCGCGCCAAGTTTCCCATAGTCCAAACGCCTGCCGTTTGGAGGTCAGCAACCATGTGCGGATTATTCTAAAACATCAGTTCCCGCGGACGGACCTGGCCAGAATCCTGATATTTGCGGTGAGCCAGGCAGAGACACTGACACCTCGATATAGCCCCCGGTGAAGCATAGCTTGTTCCATGATTGAAGCATACCACCCTGATAATCCAATCCATGTTGGGACTGTTTCGACATAGTGATTTCCAAATACCCATCTTTTGTTGTAACTGGTTTTTTCGTGTGCGTCGTCATGCTTATCAGCACTTCATACCAGGTTGAAAATCCAGAGGAGCCAGCAGAAAACTCACTAGCTTCTGGGTCGTTCCATTCATAATCACCCGTTCCCCAATAATGCAGGTCAACAGCTTCCCAGTATGGATCATCGCCAGGGTAGAATGTTCGTCCGTCAAGTACGAACTCGTCTGAGAATACTAAGTTGTAAGGATAATTATCAAATCCTATACCATGTGCAAGTGGCTCAGCTACTTAATCATGCTCGGGAGGCATCGTGAAATGATTTACCAGTCCTCTTAAAAGCTGATTCAGGGGTATGCGCGTCTATTAATCCTGGTAGATTTGATATAACCGGTACTTGACCCGAAGAATTCGTGCCTGTAAAGGACCATCCTAGTATTAGCAGGGTTCAGCTAGTCAGCCTCGCTAACTGTACATACCACCCAGACCGAAACTACCCATGTAGTTCAAGTGCCTAGAGTACACCTCCTGAATGACCGGATACACGCCAAAGAGACCAAGAAGAGCGAAGATGATGAGCACTAGAGCAATCACATTACAGAAGCCCCTTATTGAAACCAGGGAGCATGTTATTTTCTCGCTTATAGCATCGTGTTGAGCACTACTTGGGTTGTGCAAATCATCATCCTGTTCCGGGGTTTTGGAGTCGTATAAGAAATGGGTTTCTAAAGCGTGATTTGCTGCGTAGTTTGGCTGCGCCAAGACCTGGACGGAGTCGTGTCCTAGGCTGCTACTTGGAGCGCTACTAAAGAGGCGAGTGCCCGAGCGTGGTGTATACGGGTTAGTGCTGCCTGGTAGTGAACGATGAGATCCGAGAGAACTTGAGCCTTTAGAAGCGTGCATTATTGGAGCTGGAACGCCCGTGTTCGGATCCATGTGTCCAGGGTGGCTGGAATAATAGACATGACCATGCGAACTATTTGATCCCGAGATACTCCCATCTCGTTTCATCTTCAGAGACTCTTGCGAGTAGTACCGTTTAGCAGTCATGTTTGCGGGATTGTTCAGGTATGAAAAGGGCCCATACTCGAAACTTCCAAGAGAGGATTGTGACCGATGATGCTGATGGTATGGCGGCGCTTGACGCTGAGGCGCAAACTGATACACTGGTTGCTGTTGTGAGTTAGCAACCTGATGTGAGCCGTCCCTATAAGCCATAGACTCGCTTTCGGACGACACACTGCCTTCCCTCGAAGTGGTCGTATTCGTGCGGGTTCGGGATGTAGCCGTCCGGGCAATTGAAGGATTTCGAGATTGCGCGCGACTATGACTATGGCCTCCTTGACTGCTGCCTGCTCGGGCTCGGGTTGCTGTGTTGTTTCGAGACGGCTGTCTCGAACTAACCACGCTCGTGGGAGTCGTAGCAGCAGGGTAGGATCTTGCCGGGCTTGACTGAGCCTGGTGAGGCTGCTTCACGGGCGTATGTAATGGTGGCTGTTGAGCAGACACTGCTTCGAAATGGTGCACTTGACCATCCGAATCACTCCGCACAACCATGTACCGGGGTGCCACCTGCTGTGGCTGGCTATCCATCTTGGCGGACACCTGAGTGACAGCTTTCGTCCTTCAACAGGTGTACAAGACGACCTAACAAGCCAGCCGTAAGGTGGTATGGTGCAGCCGCTGCTGAGACTGAAGATGTATGGGACATCCCGAATGCGGCTTGAAAGGCAGGGGCTTATCCGTAAGGGGTGCCTTCCGTTGCTGTTTGCTTGCCCAAAGCTCACAAATGGGATTTGCGAACTGGCCGTCCTATAACTCCATTGTCAGTGAAAGTAGTATCATATTTAGAGGTTGTTCCCCTGCTTCGCGATCCATGGAGCGCGCTGGCTGGCGTAAGCCTCTCATAGAGAGTCTCTTAGCCAGAGTGGGCGGCTTAGTTTTACTGGCTGCGACTCAGATAAAGGGAATAAACAGGCTGGTAAGGCCAGAGAGGGGTTCCAGATACCGCTAATGGCTAGGTAGACTCCGCTCATACGGCCACCCGGCTGTGTCGTATCCTGATAGGGTCCGCTCTTTCATTGTGTCGGGAATACATGCCGGCCTAACATAGTGTGTCAGAATTCTGTGGCAGAGCAGGCAGGTCAAGCTACCGGATTGCCAGAGGAGAACGGCACGGGAACCATACAGCTTCTCAATACCGTCGTACAGTCTGATGAGTATACGATTGTCAGAGCGTACTATCGATGCGTATGCTCGCGCACTAGGTTATCTGTCCGTAGGCTGATCGAGGGATTGCCGCGACCAAGTCGTGCAGTACTCAACTCAGTTGGACAGGAGGTAGGATGTCAAAGACATTTCCGTATTTGCTAGAAACACTTCCTTGTTTGCTTGCATATCGCGTCTGCGAACTGTCTATCAGCATGCCATGCCATCTTGGCCTCCGAAAAGCCAGTCGCCTCGCCCGGCTCGTTTGCCACCCGTTACAGCCGGCCCGCCGAGGCGAGGTCATGTGGAGCACCGGACCTCCGTTCGAGCTTTCTGGACAGGGAAGGCTTTCATCTCTTTGCTTCCTGATATCTGCTCGCCTTGCACACAACAGTAAACGACAACTGTCTGTCGACGCACTGCGCTCCTGCAGTCCGGTCTCTACGCGCCTTCGTACCTCGCAGAAAGCCCTGTCACCATGTCTGGCCCGGCAGCCCGGCTCAAACAGATAGCGAATGCCCTGGTGGACAATATCACCCACGCAGGTGCTACAGTCGAGGAGGCCGTAGATGCAAACTTCAAGAACGAACACAGACACCGGTTCCAGCCTGCCTTGCCCGCGGGTCTCAAGGTCAACAACACCCCCTTGAATCCCGTGTCTTTCCTTCTCCGCTCTGCTACGGTTCGCCCTGATCGCACCGCTATTATCCACCCTGCAAAGCAGGCTTCATGGACTTATGCAGAGTGGTGAGTTCGTTCATTAGTCCGAAACAGTAAGACGAGGCACTAATTTGGCTATCCGGATCAGGGCCATGCGGGTATGCGCCCTGGCGTACGCTCTCAAAAAGCACGGGATAGGCAGAGGCGATAGAGTATGCGTGATCTGCCCGAATGTACCCATGATTCTCGACCTCATTCAAGCCCTGCCAGCCATTCACGCTGTCATAGTACCCATGAATATCCGATTGACAAAACCCGAGGTCAACTACATCCTCGAACATTCGGGTGCCAAGATGATCATAGTAGACTCCGACTTCAAGCATCTGGCCGAAGGCTTCAAAGGCGAAGTCATTGTATCGAACGACAGTGCAGGACGAGACCCTTCTGATCCATACGAGATGCTCATTCAGGAGGGCAAACAGCAAGCCGATACCATTGGATGGCGAGGACTGACCTTAATTGACGACGAAGAAGCCGATCTAGCTATATGCTACACATCAGGAACCACTGGAAGACCCAAAGGTGTCCTCACTACCTTCAGAGGCTCATACTTAGCTGGCTTGGCGAACGTCTTTGAAGCCGAGATGACTAGCAGATCGGTCTATCTGTGGATCCTGCCTGCCTTCCACGCTGTCGGTTGGACCTATCCCTTCGCGATAACAGCTGCCTCATCTGGTCAAGTGTGCTTGAGGAGCGTGGGTGATTACACGCCTATTTGGGACTCTTTCCTCAGGGATGGTGTCACGGTAGGTAGCGCCTGTCTATCGGTATAATTCGGTGCATTGACTTGACTATTGCACCATGTACAGACTTACTGCGCCGCTCCCACGGTTCAAATTGCCATCTGCAATCACCCTAAGGCCAAGAAACTGGATCAGAAGATCCGAACGATGATTGCCGGAGCTGCACCTTCCGCGACATTGATTGAAGGTCTCGAAAAGCTAAACATTCATGTCAACCACGTCTATGGTTTGACCGAGACCTACGGACCAGTCACTGCTTGCGTACAACTGCCAGAATGGGATAATCTGGATAGAACCGAATTCTATAGAAGAAAAGCTATGCAGGGTCATGCCTATGTCGTTTCCGATGAAAGCAGAATCATCAGAACCGAATCTAGTGCCAAGGATGGATTCGAAGATGTGGCGCCAGATGGAAAAGAAGTCGGCGAGATCGTCATTAGAGGTAACATGGTTATGAAAGGTGAGTTCTGGCTTTTCCTGATGCCAGCCAGATCATACTGATGCAAGGAATATTGCTGTTCGATAGAGTACTATAACGATACCGCTGCAACGGCGAAAGCATTTGAAGGAGGTTGGTTCCACACCGGAGATCTAGCGGTCCGCGAACCGCACGGAGCAATCAGTATACAGGACCGAAGCAAAGATATTATCATCTCGGGTGAGGACTGACTAACCGCCCAAAGGCTGGATGATACCATGCTGATGAGAGTGAGGTGTTGGCAGGCGGTGAAAATGCATCATCTTTGGCCATTGAAAGTGCTCTGTTCGAGCATCCAGATATTCTAGAAGTCGCCGTAGTAGCCCGGCCACACGAACAGTTTGGTGAGAGAGCAATGGCTTATGTCATTCTGCGAGATAATTGCAAGGACAAGTGGGAAGGAAAGGGAGAAGAGTTTGCAAAGGAACTAAAGGAGTTCAGCAAGAGTAGATTACCAGGTACGCTCTTTCAACATTTTATTTTCACCTTTGTCTCGTACAGACGGAGAGCACAACTCGTAACTGATGTTCACAACTCTTTGCCAGGTTTCGCACGACCTCACTGGGTAGAGGTTGTCGCGGCCTTGCCCAAGACCTCCACGGGCAAGATTCAGAAACACGGTGAGTACACTTTATGCAAATATAAACCGAAAAAGAAAAAGGAAGCTGACTGGGTGAGTGACGAAATTCGCCCTTTTAGAATTGAGAAAGCGCTTCAAGAATGCCATTACCGGCAAGTAGACGTTAGGCTAGACATGCAAGAGTGTGAACTTCACATATGGTCGTCGGACCACGAGAATGTGTATCTAGCTAGGTATGCATGGCATATATACATTGTGAGAGACTTGTTGTACCCTCTCAAGGAAATATCAAAGCACGAACGATTTCATGGCGTTTCTTATGCACCGGAACATTGCGGTGCCGAACATGAAATCTGACGAGGCTAGGAACACAAGCCTTTATCACGGGTGTGAAAGCTGGGAGGATGAAGCATGATTGCAACCAGAATGAACATAAATATCATGATAAACAAAGGATATGAAGGAAACATTTAAATCACGATCAAAGCTAATCGCATTTAATTATCCATCGCCAGGATGGATATGTAAAGAAAGATGGTAGCAGTAAACCTAATGAAACAAGGTGGCATATAGTGATAGGGCTACTTTTCTGCGCTCCCCAGTCGCTATGTTCATATCTTTACCTTCTTCATCAGGCACGCCCCGCCCGTCTCCGACTTCATCGAGAATACTTGCTGGGCGGAGGCGTCCTTTCTCGTGCGAGATACATGGTTTATCGATATGGCTTCAAATCGAAGCAGAAATAATGAATATTGATGTTGACGGATAATATAACAACTTGTTCGAGAAGAAAAGAATGTGTTTTGTGGCTATCGCAACAATAACCGAAATAGGAAATGTTAGTAGCTACCAGGCTACTGAGGATGGATGAAAATGAAACCCGAAAGAGAAAAGAGCACCGTCTACAGTTCTCTCTTCTTCCCCAGGCTGGCCCCGCTTTGCGTCCTTCGTTCTATTTCGCCATTAAACCCACTTTCAATCAGTGAAGTACCACTCGATGTTTCGGACTCCGTGAGTTTTATATTCGGAATCGATAGCTTCGAATGCTCCGACGGAAAGGTCGATATCTTGAGGGCCTCCGCACGATGGGCACATGTCTGTAAAACATCAAATTATAGAACATCAGGACCGACTGACAGTGCAGATGGTGAGGGTGAGAGATTGGAAAACGCACCAGCAACAGTGGCTGTAGTCTGTGTGCCATCGTCAAGGTTCTTGATGACTACAGATCGACCGCAGTTGTCGCCGTTGGCGTAGGCAGAGGTGTAAAGAGCGATGATCTTGGCAGAATCTGGGTTAACAGTTCCACACGCTCCGGCATTTCCATTTTGAGTGTACCTGAGAAATGGCGTGGTATATGTTAGCGGATACTCTCCGTCGTTTGATTCATCAAGGCAACAGTCCCGCTTACCAGGTTGCGGTACCGGTAAAGCTTTCGCCGTCGGCAGATGAAGAAGATTCGGATTCCTTGCTGGCTTCCGATGAGGATTGTTTCGAAGAATCCGCTGACGAAGGGGATTGTTTCGAAGCATCCGCTGACGAAGAGGAGCTCCTATTCTTGCTCAGGTTGACGTTGTTCGAGGGCGACGAGTCAGAGGATTCACCGCTGTTGTCGCTTTGCTTCAAATTGACATTGACATTGGCGGTGGCGCCAGATGCGGTGTCATCGCTAGACCCGGCAAAAACTGAAAATACAAAAGTCAGCCCAATACACCCACAAGTGTGATCATAAATGGTGGAACTGACCATCATCATCATCTTCGGTACATTCCTCTTCGTACTCGTCACCATCGTCTAAGTACGAACATCGAGGAGATTAGAATGTCAGTCGCGTCTTCCTGGCACGTGAGCCTTTTTTCCCCATCGGCAAGCGAGCCTCACCTTCTTCACACTCCTCATCATCATCATCTGCGGAGTCGCCTTCTTCGCATTCTTCTGCATCTTCATCATCATCACCATCCTCCTCTTCACACTCCTCAACATCGGCATCGCTGCTGTCACTGGAGGTGGCGCTGCTGCTTTCAGACTTGTTGCTGTCGGAGACGACATTGTCGGTGGTGGCAACGGTGCCCTGCTTGCCATTGTGCTCGCCGAATGAATGTTGACGCCTGCTCACTGCGATTCGTAACAAAGTAAAGTTGGCATCACTTTCAGCATGTATGTCGATTATCGCCACCATCGCAGTACGCGCCTGATCAACCCCCTTATCATGGAGGAAAAGGGGGGTCGGTCGAAGGAGATACATAGAAAGACACGACTTACAGCCAACAATGGGCATATTGCCATCATTCATAGATGGAATAGCACCGAAACCTGCAGCTGCTGCGATGGGCATGGCATTAGGGAGAGGTTGTCTCTTGGCCTTCTTTTGCATGTTGTCGGAGGACTCCTTCATCTGAGCGAGAGATACGCGCTTGACGAGGTTGGAGGACGATCCGACAGAAGCATTGTTACTGCCGAGCTGAACGGAGCGCCTAGAGCCGGCATTGCGTGCATCAGCACCTGTGCTCGAAGCCAGGGCTGAGAGAATGAGCGCGGAAACGGTCGTAGAGAGCTTCATTGGTGCAGGAGGATGCGCGTGTGTGTTATATGGGGGCGCAGGCTTAGGTCTTCTTTACGCGTGTGGGTTTCGGACGAATAGATTATATGCAACAAGTCACACAAGGAAAGTCCTGCTCTCCTTGACAACTGTCGAGGCTCGTGCCTTGTTGTGGATTATGCAAGCGAAGGTGAGTGGTTGCTGCTGTTGCGAGAACGAGAGGTTTGCTGGATGCGGGTTGTAGGTGACGGACAATAGGGATCTTGTCTGCGGAAGAATAGATGGGAAAGTCAGTAGAGAGGTCGGGCGAGTTGCTGGGGCAGGATGGAGGGAAGAGCAGAGGAAGCCCGCATCAACACTGCCAGAGCTTTCGCCGACTTTCGAGGGTGCCTTGCGATTGCTGGGCCGCCACCCCTCTTCTGGCGCGCTGCGGCCTCGGTTCGGAATTAGGGGAACGGGCCGGACCCTGGACACGCTTCGCTGTATGAGCCATGTGCAGCACTTTCGAGAACGCCAGCGGCACGTATGGAGAGAATTCAGTCACCGTCCATCTCTGCTGACCATCTGCATAGAACCATCGCTCGCAGCTGCTGTCTTCCTGCCGCACAGCACGCTCTTGCTGTCCTACGCGCAGGGCGACGCGAAGGCGATCGAGCATGCCTGCAGCACATCTATGCAGCACTTGCAGAAGCAGTACTGCACATACGTCGACACATGTTAACACAGCGGCAATTGGTGTCGCAGTCGCAGAGCTTAGGTGTCTTCCGTGGTATGGCCAGGCCCCGGGAGCGGAGGGCTTCTGGGTCCTGCACCTCGAGCGCCATTCTGCTGCAGGAGCTTGGGTATACATGGCGGTAAACCTGGATATCAAGCACTGGAGGCGTGCTACCGCCTACTCAGCTGAAACGGCACCTACGGCAGGCCGACTGAAAACAGACACTTGACACCCTCGACAGGTTGTAGAGCAACCCGCAAGCAGCTGCACGACCCGTAGCCAAAAGAAAGGTCCCTCGTGGTGTCCAGCACAGACCGAATTATCGCAAACCTTAGCTCGTTCCCTTCTCTGTACAAGGGTATCAATGATGATGCATACGCTAACAGTTACATACACGCTGTTCGGAACAAGGCTGCATCGTCCCAATGTTAGCGTTCATAGGTACTGTTCCGTCAAGATTGCGGATCAGCTGGCCATTCTTTGCGCACAGTCAACCCCAGACTACTCACTGGCACGCTGCCAAAGTCAATGTCTGGCAGGTCATCATCCTCCAAGGCATTCTCAGTCTCCTCCTCGCCACCTTCGCTCAGATCTTCGTCATCATCTCGTTCTTCATCCCCGTCGTCTCCATCATCTCCTCGCCGTGACGAATCAAGCGAGCGCCTGTCCGACGTCAATTCCGTGCTGTCCCTCATCTGACTTAGGTATGAATCCTCCTCAAAGCTACCAGGCATCGACTCTGTTCTCTGTCGTCTCTGCCGGTCCTTTACTTCATAGTCAGCATGCGTACCGAGCTCGTCCTGGTTGTGAACTGTTTGCAGCGGGCTAGGCGAAGTGCTCCGAGGACTTGTAGAGAGAGGCGATTTCGAGCCTTCATTTTCGCGATTGGCATTCTGCAGTTGCACGCGACTGCTTCGCTTCGACAGAGCGCCAGCTAATGCGCCAACTCGGAAAACCGACATCCTCGATGAATCAGAACGCGCGGACAATGCCGGAGAAGCTGGCTGCGGCGTAAAGTCTGGCAATTCGACTTCCGGTAGCGCAGGCCGCCAATAATTGAAATCGTTGAATGCAGGTTGACTGCTGCGATTGACGGGTGGAAAGGTGACATCGACGAGATTCGCCATCGCTATATAGGTCGATGTGTAGCCGGCCAATTCGAGCAACTCAAGTTTCACATTTCCGTATGAATCGATGGTAAAGATTCGACTTGATGGAATCTCTACATGTCTGTACGACAAGCCGTCTGTAAGGCGGTTACCGAAACCGGCATAGAATGGATTCCGATCCACAAAGAGCCTCTTGATGTCACGCAGACAAGCCATCTTGAATGCCTCAGGTTTGCGAAGAACAACCTCGCTGAAAGATGACACATGTTACCGATGTTACATCACTTGCGAATAGAGCAGACCTACCGGTGTAGCGAAGTAAAGAGTCTGTCGGGACTCATGATAACCGGCCCTTCCGGCAGAGTGAAGCCGTTTTGTTGTACGCCTCTCAAGTACTCTCGTGTAATGTCAGCTTGTCCGACAGCTCGACTCGTCAGATAGAGCATCTTGTAGCCGTTCCGAGCGATATCGGTGTATAAATTCGCTACCCCCGGGTGGGTCCAGTCTCGACCGATCATCGTGAAGACATGGCCAAGCGCATCAGACCTAACAGGGCAGAGATGGCCGAAGGGTTAATGATTGTCTCGGTTAACAGCAAGCAAAGACGGTAGCAGTGCTCACTTGGTAATAGTGCCGTCAATATCGCTAATAACAACCTGATAGTCAGATTGCCAGAGGAAGATTCTAGCAGTGATGATGGCAACTCCCGAAAATGAAGATTGTACAGTGAAAGATACGCTATTGACGCCATTCTTCAAGTTGAGCGCTTTCAGCTGATCTGAAGTGAGACGAAGGGTTTTGGCATAGTGTTTTTGCTGTGGCTCTGCGGACACTGTAGTAGCCGCTTCGATAGGCGAGCCGTTTACGGACTTGTTGGCCTCCTGAAGCGTATATACTTGCGGAGCCGATGGTGAATGTGCCAGCGCGGGCGGCTTCTCCGAATTCGGCGGTAGTGTAGCACTTCGAGTTGGTTCTTTCAAGCGCGGCTTTTCGTTGAGAGGGAGGGCTTGTTCCGTCTGCGATGAGGTCTGCTCGATACCGCTAGTCAAATTCGGGACGCTTTCTTCAGTCGTTGTACGCGTCCTGGCTTGGCCACGTCCCCACCATCGAGACCAAGTACCTTTGGAAGAGGTGGCCGGACGCGGTTGAGTCTCCAAAAGAGCGCGTCTGTACAAATCGAGCGTAGCTAGGATAGGATGCCCATTCTCCCATCCGAAGAAACGGTTTTGAAAGCGCACAAATAGGTACGAGTTCTGGAGAATATCTGCCGATTTCATAAAGTCATCATTGGTAATCCGGGAGCTTTCGAATTCATCAGCAGAGGGCAAAGCTCCTGTTTCTTTGATTGGCACATCGGGGCAGATGGCGATCTCGAAGACGTAGTAATGCCCTTCGGAAACTAGCACGAATTTATGCGGATCGGCAGCTGCCTTGTTAACGTCTTCGAACGTGGCCGTTGGATCTGTGGATGTCGCGTTCACTGCCATAACTTCCCATCAGCTTTACTCGTGCGTGAACAAGTAAACGTTGTTGCTCACGAGGTTGCCGTTGGTGCCTCTTATTGATTGTCTCCTTGGATTCCGAGTAACGAAGTAGTGCACGCGTGAGAGCGAAGACATCGGGGTCTCGTTCATGCAGCTCTGTGGCTTTGCCCTCGGCAAGGCGTTCTTGCAAAAGAGCCTGCTCGTTGGACATCTCCGGAGGGGTTTTCAAGCCGTCTCCATCCTTGTCGTCCTGCGTTTTGTAGCCCGCCATATCAAGCATAAGCTCGTGTTGAACGCCCGATTCTATCGCCGGTGGGGTGTAGCTTCCTGTAGAGTAGTAGCTGGATTTGGTGGGTTCGTGTTCATGTCCTGCAGGTCTAGAAACGGATGCGTCATCGTCCTCTGTCGGCGAGTGGGGAGGGCTATCGATGTTTCCTTCTGCATCAGCGACCCCTGATCCGAAAGGTTTGGGAGATTCAGATCCGGAGCGCGGACTTGCTCGTCCTGCATACTCGCTAGCTACAAAGGCTTCATCGGTGACAGCATTCTTTCTCTCCAGACCACGAAGCCTTGGGTCAAGATCACCATCGTGAAGATCGCCATCTCTATGCGAATGGACCGGTATATGTGATGTCACCTTGCCAGACACCTTGCCTAATTTATCGGCCAGAATAGTCGAGTCAATTATGCCTTTGCCTGTATCTTGTAAGCGGGCGGCTGTTCCTTCGAGGAGCCTCGACGTCCTGGACACATGCTTCCCTTTGATCTCATCCTTAACGGCGTCATGCACATTGCTCGAGTCGCCTTGAGGTGGTCGAGAAGCTTCATTCTGCAAAGACAATGCTGATACTGACTCGCCAAGATCGAGCTGATCTGGCTGGAATGTGAACGATCTGTTAAGTTTAAGCTCTCATTCAACAAGGGGAGGTGTGGGCCTACCTCCTCGTCATCCTCTCCGTCTTGTACGGGCCCGGTTATGGGTGAGGTCTGCATGTCTGCCGGCACGTCGAGATCGGTCTCGAAGACAAAGAAAGCTTCGCCGGTATCACCGACTTTCATCTGATAGGGCGCATCTGTATCATTGATTTTGACGTAGACCTTTGCATTACATTATGAATTAGCCCCGCCTTATATGCACTGATGTCGCATGACAACTAGGGCCCCCTTACTGTTCGGTCAACTGGCCGGAGAACAGACAGCTTGCCGAATCTGACGTGGAAAGGCGAGCATGCCAGCGTCTTGGTACCATCTTTAGGATCTTCATGTTCTACAACGATCACGTCTACCGCGCCTGAAAGAGTCGCTGGATTTATTTCCTGGTAATGCAGGGAGGCATATGTTAGCCTTCGTCATACACTTGCTTCCGGCCAGGAGGTGTCTGCTCCTCCTCCACGAAAGCTCACCTTATCTGCAGAAGGTAGTCAGAATCAGAGGTGAACAGGCTGGCTAACTCATTAGAGGTTTCGCTTACAATACTGGCTCACCGAGCTCAGTGCCCGGCCGACCCATTGCATGTTGCAGCAAGGTCGCAATCAAGCGATAGCCAGCTACTGCAGAGCGCACGCTGCGCTTCCGAGCTGATTGACTGGCGCCTGATGCAAGTCGAGTATCGCGACTTTGAGTTATTCATCAAGTCACGCCGCAGCTGGCATGGCTGTAGTCAACAGAGAGGTAAGTGGAATGGCATTCGCATCCGGGCAATAATCACCCTCGATCATCCCACCCATACGTCTATGCGCATTATCTAAGGCTACGGTCTGGATACAAGCTCCGTATAGCAAGCTACAACAAGCACTAACAAGCTAATGAGCCCTAGAAGTAACCACCCCTGTAGCGGGGATTGCCACCTCGGCGAGCTTCAGCATCCGGAACGTAGCTATCACCCCCTCTACGATAATTCCGCGAATCCCTGTGACCACCTTCATAATCGTCTCTCATGCTGTCTCTTCTGTCGAAATGTCTGGGGTCTCTAGAAGCGGGCGCTTCTCGTTCGCTGTTGATACCGCCCCGGTCGATTCTGTCAAGCAGACTTCCCGAAGCGAATCCACCCCGACCTGAATTTCTTCCAGGATGCAAGCGGTCTTGTAGACCTCTGGTCTTTTGCCAGTTTGCGGCAGATCTTGCCTGAGCTGGTGAATCCATAGCTATCGGGGAGGCCTGCCTAGCATCTCTTCTTCTACTTGGCGGAGGTGGGCTGCGTGACATGGATCTGGGACGATTCAATGACCCACCATGTGGTGGTGGCAGTGGTGGAAGCTCTTTAAAGTTTTTGAATGGCTGGAAAGTTTTCTTTGGCTCCATGTCGCCGTTGACTGAAGAGTTGTTCGAGCCGCCCTGCTCGCGAGCTCGGCGGCGATCTCGTGCACCAATGTGACGATTGCTAGGTTGCTTTGCACTTTGCTCATTATCTCGCAATCTCTTCTCAAAAGCGTCACCATCATCATCAACCTCGCCCCCTTCAAGATCGCCCAGGTTGCCGAAATCGCCCGTCTTCCGTCTCTCCTGCTCAAGCGAATAAAGGACGTCGTCCAAAGATGCTCTCTTGTTTTCAGATGGTGGTCTGTTCTGGTCACCTCTGTCGGTCATACGCGGCATGGCGCGAGCCCCACGAGGGGCGTGGCTAGGGGGTGCTTCCGCCTGTAGTCTGCTCTCCATGGGATCGAGGCGTGGAGCTGGCCTGTAAGGGCCTGAATTCGCAGCAAATCTTATGTGAGTTTTGCGATTACCATCAGGATCCATTGTGAAAGCGGATCTTTCAGTACTATAGTCGGAATTTATGGGAAACTTGCAATCGTCGCCGAAGTGGTCTCCAGATGCACAATTGTAACACGAGGGGTGGACTTTCGGCGGCTTCACCGGCGCATTTGCTGCTCGGATATATACCCGCCATATATAAGGGCAAGTCTACGAGATCATCAAGCGGATCAGATTTCCCTCTCACGAGTGGTATAAAGCCAGTGCCGATTTAGCTTACCAACGAATTGTGCGAGCGAGAACTGCAACGCTCGCAGAACTGTTTGCCTGCTCTCCGCGCCTCTTCCGGGGAGAGTGGACATTTCTAGTGTCCAAGTCAGCCAATTGACATGCTTGTCGGCATGCGGCACAGGCCTTACCTGCCAAGGATGGCCTTTCTGGCCGCATTGAAAGCACTGCATAGTTAACGGGCACGATCTCGAGCCGTGATCATCCAGTCTTCCGCAGGTCAAGCACTGTGGTTCAGCGCGAATGGTCAACAAATCACAGTCAGAACTTGTTAGTTGATGATGATACTCTATGCACACGTACTTGTACATGTACGCAATCCCGTACTGTATGACCGGTTTCACCGCATCGCGCACAGACCTTTAGCGGGTCTTCTTCCTTGAAGTAGCGAGAGCGGTCTACATAATATTCGTCATCTTCAGAGCCTTCCATGTCAATGTCGATATCAGCTATTGACCCATTTGCTATTTTTTCGCTGGCGACGGCAGTTTCGTTCGAGCCCGTGTTGGCGGTGGAGTGCTCTGCCTTGCTACCAGCCGGAGCAGAGGCATTCCCAGCATCGGCAGGGACTGGAGTGCCAGTCAAGTCTACTTGCATTTCCAGCTGTGGAGAAGCGGATTTACGATTCCTTGAGGTGCCATCCTCCATGTTCAGAGCCAAATTATCTGTCGTTCCGTCGTCGTGTACACTACTGTCACCGTCACTGTGGCTATCCTCGAAACTTTGATTTTCATGTACGCGTTGCTTTTTGGCTTCCTCTTCGCTGCTGCTTGACTCATCTGACGATAGGTCGGCTAACAGCATCCCTGTCCCGTTTGGTACTTTGATTTCGGCAATCTGGGACGCTTGATTATCGTCTCGCTTCCTCTTGGTACCACCAGGACTCGTATCGACAGGCATACCCGAATCGGAGGACGCGTCTACTGTTTTCAGCTTGTTTCCAATCGCTTTGACGCCATCAGTAGCAGTTTCATCCGGATGATGATTGACCGTTGCATTCAATAGATCTTTGCTTGATCCCTGTACGAACCCATCGTCTTTGACCACAGTTGCATCTTTGATTTCGCCGCTCGATCCCACATAGTCCGGCACGACCTTGCCCTCCAGCGGCACATTCGAGGGTGACTGGGATCTAGACGATGGTGACGATTCCTCTTCTAACAGAGGTGGAGAGCGCGGAGGGGGATTACGGGGCTTAATGACAGGTTTATGTATTCCACGGACATCTCGAGGTAACTTGGCCGGTGCTGTATCAACGAAGAACAGACCATCCAGCCCATCTGTCGCGCCGTCTGAACAGAGTTCATCCACCTCCTCGTCATCATCCCAGAGCTCATCCACTTCTTCATCATTGTTCATCTCGCCAGTTGCTCTGCTGTGCTGTTGAGCTCTCTGTTTCCCTTTCACCATGGATGATCCCGATTGATGTGATGTTGGAGGAACAGGCAGTTCTTCACCATACATATCCGACGTCTGTTCGCCAGTGGACGGCTGGGTGCCTCTCTCCTTAGGACGCTTCCTCATGAATTTCTTTCCAGTCGCTTTGACAGATGGCTGTGTAGCATTAGACTTGCGTTTCTTCTTACTGCTGCTTTGGCCACCTTGTCCGACAGAGGCAGAAGAAGCCTGCTGTTTTCCTTGCTGACCAGCTCCTTGTTTCACCTTTTTTTTCTTCTTCGGCTTGTTCTTCTGAGGAGTACTCTCACCCTTCGGAGTTGTATGCTGTTGCTGTTGCTGCTGGCTCATCGCGTATGCGTGGGAGGCTCGCTAATGTTAGAATTCGGCCTTGGACTTTATCGGCGCGGCCTGGATACAAGCTGCGATAGAAACGACCTTTTAGGACACATGGACGTTACGACCATTTCCAACGCGAGTGAGTATCCTCTGCTTACACTTCTAGTGCTGGAGTCTATGCCGAGTGTAGCCCGCAGGCTGCCGATACTGCTAAGCTCTTGTTCGTTGATCCGCGCTGATGCCGCTTCAAAATCCTCCTCCTACACGACGGACCAGTCCTTTCTGCCAGCTATCGACGCAGCATCGATTGAATCTCCCAGTGTGAAGTAGTGCGCCTCTGGAGGGCTAATCGAAGTATCTGTTCTGTGTAGAGTTGCAGCCAAAGGCACTCGTGTTGATCATACAGAAATACAGCTGGTGTGTGTATGGTATGGTACATTGTCACCATGATCGAAATTGATGAGAAAGGTGCATGTGTGCAAGTAGACCATCGCCGCGGATGGAACTAGCAAAGCATTCATGCACGCTCAGATATGCAGCTCTATGTCCATTCGAGTCGCATTAGCAAAGAAATCGCGTCGAGTCTCCGATGTATAATAGCCCCATCGCCACTCATACTGTCATGCGAAGGCAGAGTAGTCCGCAAACCACATCTGCCAATCTTGTAGAGTGTCTAATTGCTAAAGCCTGCTGCGTTTCCACAAGAGATGTAGCCACTACATAACAATTACTATATATTATGTTAATCATGCTGAAGATAGAAAGAAACCCATTCTTTGCTGACAAGAACAAAATCATGTCCAGAAGTGTTGCATGTTCTTTTATGTTTGGGAAATGGAAAACAAAGTGGATAATTGAGAAGAAAGGGTGAATGACTAAAATCTCGTTAATCGAACATATCTTCACTGTGTATCTCAGTATCGAAATAACCTCTCCGTATCCTCACAAGTCTCTCTTCTTCATCTTCCCTACAATCTTCACATTCTTCTGGCGCCGGTGTGCCATTTTCTCCGTTGATCTTGGATAGAGTCGTTGTATCAGCATTGGCAGTTGCATCTTCTCTATTCTCATGCTTCAGTTTCGATGATGTTGTTGTTGAATGGCTTTTCTTGCTGTGCTGATGTTGAGAGCGTATACGAGAACCACGTTGTAGGGGTAGAGGCGTAGAAGGAGGAGTAGCGGGAGCTACCAACATATGACCCATTCTCTCGATTTTCGTTTTCAGGTATTTCTCAAGTTCTTTGGAATGAGTGACTCCAGCTCCTATCATACCTACTCCTGTCCTATTCATGGAGATAAGATAATCTTCAAGAGCTTCTTCCCGCTCCGCTGAGTCATCACTGTCCTCTTCCTCTTCGTCCTCTTCTTCATCCTCGTCGTCTGACGTAGACGCTTCCCCATCTCGCTCCATCTGACCAGCAGCGGTCTCCTCCAGACTGTCACGTTCATCAGCTGATCCAAATGCAGACGGCATTCCGTAGGAATCAGCGACATCATCATCATCATTGTCAATATCCTCCGTTTCAGCTTCAGAAGCAGAAGCTTCCATAGAACGTATTCCATCCGCATAAAAACTAGACGAAAGTGGTTTTAGAGCTTCGATTTTTTTATTCTTCAATTTTGGAATACTAGTAGTTGATGATGATAAAGCAGGTGATAACATAGGTGATTCAAATGCCGTTGAACGTATAGAGGCTACTGAATCACCAAGATTCAATTTAGGTCTTCTTGGTTTTGACTTTGTATGATGATTGCTAGTAGTGTTGTCCTTTGATGCAGAAGATTTCTTGCGCTTTTGCTTTGACCCAGATTTCTTTTGTAACGTAAGATGAGGCATTTGTACGGTCCACCCTCTGGGAACCATAGGTACTCTTTCTTCAACTTTGATACCTTCTTTCTCTATACTATCGATTTTATCCGGGTTATTGGTCAACAATCTAACATTTCTTCCAGTTCCGCTTCCGTCGCCAATCTTGTCATTGTTATTGTTGTCGTGGGTGTTTCCAACACCTAAATCTCTCAACATTTCCCCAGCAAGAGCATAATCTCTTTGATCTGCACCATGTCCTAATAATAGATTGGCAGTAACAGTATCATGACCCAAATCCTGCAGATTATAAGCCTTGATTTTCTCCAACAATCCAATACCTCTACCTTCTTGCCTTAGGTAGATGATAATGCCTAATCCAGAAGCAGAAGTACCTATTAACCTGAAAGCTTCATCCAATTGCTCGCCGCAATCACATCGTTGTGAACCGATGGTTTCTCCTGTGAAGCATTCACTGTGTATACGAACGAGAACGGCATCATTGTTCTTATCTTCGTCGCTTGCAAGCGACGAGGCTGATGTTGATGATACTGGAGCGGGTCGAGACACTTCTGCGCTGGTAGGCGATAATCTGCCAACGTATGCACCACGAACGATTCTCTCTACGTCGGTCTCTCCTTTCCTCCACACCGAGTCAAGCGATTTGCTTCTCAACGTTCCATACGCCTGATCGCGATTGACCCTTCCATTCTCATCTATGTCCGCCCCTGATCTGGAAGAAGTCTCTTCAAGCTGATCTCTGTCAAAGACAAAAGCAAGATGTTCTTTATCATCCCAGTTGTTCTTGTAGATATGCAAGAATACCTCTCCATGTGGCGTGGGGACTCTTGTTCTTGCATAGCAAACGACTTGGAGGGGAGGTTTCGAATGTGGTGATGCTGCAAGTGTAGCGAGGGAAGAGGCTCCTTGTCGTGAAAGCGATAGCGGATAAGGATTGAAAAAGGAAGGCTGTGAGATTTTCAAGAGTTGAGGGAGATGTACAGGATCCGGGTGGAATATCGAAGTTTGGGCATCCGGTTCAGATAGGGAATGGTGTAGCTTCTCTGCTGGATCGATATCTTTCAGGTTCGAGTGCAGTCCACCATCTTCGTTGAGTGCATTCTCGATGACTTTCTCCTGCTGCTGCTGTTTGTCCAATTCTTGCTGTTCTAACCGCTCTCTTTCCAAGCGGACTTTCCGGGGTGCTTGCCGAGAGCGATACAAGCCATGGCCTTGACAAGGGACCGATTCATCGTCTGCTTCATTGATGCTGGCGTCTTCTACTGCCCTTGGCAGCTTGCTTGTATTCGGATCGGGGAGTCCGCTAGCGAGGGTAGTCGCAGATGTCGATGGGATTGGAATCTCGCCTTGCTCGAGGGCACCCAGAAAGAGAGCGGAAGGTGCGATCGGCTGCACAGCATCACAGTCGCCATCGCCGTCTGGGCCTATATCGCAGCTCGCATATGCCCCCGGTGCAGCTGAGCGATAGGGATGGCTTCCGTGCAGTGGATTGGCAGTATGCCATGAGAAGGCACTGGATGGATCTTCTGGATGGGGGTAGAATTCGTGGAGGAAGTGATTGCGGGTGACGCTGTGTGGCATAAGTAGATGAGTTTTTGCATCCCATAGCCTAATCCTACCGAGTCCTACTCACTGCGGTCCTGAGGAAGCGGCGGTTTCCAAGATGAGCGGATCAAGCTGGGGTCTCCGGAGGGACTGCTGGTGTTGCCGGGACAGGGCTTTCTTTGCGGTAGTCCTGCCAGCACTTCCGCTAGTCAATGCTTTGAGCAGGTCAAAGTCGGATGGCGAGTATGAGTAGCCTGTGGAGGATGATGGGTGATGGCCGTGCTGCTGTCCATGGACATGGGCGTGGGAAGCCGAGGAAGGCGAGCGATGGAGGGTGGATGCCGCCATTTCGCGGACGTTGCTGTTGTCCTGATGTAGCAGTCAGTCGTCAGTCTGTGCAGGAGTATCGAGGCGAGAAAGAGCTCCGCGGTGTGGTCTGCACGATGTGGAATATCTACAGCATGGCCGGCGGGCGGCGGAACCGGGGTCCGCAGACGAGTGGCGGAAGCAAGTATATGCGCCGGGCTGACGTCGAGCGCATGGGCGGGTGTCCGCATCGAGCATCGTGTATCGGCAGTAGCAGTAGTGGTGTGAGCAGTGCAGTTGCTGCACGGTGTCAGTTTCAGTGTGCTCTCTCGCGCCGTACAAGCAGCGTGCAGATGGACTGCCGCATCGAGGATGATCGTGTGCATTATGCAACACAGATGCTTGCATTGGCTAGACGTACGGGCAGACTGCACATTCACATGCTGTCGCTGTATCATGTCGTGCACCACGCCCGCTCTGTGTCTGCATCGCGCTACATGCCTCGTCCTGCCGTTGTCCGTCCGCGCTACTCCAGCAGTGCGGCATTCTCGCCTTGCTTTAAGTTGCCTTTGCCTTTAGGCGTTATTGACTGCCTCCATCCACACGCACCGCGGACACCCATGCAGCAGCAGAACTTTACTGACAACGAGAAGGCGCTATGCTACCACGGGCCCCTCATCTACGAAGCTGTCAGTCTCGCCCGGCTCCTCTCGGTTGATGCACAAGCAAGGCAGAGCGCGTCTGCGCGAAGAGACTGAACTCCGACCGAGGAGCGCACACACGGCAACATGCTGACGATTGCGTATCTCTCTTGTCTCTCTTGTTATGTGCTTGTTCTCCTCTTTCTTTCTACTGCATCGCGTCCTTCCGGCGCTTTCAGAAAGTAAGTCGACACCCCCCGCGCTTATACCCTCGTGTATATCCAAGTTTTGGTACTGATGTATACAGCGGCCCTTCTATTACGCGGTGGACACACTTCCCCTGCAGATCATCAAGGCAGAGACCTGGACAGATCCAAAGAAGCACCAAGGCCAGACTGGCCCTCACTACTATGTCCACTACAAGGGGTGGAAGCAGACGTGAGTAGCTCTCATCCGTCTGTGACCCTCGCAGCGCTCTGCCGGTGTCCGAACCACAGACACACACACTACTACGCATACATGACGAGACCATCCACTGACGCTCTCATCACGACCTTCTTCCCTCTCCATCCAACTGTGGCCGCCGCGATCAAATGCATGGCCCGTCTGCAGATGGGACGAATGGGTACCTGAAACACGCCTGCTCAAGTGGGAAGATGCCAATATCAAGCTGCAGAAACAGCTCATAGAAGCACAGCGAGCTAAAGATAGAGCTGAGAAAGAAGCAGCAAAACTAGCTGCTGCTGCTTCATCGTCATCCTCTCTGGGCGACGGAGGGTTATCCAGATCGTCAGCTTTGTCTTCAACGAGTAAGAATGCAGTCAACAACGCTGGAAATCTGATTACAGGAAAGGATGGTTCTTCTTCTGCTGCTGCTAGAGGTACAAAGAGAGGAAGAGATAGCTTGCTCGCTGATGAAGAGGAGTACAAGACCAAACCAGAAATTAAAATTGTCATTCCGGATTTGTTAAAGGTCAAATTGGTTGATGATTGGGAGGCTATCACCAAGAATTCTCAAGTAAGTTGTATGTACCCGTCGAATCAAGTCTTTTCGGACTCGGACATTGATCAGAGAGGAACGACATTAAGCTAACTCTGTGATGACCTTGTGTCTGATTATTCCAACATCACTCTGCAGCTCATCCCCTTACCACGAACACCAAGCATTAAAGATATATTAACAGATTACGAAACTCATCAAACAGGATCTTCCTCCTCTACTTCGAATTCATCAAGGCAAATCTCATCAAGGAGTCATTCATTGACAAAAGAGATTATCTCAGGTATAAAGTTGTATTTCGAAAAATCAATCGGAAGTAATCTACTGTATAGATTTGAAAGAGGTCAATATGGTGAAATGAAAAGGAAATTCCAAAATCCTAATTTACCTGAAGAAGAAAAGAAGGAAATGATTCAAGTGTATGGTGTTGAACATTTATTGAGGCTGTTTGGTGAGTTTCGAATTCCATGCCCCTCTCCATTTTATATCTCCCTCTCTCCTGCATTACGTGCATCACATGATTGATTGACTTTCTCTCGTTCTTCCGCCTACCGCCTTCATCCTGGCAGTCAATCTACCCGAACTCATCGCTCATACATCGATGGATTCCGATACTATTGCGGTTCTCCGCGATTCGCTGCAAGATATCATGAAGTAAGTCGATGTCATCGCTTTGTTAATAAGATGTCTGGCTTATTGTCTTTCATCCTTTTTCCTCAGGTTCATCGTCCAAGAACAGGACCGATACTTTAACGTCAAATATCAGGAAACAAGCTCGGCTTATCAGAGCTTGAGCAGGATCTGATGATCTGATAAGATCATTTATATATATCTATATTACCAAGTTCAGAGTCACTAACGGGACAATTCGTTTGAGGTGTCCATCCAGTCGACCTGGAGTAGTAGGCTTATCTCCTGCTTCTTGGCCAACTCGAGGTCGTTCACGAGACGTGTTATGCCAGCTGGGTACATCGATAGTATGGAACGCCAAGACACACAAGCGTTACATACTTCATGGCGTTCAACACTCCATCATCATATCATGCTTTGTGTCGTTTTCATGAAACCGGCGAATGGCATTGCTCTGCCTGTTTTCTTGTCGTAATAAACTTTCCTTTATTTAAAGCTTTTCGCAGTGTTCTAAAAAAAGGACAATCAGCGTTGGTTGGTCGGTATAGCTATCGAATATTGTGCCTCTCGTTACCTTTTACCCGGCGCGTCCCACCTTACAATACTTTTTCTCTTCCGCCGGTAAAACGCGATCTTATCTGACAGCTTGTGCCAGCGAGGCGATCGAGAAAACCTGGCGGCAAGCGGAGGTCGAAGGTCAATTCACAAGGACACGTTTACACTTTGGCTTTTCACTGCCAATAGCATACATTATCGTGCTCGTTCTGAGATCTACCAATCATGTCGCCCACGCAAACGCTATCCCCAGCGAAATCATCAGATCACATTGAGCTGACTTCACTGCCTGTTCAAGCAAGTATCAGTCGTTCAAGCAACAGCGGGATGAACACGATGAATCGGATCAATGAAGATAATCATATCAATACACATAGAAATCATACGAATGCAGAAAGAGCTTTAGCTACCGGTTCTAATTTGGTAGATTTCCCAGATCCTCTAGGTCTGAGAGCTAGGATATTTACTCCTTCTTCTGATGATGATAAGGGTTCATAGTGAGTATGCCCCGGATTTTCAGACCGGCACCACCCACCCTGTCTGTCTTTCCCATTCTTTCACATGATGGAAGAAACCTGCCTCTTCACAATAGGCATACAAAAGCAAACTAAATTGATTCTAACCTTTTTGTTTCGCCATATACGCAACTTTGTGATAGCTTCATGCTAGGCTCGCAAGAAAGAAAAAAGAAGCTAAACTCTAGAGAAGTACGCAAGTTTTATGAAGAACAGAATAAGCAAATAGCGGCATATCTCAAGGTAAGCCTATATAAACATCTTTCCCATATCTTTCTGTCCTTCTCAGAAGGAGAATGTAGCTTGCTTTGAGGTGTTTGGAAGACTACCGCCTCGTTTTCCGCTTAGAAACAGAAAGAAACTAATGTTTGGTACTCCTTATCCACGGACTCTTTACATACTTTTGACTCCTTCCGAATCTATGGAAAATAAATAAAATAGCCAACCGAAAACCACGCAAACGATGCGGATGACGATGCTGAAAAAGCTAGATTTAGAGTCAAAGTTGCAGTCTATGCTTCTTTGATTGCAAATTTATGCTTGGCTGGATTACAGCTATACGCTGCTACTTCATCGTTATCACTTTCCTTTTTCGCCACTGCGGCCGATAGCGGTGAGCTTGCAAATCCCCCTTTTTTTTCTTTTCCCCCACTTTGGCTATGCACCCCTCTTCGTATTGATCATTGATTGCTGATCATCCACCACTTTGTCCTGCCCTGATACAGTTTTCGACCCTTGTACGCTGACAATTTCAGTATCATAACCTCGCACGTGAATGCTTACCGCACCGCGTTTACGTTTTGAATCACAGTTGCAAGTTTCATGCTTGCCTACGTACATCGGAAGTCACAGAGGCTCGACCCAGCGAAATGGCCAGTTGTACGTATTTCCAACTGACTGAATCCTCCTCTCGACCTGTTCGACTGACATTCCTACTTTGGCGACACAATCAAGGGCGGTGCACGTCTTCAATCCATCGCAAATATCTGCTATTCCTTCTTGATGATTACTGTCAATGTCATTCTTATTGTCGAATCTATCCGTGCGCTGGTCGAAGGTTCAACAGATGATACCAATGAGCTACATGTACCATCTCTGGTAGCAGTTGGAGTCGCACTAGCGACAAAATTCTCGTTATTTTGCTTCTGTTGGACTATTAAAGCATCTTCTTCGCAAGTTCAGATACTCTGGGAAGATCATAGGAACGATTTACCTGTCAATTCTTTCGGTATACTCACCAATGCTGGTGGTGCTAAACTCAGGTGGTGGATAGGTAAACTTTTTTTTAGCCTTCCGGTATATATGCTCTGTTCCCCGAGCTGATTCGACAAACTAAATATCCCATCTTTGGAATTGGTGTGCTATATATTTCCAGATCCTATGGGAGCTATGATCATCGCTGTCGGAGTAATGTCATCTTGGGCAATCACTGGATATCAAGAATTTAGTACTCTTATCGGAAAAAATGCAGATCTCGATTTTCAACGGTTTATTGTCTATAAGGCTATGACATTCAGCGATGATTTTATTGCTATCGAGTAAGTCAAAAATCATTGTTCTATACGGGAAGGAGTAAATGCGAATTCCGTTCCGAGCTATAACTCATTCTTGTTTCCGCCCTTTTTTACTTTTCAATAGCAACATTAAAGCCTATACTATGGGGCCAGAGCTTTACGTCGAAGTAGACGTTGTCATGAGACCAGACACTCCATTGTGGCAATCACACGATGTGCGTTGGAACATCTTGAGCGATTAATGCTTACATACACCCTTACACCAAAGGCTGACTGTTATATTCCATCTACAGCTTTCTCAGAAATTCCAGGACGATCTAGAAACGCTACCAGGTGTTGGAAGAGCTTTCGTACATGTAGATCACGAAGTTTCACACTCTGCCGAGCACAGCAAGCGAAAGTAGAAAAGTCATAATATGCATCGAAACGCTGAAATTGCACCTTTACGAACGTCTGCTTAATTGGGCCTTTGCTGCTTTACAGCAAAAATTGAGAATGAAAAACAAAACGAAAGACGCACTACAATGTATACTATTACATCACTTATACTCCTCTTGCATACATTTCTAGACGAGGCACTCCCTTCAGAGCCGTAATGACAATTTTCAACGAGCGCTTATAGCTGCCAGGCTTATCGCCAGTGCCAGTGTGCCCCAGCATCCTTCATGCCCGAGCCGAAATGTTTACGAATCCGATTCCGGTTTCTTCTCGGCCGTACCTTCGTCCACTGTAACTATCCCTAAGTCTACATTCTCATTCCCAAGCCACAAGGCACCGATATCTTCCAGATGGGCATCGAAATCGTCCACTTTCAAATGCTGACCTGCTTTAATGAGAGCAGGTAATGCTGACGGAGTCGCCTTTGGATTGGAATATGATATGAAAGAGTTGGACGGAGAGGCAGATAACTGGAGGTATCGAGCAGGTCAAGGGGTCGGTTCAGGTTTATATCTGTAGATATATTTGTGTTTTTGTAGTGGATTGAGACTTACAGGCTTGAATGCTTGCGTAGGCGATGTCATATTATTATTATCAAGCTATTGCTCGACTGATTAGTATGGATTGATGTCGGATTGGCTTTGAGTACGCTATCTTACCGCAAAGAAAGTCACTTCAGGCCCGGCCTGCGCAATAAGCCTTCTGATCAATATCGGAACGTTGGCCTTCGCGGGATCAAGGGGTGTCTCTTCCAAGCCTTCATTCGCATAATAAAAGCCTAACACTGTCCATTTGTGAATGGCTGTATGCTCTTCGACCTTTGTATCCAACACCACTACTATCAGCTTCGGATAGTATAGACTTTGTTAGCTCGGAGCGTGATACCACTCACGAATGTCATAGCCATCTCTATAGCTGCTGATAAGCCTGTCCAGTGATGCAGTAAAGGCACAGCATGCTCGTAATTGATCTCGCGGTGTTGAGCTGATCCTTCTTGAGTGGCAGCAACCGCCGGACCGAGAAGGCACCCTATGACAGTCTCATGGGGATATCGCGCCGCATGCAGCAACGGGATCAGACCAGCGTGGCCTGAGAAAACATGCCTTGTCGCCATCACAATTTCACGCCGATAGGTGGGTGGACTGCCAGGACATTTGCTTTTCTCGGTATATAGCGGGCGGATTCAGAAGGGTGATCGCGTGTACTACTTGCTTCCACTCCCACCGTCATGAAGAACAGCAATGCTCCGTCTAAGATAGCAAAGACGACTGGATCGTCATGAATGCTCCGAGGTCTGACTTCACCCTTCATGCCAGGCTGTCTCTTTGGACCTTGCCATATGTCACACACATTGGTAATCTGCGTGGGCGTTATGAGCTGCAATCAAATGCACTAAAAACGGAACTGCTTAGGGCCGGATGAGCACAGCTTGAGGGAGGATGTATTATTACTAATTAACATTTCGGGGTATGATACCGCAGCGCTAAGCAGTTCGATTCTCAGCTGAAAACTGCATGGCACGCCTTGCCGAATCATACCAACTACTAGTGCATGGGAGGTACAACCTTCCAGTGGTTTAGAACCCCATGGCTATGCGCGATTCTCGCGAGAAGTACATTGAATTGCACTGGCGACAGAGGATCCTTTGGACGGACCTCCTACTTGCAGTCATGATGGAGTGACATGTCAGTCATGATTCTCGGGAGCGGCCGCGAGACCTGTCCGGCCGAAAGCCGTGTGAAGTCTTCGCGTTTGGTTATCCTAAGGTGTGCTGCAGGTCTAACGGGCTTGCTGCAAAACTCCATTTGTTTCGGCTAATTGCTTCGCGTTATCCAGTATGGCTGCTTCTTCACCTTCTGCATTCAGTTTCAATCAATACAGGAGTAAAGCTAACAGTGCAATGACTGCAAGTACAAATAGTTCCTCGTTCCACCCTCTTACTGCTCCTATCTGGCCATATGCTGGCTTGGTTTTCGCACTGGTCGTACTGGGTCGTATCTGCTTCTCTTCGCTCGTAGACTACCGGAAATGGATTGTTTTCTGTAAGCGAGCTGAATAAAATCTAAGCGGTGGGCTTAATTGACACTGTTACTCTTCTATCAAACAGGCAATGGCGCGCCCCCTGAATGCGATAATTTTCAAGGCTATTGCATGTTTCGTTTGCAACGCCTTTATCTCCTACTCGTCCGCGATAAAGGTACTACGGATACCAGCTTCATTCGCAATTATCCCAACGCCATTAGCTTCCTTTCTTTAAGCGAATCTCGACGTGGTGAGAGACCAAGTATGGTACCTTGGTAAGCTCAAAGTCCGCCCTTCGGTCTCCTACTCGTGGTTCCTAAAATTTCGATTCAAAGGCTTCTACCTCAACGTCAGGCCGGACCATATAGCATAGAACCGAAATGGAGAGCTAGGATCAAAGCCTTGCTGGAAGAAGTCGTGTACGAAATTAATGCTCAATACCAGCCTAGTGTTCCGGCCGTACAACTTGGCCCATCAAGAGTCGAAGGCTCGGGCGTAGCCGTCCTCATGGCGGACGGCTGCCTGCCTGTTTGTCAAGATTCCGAGACTTGTCTCCGCGAGGTGGCTCATGTACACGCTGTGAGTGGATCTATACTCTACTATAATCGCTCACACATAGAACCTGACATGGCCGAGGCCCGGTTCCCAGCAAGATGCCTCCCTGCATGTGATCCTATCACCCGCAGACGCCGCTCGTGTCATTGAAATGGGTTGGGCTGAACGTTTCGGTTGGGCGGGAAGAGCATCCATCAACGGTAGGCTCAAAGGGAAGAGACTGCCAGCTGGATGGGTATTGGTCTATTCTCCGCGAGATGAGAAGGAGCTTGATATCGTTAGGGGCATCATCAAGGCTGGCGTTGCCTTCGCTCTCGAAGTATAATCAGAAAAGAAGCGTTGTAGTTTACATACGCTTGATAGATATCGGAGTTGCCAACTTTTGGGCGGTACATGTTTGTCGAGATGCGGAGTAGAGATGCGTAGCAATTATGATCCATATACGACTCTTGACCAGTTTGTAGTTGCACACCAGCAACATCTTTCATTGTGAGGAGCGCATTGTCCGGCTCCTTTGGCGTGAACAGTAGCTTGTGAGAGTCGCCGCTGTGCTACGTCTTTATGCAAGGGGTACCATCGATGTAGACCGGGTCATCAGATCCCACAATGTCTTGGGAACAGCCAGAATTGTGTCTGCTCTGTATAGTCCTTCACGAGGGGATAGCTTTCAGGACATGCGAATACGTTGCGTCTTCTCTGGAGCGACAATCGTCCCGTCTAGGCTATTGACACACATACATCTTCGAGATTAAGTTCTGATGAGCGCTCACCATGTTGCGCAGGACACGACTCCGGTCGAATACCTGAACTGTCATGTCTGCAGTGCCACGACTGAACTTTGTTAAACACTGCGACGCTATATGATGGCGAGTTTGCTGATGACCCTAGGGACCTTATCCTTGAGCCCGTCGTGACTGCCCTCGAGGAATGTCGCAAGGTGGTATCGTGCCGTAAATGCCTGCTATGATCGCATAGAGCGCGAGAGTCGCCGTTCTCTCGAGCTGCGCCCGAGGATCAAGGTGGAATGTTGGCTTTGCGTGCGATGTATTCAGTGTCTCCTACTTGCCTCTCGTGCTGCTGCTATTGCTGCTGTAGGCAAGCTGCCATGTTCGAACGTTGCCAATGAGGTTAGGGGCGGTGCTCTTGGTCTTGCGATCAACGAGCTCGAGATGGAGATCTTTCGCATGCGTGGATGCGCATTAATAACGAATCAGTGTACGCTGGTTCAATGACCTGCCCTGAACGTCTTGTGGTTGCATGCTGTGTCCTGCCTGTCGCATGCGCCATTGACCAAATGTCGATGCATCAGCTCATGCATAGCGGGAGCCCGCTGTGTATTTGTGTACAGTTAGGGGGTGCAGTGATGCATTATTATTGCCAGAGAATGCCCTCCTTTGCAAGGGAGGCTCTCTCGCATTCACTGGCGACATATCGCTTGCAACTTGTCCTCACCTTAAGTGGAGGTAGATGTCCCGCCCAGCAACTTTTTTGGTATCACGGGGATTCCGAGGGCTGCTTATCTTAGTGGTGCATGCATTGCCGAGTAGTAGCTTAAGCCGCGTAAGCCTTTGCAGGCTGACTGGTAGGTGTCGAGGGTTCAATTCGGGCTTGCTTGAAGAAAATTCCTGCCTTTGCCTGTCATTCTGTAGGGGTTGTAGGGGCTCTAGTCGCGAATTCGCAATACTATGGTTCTGTCCGGGCCTAAAAATCTAGCTGTTCCATGGGGAAGGGAGGGGCGCCTGAATCTCGAAAGGGAGGAAGGTGCCCTAAACTTCTTGCTAAAATTAGTAAGGAAAAGTCCTAGCGACCGGTCGAGGGTTCGGATTCGGTTCTGTGCATTTTGCATATGGCTGTACTTTATACTTCGTATGTTCCTTTTTGCTCTCTTTTGCCTGTGAGTCGAGCATGCATGACAGACTCCCCCGAGGCATCAACTGTCTTCCACGGGCCAGACGTCTGGGCTGGCCATTGCCTTTGGCACATCCGCAAGCTGCGATATACTTGGACAGGAGGAGAGTAGTAATAATAGCTGTTTGACATGTATGCTACCGGTCCTCACGCCTCTAGACAGGTAAGAGCGCTTATTCGAGCTGCAATGAGGAAATGAAGCATGCGAGTGCAATTAAATACCTCACGTCGGCAGCAAGTATGTCTGCTAAGATACATCCCCGGTCAGCCTTGCACGATCGATGCCCGTCTCGCATACAACCCTTCTCACCTGATTCCCTGCCGTCCGGGCTGAGCAGCAGATAACGGACAGGCGATGATTAGTATATTGCACAAGCTTACGTGACAGCCTTCAGCAGATCCTTCCCAGCTCGACAGGGACGTGGTCAGTGCGTGATCTTGGCGGGGTATATGAACACACAGTACGGACTAGCAGATAGGTAGATGGTCATGCACAACACAGTCTGTTATGTAAGCTGAGCTGATAATGAACTTCTTCGGTTCGAAGACTTGACGGAAAAACAGCACTGCGTGGGAAAGATCAATCTTTGCGATTAGCATGGCTGTTGTTTTCCCTCCTTCTTGCAAGTGTTCGCGCTAGTATAGGACACTTGCTGCACATGTTAACACAATACTCACTGGTTGTGGAAGTACCTGATCTAAGCGCTGTGTCCGCAGGGCGTGCGTTGTATTGTGGATATCCAAGAGACCTGGGACTTTACTTATTTGAGCATCAAGAGCGGTATCATCTTTCCCTCTCCCTTTGCAGATTTCAGGTAGAAGTATTTCGAACTTCGGCCGACTCCACATCAATACGACTGTCTTCTCTGCGATTCTTTCCCTTGCAAAAGTATCAGTCAACCGCTCGGCCTTTTGAAAGAACGATATAGATGATCTTTGGCATGCCGGCAATCTCTACATGGTGTCTCGATGCTTCACTAACAGAGAAGCCAGCAAGAGAAAGCTGCGAAGCGCCTGCATTGCTTTCGATGGAGGAAATATAGCTCCCGATCATCTCATTCCCTCTATCGGCAAGAGCGGGACCGATAGTAGCTACTGTAGATTTCCATACACGCATCAAGCCGGACTCCAACCTCAGATGACATAGCAAGACGAGTATGATGACTCGCAATCCGCTCCACTCCATAAAAGTAAGTCTGGTACTTAGCATGTTGTTGTATAAACGTTACACCTGAATAGCATTAGTCGTTAGTCTGACCAATATAATGGAAGTCCTCGTTCTGACATTCGCAGTAGATACCACGGCGGGGCGCCGGGGCGGAAGATAGAGAGAATGTGAATGCAAGACCCGATAATTGACCTTGTCAAGCCAACTATATGGGCCCGTGGTTGTCTTCCGCAAATCACAGAAAACAAGTCCGCCCACAATGACTATCGCGAAGGACGCGCTGCACTAATTGTTGACACGGTAGTTTGATTGTATGTTCACCTGTCGACGAAATCTAGTGCCATCTGGCTTTGCTATTGGACGCTATAGATGCTACACGCTAGCCGCGTCCACTCCCGTGCAAGTCGTAGGCAAGCGCCGTACAAACTTTGTTACCTCTTGCTTCGTATATTAAGCACTAGGAATGCCGACGGCCAGCTACTTTCATGCTGCGGGCCCCTGCGATTCTTGACAGTTTCGCATGGCACAGATGTTCCAGGCGAGTCGACGTAGCGGAATATGGATGTAACACGATGCCTGATGAACAGATCATTGACAGTATCGAGGGAGGCGCGCAGATCTGTGTAAGTCCAAGGAAGTCTCGGTGGCAGAAAGTTTGACCTGCATGCAATGTGTAATCCATTGGACGAGATTGGACAAGACTACCCAGCTTAATGCTTGTGAAGTATGGTTCCAGGTGCAGGCACGGACTTCTCCCCCTCTTTATGGCAAGCCACTGGGCACGAACCTGAGGGTATTCGCACCAGCATCAAGTCGTCCACTGATCTTCATCGGTGCAACCCAACTGTTTCCTTTATGCGTTCATTCTCCCTCTTTGCCCGTAAAACGGCTCGTTCTTTCTCCAACTCAGTAGCTTTTTTCATCCAAGCTTCACCTTCTTCCTTCCATTGCGCGCGCTCGTGCTCAGCATATTCTTCAGGATAATCCACGTATCTTTCTTGTATATCAGCGGGTGTAGGAAACGCCGTACGTGGCAGTGAGTGGAGTAAGTCGCTGGGTGTCTTGGGCGCACTATGTTGATGCTGGTGAGCATCTTCTGCTTGCGCTTCAGCATCTTCACTATCACCCCTGTCGGCGTGACCAGCTTTGGGCACGCATCCCAACATTTGGTCAATCTGCCTAACTAGAGCTGCCATTGACATTTTGTCCTAAGGCCGGAGAGAGGGCTTCAGCATACCTACAAGTCCATAATGAACCAGAGTTCACACGTACCTCTACACAAAGCGTCTGAAAGCCAACCAGGCCAAAGTCCTCGACAATCTCGCAAATTGCCTTATTAAGCGCTCCGTATGTCGCAGTTCTTGGATCTTTATCAAGCTCATATTGCAGATATTCAAGATCTTGTACTTCCGTGTAATAGTCTAGGTTGAAAGGCAGATCACCGTATTTTGTAATGAGGTCAATCTTTGAGAGGACGTTCACATGCGGTAGCTCCAGCTGCAACATGGTTCGAAGGGATAGCAGGAGGATTGCAATATACTTGGACGCATCTGTGACGTGAAACGAATCTACTAAATTAACGGCAGCCAATCTGTAACCTAGCTTGTCTAGCTTTCTGATAATGTTTCGGAGACTGTCGTGATTCGTGGATAGTTCGACCTGCCCCGGCATATCGAAGACGATATAGTCCCCCTTCAACTTCTGAAGTCCTTCTTGCAGCCAGTCGAAATTCTGCTCGAGATACTCGAGGCAGTAGATCATGCCTCCATTTGGCCCTAGTCCATATTCTTGCATGACATCCTGAAGGCTTACAAGTTCCGTGATGTTCAGGGCGCATTCGTACGGTAGCATATCATTTGCAGGATCCAGATTGACAATGTGAACGCTCCGCTCGAGAGCCTTAAAGAACTGTTGCAGACCGTGACAATAGGTAGATTTGCCAGACCCTGGCGGACCGATTACCTGAAAAGATAGAACTGCATTAGGTGACTGCAACTGCTCGGTAAGCTCGAGCTGAACGGCAAACTCGCGATCTGACCAAAGGGCATGTTGTCCAGATGTCAGTTCCTCCGCTGTGGAACCAGAGGAAGTTCAACTGCAGCGGTGAATATGTAGAAACAGAAGGAGCTATCGGCCACCATAAAACGCAGCTTCTCGACGTGATCGAGCATTAGACTTATGTACACCGCACAACCTACGTCCTTGACGCCTTTCAAAGCTGCGCATCTCGCGCCGGCTATAGTTGAGCTCACGATGAGCATACATGCTCCTTCCGAGGTCGAGTCCACTCTACAGCGCTTGTCACAGCATCGCGGTGTACGTGGTGTTATGATCCTGAGCAACGATACTGGAAGGGTGATACAGCACACGGGCGTAATCTTCGAAGCTGCTGCAAGCACTGTAGACGAGACAAGTACAGTTGAAACCGTTCAAAGGTCTGGCTCTGATGATCATGATAATTCGAAAGATGCTGTCCTTCCTACGAACAACTATGAAACGCCGCCTCTGATCAGCGCGACCGTCCGCAAGTACGCAGATGCCGCTAGGCGTATTGTCGCTGCGACTAAGGATGCTGTACAAAGCTTGGACGAAGAAGTGAGCAGAAAACGACTAATTTCTAGAATATACAAGTGCTAACGATCTCTGTAGGACGCTCTGCGTTTCCTGCGGATGCGTACTGGAAAGTATGAAATGATGATAACACCAGGTAAGCCTTGACAAAGCTTGTGTCTGATTATGTGTATGCCCGCGTGCTAAACCCTTCGTGCAGAGGCAAAATATACACTGGTAGTTCTCCACGATCCAAGCTCGGTTTGACGGCTCAACGATTCCGACCTTCCAAAGCCATATGATACATTCTTCTTGTATACCCTCCTCTTATATACCCTAATAGTCGCTAGAATTTCGTAGGCGATCCTTCCGACTCGCCTCTATGACTGTATTTAACAATAATATGTCTTTGTACAAAATGAGATTCTAATCGTAACGAAATGATGATGCGATGCCGGTACTGATATGTGATGGGCCGTACTACAATTCACTACTACTACATGCCAGTTTGGTTCCCTGCTTTCCGACGGAGTTTCTTTTGCTGCTTATTCACATCCCCTGAGACTGTGTCTTGACGATACTTGTAATACTGCCGCTTCGACTCAGTGGCGATATCACATGGACACGTAGCATCTCAGAAATCGGCGCCTTTCCATTCGTACTTCGTTCCCGCTTGGCCGCAGACGATTCTGATGGCCAACTTCGCGAAGCAGGACTACTGTTGATTTCATCGGAACGATCTAACGGGTCCTGCCTTTCTGATTCGGGAGTCATCGTTATTGCAATGCTATTTGACCGCGACGAGGGGGTGGGTGTTGGGAAGTGGCGAGCGCGTATGTCTTCCTCATCGTCAAGCGAACCAAGACGAGAAGACGCGATACTATCGAACGATTCGCGCCACAGAGAATTCTTCCGCTGCGATGGTGGTGCGACAACGGAGTCATCATTCTGCTCTTCCTCGAAAGATAACCAGCTGAATGCTGCAGGCCCGAAAGTCTCGTTTGCGTCAATGTCGATATGGTCCAGATGGGGCGCTTCTTTCGAGATTCTGTTCCTGATTTCAAGAATTTCCGGTTTTGCAGAAGCTTGTGAGATTGATCGTGCAGTAGATGCAGTTTTTGAGCTTCCAGAGCTCCATCTGACAGAGAAAAGATTTGATTTGATAGAAGATAAGCTTGATCTTGGAGAAGTTTCGACGCTCGTAGTGCGTCTAGTCGTTTGCGGGCCAGAAAACGCGTTCGGTTCTCCACTGCGATACATACTTCCTGGGCCGACATCAGGCGAAGTTGACTGTGTGAAACGCGAAGGTATCGAGGAGATTGGCGGTGACACTAAAGGGCTGCGGGATGATGTGCTGGTTACACGCTCGCTACCACGAGCGCGAGAGATAGACCCGGTTAAGAAAGTGGTAGCTTCAGAGTGCTGCCGGGCAGAACTGGTCGAATCATTACGAGGTATATAGCTATGCTTGGGAGGTTGCGACGGGTTTTTAAACTCCTCTGCAGATAGTACATTAAGTGAGTACCCATCCAGGCCTCCGTCGGGAGCGATTTCTCCAGAAAGAAAGTGTGTCTTGCTTGCACTCGAGGAGGATCCGCTACTCCTCTTCAAAATAGGCTTGATAGGCGTTGAACTTGCCGGTCTAGCAGTACTTGTTGACCCTTGCAGTGGCCTGCTAATCGCCGAAGGCGAAGAGAAGGCAGGCTTTGGACGTGGTTGTGCAGAAGACGACGCTTGAGAGCGGGACATGCGAAGACTACCCGATGATATACGCGTCTCTCCGGCTCGTCGGGCTGCCTCGATTAGCGAATACTGATCTTCTAGCCCTTCGCGCACACTAGGATGGAGCATAGGCTTATAAGATAGTATGAGAGCCTCGATACCGATATCATCCAGTGTCGGGAGCGGACGCCGTTCGCTGTCCCCGGAGCGAAGAAAGGACGAATGCCTGTGGCAATCATATGCAGAATTGATCACGATAGGCGGCAAACTCAGTGAGCCTATACCTATACCAGTGGTGCTTCATCAGAAGAAAATGTTCACTCACCTGCTGTCCATGGCGTCCGACGCGATGTGCTTCCTGCTTGATGTCAGATGGTCTATTCCGAGACTAATCGAGTCTATAACTTCGTGGCCACACGCAGCGCCGGTACAGCGGTGACTGTGTTGCTGTGAAGCTCTTCTCGTGAGTTCGGGTGCAGCAGTTGGCACATTGGATTGCTGTGGTCCTATGAACTTCGCTTGTGGGTCAACGAGCGATTCCCGGTATTTTTGGCTTCTTTCTTCTGGGTTAGCATGGCTAGATCTTCTCGGCTCATCTCGAACAAGGTTCCGGAAGAGGATCCTACCGTAAAAAATGCATTTAGCGGTGAGTTTGAAGGTGTGGACGTCGAAGTCGTAGTAGAATCTGATTTGCTCTAGATTGCTGTATGATGCAGCTGGTACATGGGCAACTGCGGTTTCTCAGCGCTGCACTCGAAAGCAAAAATCAGCCCGGCCTGTTAAAGATTGAGTGGTAGCGTGACAGCCATGCACCCATATGACTGCGCTAGCGGGAAGGGGAAATTGTGGGAAGATTGCTGATGCAATACTTTTGATATTCCTTCCCCTAGCATCTATCTGAAGCGAGGCGACTCTACTAATAATAAGCTTTGGTGGGCCTTTCGTCGCTTTCGCTCTGTATCTTGCTTCACGATACTGTAATTATGCCGAGTGTCTTCGCTGCTGTCGGGTGCCGGGAACTTCGGGAAAAGCTACAAACGCCTTCCAGGAACTCTAATCATTTCGATCAATCCACTGATCCATTTACGGGAAGTAAGGCTCTTGGACGGTACTGACTCCCACCGGCAATACCGACAACATTCGAAAACCAGCGTTATGGCGTGTTAGCCTTGCTCACGGCATGTGGAGCAAGTAACTAAGGCCGAGATGTTCGTATCGGATCTGACAATGCCATACATCCAGGTCGAGAGGTGATCGAGCGTCACATGCAGACGTGTAGATAAGGTCCAGCACTGTCAGTATGGAACCTAGTATTCTTCAGAAGACAGTGATGTTCTCCTGCTGTTCTCTCGTTATCTGGACGACTCCCGATGCCGTAACGCGAGCCTAGCTCTGAGGGCCAAGTCGACAAGGCTCGTCTCCGGATAAACTGCTGCTCGCCTGGACGAAGACATAGAAGCTGAATAGCAGTATACGGTAAGGTACAAGACCTGACAGAGAATCATCATACAACCTACATCGAGCGGAAGGCGTTTGCGTTGTGCACTCGGAATCTGCTGGGCATGAGCGATGCTGTTCTTTACGCCTCATCTACCTGACAACCCTTTATGCAGGTGCACCAGCCAAGGGCTCGATGGGAAGGCAAAAATCAGTGGAAGAATCTCAGCAGTCAGCGCTTGACAACGCATCTTGCTTGACCGATTGACGACACTGAGTCCGGCATCTCGACAAGCCAGCACGCTAGGACCTCGTACAGGAAGCAACTGCAAACGGTATGGTTAACCGAGTGATAGCTGCTCAACAAGCGTGCACGACCCAAATTCGAGATACGCTTATATCTGCACATCTCTATTCAGTCAATCTATCCAGACCCGCCTGCTCCTAATGCAGAATTGAACCCATGCCACTAATTAAATCACATTTGGCGTTGTCCATGACGTCCTTTGGGAATCGCATGGCGTTGCCTTCTGGAAACAGGGTTTGAGTAAGAGCACGTATGYTGGGACCCGAAAGATGGTGAACTATGCCTGAATAGGGTGAAGCCAGAGGAAACCGTGGTGGAGGCAGAGGCCCTGGATGTGCGGTCCTTAAGCGGGACAAGCTGGTCTCGTAACCTAATGTACTATTTCTGACTATCTAATCCTGACCACGCCTCGTGCGCGTGCGTGGGATCGAATACACTCGAAACTGAGCATAGGGTCTACGCTAAACCATCTGACCGATCTTCAGGCCGGTATCATGTGAATCGACAGACCTGTCATTGCGGTTGTGTATGATATACTTACCGAACCTGAATCGAAAGCTTGCAGGCTCCTGCGAGGCTGCTAATGAAGAGCGATACCGCAACATACCTCGTATGTCCTTCGGCTATGGCACATACGTCTTGCTACTAAGGGACCATTCCATCAGGGTACACATCTGCTGGAACTCTAGCGCACTGCGCCTTGCATTCCCGGAACAGCCACTTTGTGAAGATGGGGGGTTTGGGACTTTACGAGCTATACGAAGTTGGCATCATGGGCGTAGGACAGCATACAGGCTGGTATAGATGAGGTGCTTGGGAACAAGAAATTGAGTGTAAGGTATAGTTGCCCAAGGTCGACTTCATCGAAGCTAACGGTGTTACTGCTGCTTACATAGGCAAAGGATAGTGACACCTGGCAATACTCGATCGCATCGAATGCTCTCTCGTTTATAACGAACATGAAAAGGAGTAAAGCGCACGAACTTGTTCGCCGGGAAGCTGGCACGCTTGAAGTCACCAAATTGCACTACTCCACGGAAAGAACCGTGTCCGAGGCTTGTAAGATGCCAAGCTGGCAGTAATCTGAAGTGAACAAGGAGAATCAGCCGTCTATTTCTCAAGACAGGCAAGTCAAGCGATGTTACGAAGTATACCAATTTCCATCGACCATAGTGAGCAACCGCTCCTATGAGCGTATGCCCGCTGGCTTTTCGGAAAATACAGCGCGGGGGAAGCAAGCTTGCGGATACAGACAAGCCAATCAAAGGAGTTGTCCAGTTCAGTTTGTTCCGAAAAGGTAGGCCCAGATCACATGAGAGGCGTGAAAGCGAAATGGCTTGGGTTTCATGCGGCGGAGCCGGAGATCCGACAACTCGCCCGCGATTTAATCTTTCCTGATCGGCTAGAGACTCGAAAAGCATAAAGAGCAAACAGGGCTCTGTAGACGTGCAAGACTGGCCCACTCCGCGCATATTCACTCGTTTCTCCGATTAGGAGGTCCAAGCAAGCTTGCCAAGCAGAGCAAGGAGAGCGCGATGTCGGCCTTCAACGCTGAAATCGTGGGGAAACACCGAAATCTATGATGATTTGGCCTACCGGGTACAGCGGCGGAGGAACCTGCGGGTCAAGCTTTGTGATCTGATCAGATAAGATGGGAAATCTGCACTTCCCTTTTGCCGGCTCCGGACCCTGTCAGCTGCCGCATAGAAACTCCCAAAACCTCGACTCGCCCCGTGTCTCCCTCTTCTCCCTCTTCTTTACTCCTTACGCACGATACTCGCCCTTCGTCTCCTCTGCTGTTCACGCTCAAGTCTGAAGACGCCCCCGCTAAGCTAATACGCCTATCACTCAACATGCACTCCGTAGCGTCTGCTATTTTGGCTTTAGCGCCGCTCGTCGCTTTAGCGGCACCCTACGACCATGCTGTCCAGACAAGCGATCTGTCAAGCAGCGCAGGTGGGTGTCCCTTAATACCTCTGATGAAGGATATCTCTGACAGGCGTTAGCAGTCAAGATGCATACTCCTGCTCCTCGCCTGTGGTCCGACTCCACCGATAGCTGGCAGCCATGCGGAGGCATCGCCTTCAATGGTACTCGGACACCGTTTCCACTTTGTATGTTTACAAGCCTGGGATGCACTCGGCCCGTCACTGACCTGGCTCTTCTCACAGCTGGCGGCAACTTCAGCTTCGTAGTATCACGTGATGCAGACAGACTCGCGTTCAATTACGCTACCGTTGAGGGTAAGATTTCCTCCGTCACTAAGTCGGGAAATAATAGTCGCATCCTGACTGCCCTCGTTGCAATCACAGACCCAAAGAGCAATTCTGACTTCCAGCTCCTCACACATGAATTGGCTCCAACGACCTTCCGTGGTCATCACTGTGAAAGCGCCCCCGATTTCGGAGCGCTCGGTATGCAAATTGGACAGAAGATTACGATTCAAGCCAAATGGGTAGCTGGCATTGCCGATACCACCCTATACCAGTGTGCCGATGTTGAGTTGGTCGACGTACGTTGCCCATTTCCTAGAACGACTGGCGGGCGTTTCGTTGATAGCTTTACCTGCTTCACATCTACAGCCTGCAACATACCTACCTACTGGAATGTGCTTTACCGGGGCCTTCGACACCGCTACCATCGACAATGAGGACTACTCGGACTCTGGATCCAAGTCAGGACTTTCAAGCGTAAGCAAGACGTTTTCCCTATCACATTCCACGTTTAGCAGCGTTTTATTTGGCAACTGACTGTCCGATTTCAATGCTTCATTAGGGTGCCAAGGCTGGCATTGCGGTCGGCGTTGTGATCGCTGCCCTCCTGCTTATCGGCGGTGGCGCTTTCTTCTTTGTCAAGAAGCGCAAGGCTGCTAAGCATGCTGCAGCTTCTAACGCTCACCTGCCCAATTACAACGAGGCACATGGAGGAGCCGCTGGAACTACTCCGGCTCAGGTCGCTGCTATGGTTGAGAAGCCTCGCATCTAAGCCGTGCATAGAGGATCGATAGCCCGGAACCCATGACTGGTTATTCTAAATTTACAAATTACCGTTTAATAAACAAGATTATGAATCCCTAAGGATCCCCATCCTGAATCATTTCATTTCTTTCGAGCAAGACGGAGGTACAATAGCGGGTGCCTCAACGATATGGTTGTGTCGGGGACCGTAACCTTCCCTTCAAATGTGTTTGGTTATTTGACGTAAAGCCTGTTAGAGAAAATTGATAATAAATACGAACACAATGTAGTGTGTGATGGCGTTCAATTGCGGTCTCCAGGTGTCTGTCAATCTGGAGACTCTGAGATGATGCAATAACCACCGAAAACTGTTTCTAAGATTCACTCAGCTCCGTTATAAGTTGGAGCTAATGGCAGAAGGCCTCGGTCCTTCAAGAAGCTTGCGATAGCTCTGTTTACAGCCAACACAAACCTCTTGATTTTTTCGAAAACTTCGTCTATTCCAGATATGGAAGACTTGCACTACGTCCGCCACAAGATGGATAACAATACAGCTACACTGGGGCTTACTTCTAAGTTGCTTACTTTCGCTAGTACTGCTGTGCTTACGTATGCCGGAATACTATGTCCCTCAATGACGATGCTGGCCATGGTAGTGCTGAACTTCTGTTGCTGTGTGGTTTTCATGCAAAGCGTCGAACATGTCAGATTCCGGTTGATACCAAGCAGCCATATTGTGTGATAGAGCCTTGGTGATCTGTTTCAGATCGAGTTTCATCGTTTGAGCTATGAACTCGCCAATCTTAATTGGGCAGGGACAGAGGAATCAGCAATGTGAAGGATTTCCAAAAGGATACGCCATGATCGCGGTGTCGTGATTCCCATGTAGATGAGAAGTGCAGACTTCTTGAAACCGCTTTGGCTTACCTCAGTATTTTCTCTGTTACCACCTAGGTACGGACTTGTCAGACTTCTCGGATAGCCGTATAAGTTGACATCAACTCCAGAGTGACCTTCTGTGCTCCACCCCACTTGCGCCCTTCTACTAGGTAGTTTGGCCAAAGTATGCGACAATACCCAGAGTTCCGAGTTTGTATCCACATCCTTATCCCTAAGTATACTAGCCAGTTCCTCATCATCTGGATCGGATACTCCTAGATTATTTTTGATTATCCTCCGCAAAGACTCAATGTTAAGCGTATCGCTTTGTGATCTTATCCGTCTAGCTACGTCGAAGGCCGACGAAGTGCCGTTCGTTAATGCATCGGGGTACCATGCGTAGTCAGGGTAGGTCCCACTGAGTTGGTACGCCAATGCAAGACCGCCAGTCTCATGGTCTGACACGCTAATGATGACTGTTGGCGTTCCTGCTTTGTTCAATTGGTCCACTTTCTTCATGACCCGTTTGACTGTAGCCTGGTATGATAGAATCTCGTGCACATGGCCGACTGTTATCGAACCCACAGTATCAGTCACAAGCCCTGGGTGTGCTTTAACTTGAGACGCGATTCACCTGGATCGTTGCCGTGTGCAGCCATGTCAATTCTCGATCCCTCGATCATCAGGAAGAATCCGTGTGCAGAAGAGGTTTCTACAGAACTTTGTAATATATCAATAGCTTTGATGGCCATATCTTCAAGGGGAGGTTGTCGCCCTTCTTCGTTGTCGGCCATCAGCCATCTGTCAATCTCGTATTCTAGGTGGTCATCCCCGAATAATCCGATTGTTCCCAATGCACTCGCATCAGATGGCAACGCATCGAATTCGGATCTTGAAGTGATGAATTTATATGGTCGCTTCTTATTGCTTTTGTTTTTGCTGGCTTTGATCAAATCCTGGTCGTCGATACGACAAGAATGCGAGCTCGAATTGGGTAGGAAGAAACAGAGCCCTCCGCCGAAAGCGACATCGACTTGTGAGCCAAGTGGATGCGTAGAAATCATTTGTTCTGTCCACACGACACGAGGCTGGAGTTAAGCTACAGGTCGGGGCTGCAGTCTGTCGTGACTCACCTGCGATGGTTGACTCCATGTCTCTTTCAGGTACGTGAGCATAGAAGGCGGCCGGTGTAGCGTGCGTGATGCGCTGCATTATGGGGATTAGTCAGTTGCATCCACATTGTATGGCCGTGCGACTCTGACATACACTCGTCACGGCAAGACCGGTTCGGTAGCCTTGATGCTTAGCAGCTTCTAAGACCGTGCCGCAGGGATCTCGATTCTTGGGTTCTACGGCAATTGCTCTGTTATAGCTTTTCATAGCGCAGCTGAACGCTGTGGCACCGGCTGCTGAATCCGTTACCAGACTATCGGATGACCTTGTTCTAGACTGTCCGATGAGCATGGTGTCCAGGGGCAACATGACACTATAGCTGGCTTGTTTTTTCTTGGAGCTGGTTTTGACGTCTGGGTCATGCGCAGGGTTCAAGGGAGCCCACCGTCCTCCTTTCCGAATGAGAGGGTCGTCAATCTCAATAAGATGTTGCAAGTAGCTTCTTGCGAAGGTCTCGCTGGCGGGTCCGTAACCATCGCTGACCATCAATATGACATTAGCCTAGACAATTCATTGACTTGTCAGCCGGATCAATGGGACACTGTATAGAATACATGTTACCTTTGTCACAGCCGAATAGCGTGTTATCTGAAGAGGAATCAGCTCTAGCTCTGATTATGCGGTCAGCGACATGCTCACAGAGGTACAAAGATATGCGATCAGGTAACCTAATCCCGCAAGTATGACCAGCCCTGTTCCGATGGCCCTGAATCCAGGGGATCTCTTGTTTGCATTAGACAGCTTGTTGTAATCCGGCAACTCCTTGTAGTATCTGAATGACTTCTCGTCTTCCTGATCCAGATCAACAGCATGGTGGCCGCTCTCCCCGCCGTCTCCATTACGATTGATTCCAGTACTTGACGTGTTGGCTTCAGGGCCTCGATGTCTGTTGAGTTCGCTGTTCTCGTCGACGTCCAAGTCATCCTCCTCCTCATCCCCTTCTCGGTTCCAAGTACCGCTCGACTGTCCATATGCAGGAGCGTCACGAGGACTGCTGGCAGTTAGACCAACCATTTGCAATGCTTCACCTCTTTCCTCAGCGGCAACCTGTCTTTGTTCGCTCAACATGAGCCCGTCGTGGTTGTGGCTGCCGTCCTGACCTAACGCCGGCATGTTGGCCACGATTGTCTGACCAGCCGGTGGACTTTTAGGCGAGCAGTCTGACGGCCTGAAGCCAGCTACACTTTGACGACGGTAGCCCCGGGCTAGATGCACTGACACGCCAGGCTATCGATAAGCGGCTGGGACTGAGGATTGAATGAAGACAAGATCGATGATACTACATGTCTCATACCTAGGGCAATCGAGGAAGAAGCCGACTTTAGTCTTTCGTCAATCATAGCTCATATGCAAGGCATTTCAGCGTACATGGTAGTGGACGGAGATATGGCACATAGGTGCTGAATGAGGCAGTATTGGCAGACCAGAGCGCCTCCGTCTCCGAGCCAGATATGGCCTGCAAGCCTATGGCTCATGTAGCTTGGCATGCGAGCAGCTTACACCCGGATGAATCCGTAGCTAATTCTGGCAATTGACATGAGCTCTAACCCTGCACAAGCCCTTGAGATCAGCTACTTGGAACGTCTACGTTGCTATATGACCGGTCGAGAAAAGCTTAGATTGTGCGGCTGCGTCTATCCGCTTCGTGCGCTACAAACCAGCTGGAGGACTCTCGCAAAATTGTCTGTTTCAACACGAAGAACAAGACACCTAACACTACTTCAGTAGAGCAGAAAGATAGCAGCAGGTGCACATGAGGGATGGTGTACAATGGCATTGCAGTTGGGCATGTCTGCATTGCCGTTATAACCCGTCCCTCGAAGTGCATGGGCACAACATACGGGCTCATTTAACAGGTACTCGTAGAGTATTCAAGCAGCGATGTCTCGTTACCCTGCGTCTTGAAGCGATATCTGCTATGCCTACGACAGGCACATTGCTCGATACGGCCATCGCAAAGGTTCCGACTACCGATACTTTACCTTTAGCGAGGGTCCGATGATGCGATGGTGTGATGGAGGATGCCAAGAAGAGAAGACATACTGAGGGACGCTTCGGACACCATCGAAATGTGCGGTTGACACGCTGATGCTTAAGGACGCCATGCCGGGTCTGGCCAGGTCCCGTCCAGTGATGATATGCCCACTGGATATTCTCGACAAAAAATCTACATAACAACTAATCGGACGCAAGGAGATTGCTGCATCTCCTTGCTACCTTGTTCTCACTGAATCCATCGCAGTACAGGGAAGCCCGTCTAGAATGCGCCTCAAAGCCATTTGTCAGGTAATCCCTATAAGGACTGAAGCGCCAAGATGGCGACCTATCACATGAAGAACATCCTGCGATGCACTTGCTATGCTCAATCCCGATTCCGCTAAGTTCCTCATGCAGAAGAAAACGCAGATTGGGCCAGTATATCGTACTGGCCAGATGCAACTCCGGAAAATCCATCTCTGGATGTGGAGGTCGTAGCCAAAGAGGATTGCAGATGAGTAAGTCAGGCCCTTGGATATACAAATATGCCAGAAGCACTGCCAGAATGCATATGTGGGGTAAGGGCCGAGGAGCTGTAGAGGGAATACAGCAAATGAAAGAACTGGTCTGCCTTGACAGTATCTGCACAGATGCCGGGCTGCTTGCACCGCGACAGGGTTATCACGTAGTTTGGTAGCGTGACTGTGACGGACATGAGTGTCGTCAATGAATGAGCATGGTTTAGTATGGGAAATAATGTCCGAAGGCAATCATAAAATTCTGCATGATCCGCTTTATACCTGATTACGGCAAATGGCGTTGGCGTAATAGTACCTAGAGCTCGACCCATTTCGTGTGACGAGGCGCGTGGCCGTACCATTCAGCTGAGCCGGGGTGCTCTTGTAATCTAGCTGTCTGCAGTGCCACACAGCTGGACGCTGGCTACTGGCTACAGCATGACCCGAAAATCCGTTGGACAGAGTGGATTGGCAGAGCAGAGAATAGAGGTGCCCAAGGATGGACGCAGCTACGTGTTCCCTCTGAACTAATCCATTACATGTCCTTGGCCTGCAATCCTCCTGCGCATTTCGCTCTCCAGCTGACCTCTAGCTAATCATCGAATCCTCTTTCTTCTTCCGCCAACGAAATCCCAGCCCGTAAAGGATTACGGGGGATTCCAATCACAGACAGAAGACATCCGCAGAGGAAGGTCAAGGCCATCTTTGCAGGTTCAGGTAGATATAGGGCAGGGATCTCCACGCTCCTCGTCTCCCATTCCGTCTGTCTCCCTCTTCGGCCCGTCCAGCACGAGCTCAGAAAGAGCAAGAGCTGTGAACAAGAAAGCCACAGTACGCAGTGTATCCGCCAAGCGCATACACACTCTTTGTCGCACCTAGCGTCCAAGAACAAGCAGGCATACCTCTGCTCGCTCCGTGACTGTCAGCTGGTCTGCGAATCCGTCAGTCCAGTTTCTCCCAGATTTGCGACACACAAAAAGACGAGTGCACATCTCGGCATCCCCTGCAAGGACTACTGCTCGACAGCATATCGTACGTGTATGCTCAGTTCCGCCTGAAATTGCCTGCCCCGCGGTCATGCTGACGTCTGCTCACCCGTGTCTTTCCTGGCAATCTCCCCTGCGATTGCATCTCATCATCGACTTTCATGCAACGAACGGCCACGACATCGCGGCTGTAGGCTGACTCGACGGCGCAAGTCAAGTCTATCATCACACCCATCCCACCCGACGCATAATTCTCCAACCGCCGCGCGGCCCGTCTCTTCTTCTTAAATGAGCAAGACACCCTCGGCATCGTCGACCTCAAACTCTGCCGCAGCTTCTTCCGCCAACACCGCTTCGAACAAGTCTGGAAAGCCTCAGCAGCAGCAGGGAGGCAACAACAACAATTCTACCTCGTCGCCGTCCTCGAATCCTATTGGCAAGCACGGTGTGGCTGCCAACGGGTCTTCGACGACGAACGCAGCTCAATCGACCGCGAATCTGAGCTCTTCAAGCAATGCAACGGCCAGTCCAGCAGTAAACGCCCATTCTGCTGGTGCCGTAACTACAAACTGGGCTAAAATTGCTGCTGCTGGAAACAGAGCTAATAGCAACCCTTCGAGCAGTGCAGCCCACAGTCCTGCTCACACTCCTGGAGCGACAACGCCAAATCTAGGAGCAAGCAGCAGGAATAGCTCGAATTCCGGCCAGCCGAGAAACCAGCCACAGCCAAGTAACCCTGGACACAATCTCAACGCTCAACAGCAACAGCATAACAGGAAACCAGCAGCCGCTGTCCATGCTGAGCCGTTCTCAGTGGCTGCAGGCGGCAAAGCTGTCCCTATAAAACCAGGTGAGAGTGGCTCTGTTAATCAACATACACGTAAAATAAAAGCTCATCACATAACATTTATTCGTATTGTAGCTGGAGAAACTCCGGGCATCGCCTTTGGCAGTCTCGCCGACTCGAACGCCACCCTGTCTTCTTCACCAGCTCAGAGACCGCCGATGATGTCGAACGCCGAACAGCGACCAGCCCAGTTCGGTTCGCTTGCCGCATCAACAGGTGGCAACGCTGCCGTCGCTGCTCCCAAAATGGCCAATGCTGCTAAATCAGCAACCACGGCAACTCCAGCGGCCCCTGCCGGAACTGTACCTAAGATGACAGTGCCCAATATTGACTTCAACAAGTTCTTCCAACAAGGCGGTGATAACGAGGGTAGTCCTGAAGCTTCTCCTGCTGTCAAAGCTACTTCAACTGCTACTTCTGGACTTCAACAGCAGCAGCTGTCTGGATCTGCCAACTTGCATGCGTCAACCGCTTCTAGCGTACAAGGACATCCTACTTCTCGCCGACCTTCGACTTATGAAAATGCCTCTGCGATGTCACCTAGAGCGTTGGCTGCCGGACTTCCACATGCGGGTACTCCGGGCCAAAGCGGAATGACACACCATATGAATGCCAGACCTTTCTCTCCAGCTGGCATGAACAAGGCTATGTCGAATCCACAAACCGCTGCCTACTATCAAGGTCAAATGGGAATGCCTGGCTCGCCTTCCACTTTTGCCGGCCAGTTGCCTCCAGGCGCCTACGGCGGTGCCCCACCTCAAGGTGCGAGTGGCTACGCGGGTGCTATGCCTGGAACACCAGGACCTGCAGGTGCAAAGATGAATGGCGTTCAAGGTGGTCCTCCATCTGCTGGAGGGCCGAGACAGCAGACTACTCCCTACATGCAGAATAGAGGTGTCCCTCCCCCAAATGCTGCTCAGCATCAGATTCATCACCAGCATAACCGTTCAATCGGCTCGGGATCACCTAGGCCACCTCATGCTACAACTCCTGGCCAAGCTCCTGCTCCATCTTTCTACGCCGCTCAAGCATACGCGAATCAGCAATGGGTAAGTTTCTTCCGACATAGTATCTCCAAACTGCGCAAGTTACTAAACTGTATCTTGCTTTTATTTTCAGCAATATGCCGGGTATCCTCCTTATGGATACAATCAATATGGCCAGGCAGGTTACTATCCCCAGGGTCAGCAGCCAGGTCAACCGGGAGGACGACCTTCACTTCAACCTCAGCATTCCTCGCAACAATCCATCACTTCCTCTCCTGTTCCTTCGATGAGACCAGGTCTCTCACCTACCGGAAGTGGTTCGTGGGCCCCTACTTCAAGCGAAGGGGTCTCAGGCGCTGCTACGCCGTCAACCTTCCCATCAAGCGGTCCGTCACCTGCTCCTTCACTGGCTTCTGCAATTGGAGCGGTTCCGTTCCGCCCTCCCCCTCACCTACCTTCCACTCCATCCCATCCATCAATTTCCCAAACTCTGCATGCTTCCTCGCCGTCTTTTACTCCTTCACACCCTCAATCACCAGCCTATGGTGTACCTGTCGGCTCTCCTGCGAATGCCAGCCTAAATGCCGGCGCCAGTAGCTTCTCCTTCAGACCGCCTGTCTTAGGCAAGGCTCCTTCCAAAGCCCTGCAGATCAAGAAGCCTCCTTCGAAGGAAGAGAAGGAGAAGGCAGACAAAGAAAAGGCAGACAAGGAAAAGGCTGAACAGGAGAAGGCCGATAAGGAAAAAGCCGATCAGGACAAGGCTGCTAAAGACAAGGAAGATAGCCGAATCGCCGAAGACAAGAAGATCGAGGACGATAAAGCCGCAGCTGTCGCTGCTGCCGATAAGAAGGTCGCTGATGACAAGGCAGCAGTCGATAAAAAGGTTGCTGACGACAAAGCAGCAGCCGATAAGAAGGTCGCCGATGATAAAGCAGTCGATGACAAGAAGGCTGCCGATGATAAAGCAGCTGCCGACAAGAAGGTTGCTGACGAGAAGACAGCTGCTGACAAGAAGGCTGCTGACGAGAAGACAGCTGCGGATAAGGCCAAGAAGGATCAGGAAGAGCGCGAAGTTCAGGAGAAGCTCGACAACGAGAAGAAGGTTAGGGAACAGGAAGAGGAGGCTAAGCGTGTTCGCGAGGAAGAGGAAGCCCAAGAGAAGGCTAAGCAGGACCGCGAAGAAGATGCAAGCAGGCGTAAGGCAGAAGATGAAGCTGCTGTGTCCAAAGCTGTTGAGAAGAAGCGAGTTGAAGAAGAAGCCGCGGCCGCTTCCCAGGCAGAAAAAAGCCAGCCTACAACAGCTGCTCCTTCTGGAACCACCACTCCAGCCGAAGCTGCTGCTCCTGCTGCTTCCACAAAGCGTCCGGAACCCCTCGACTTGTCAAAGTCTGCTGCTGTTTCCGAGGAGGTTATCACTGCTCCTGGATCGGCCCTTAGCCAGGCCCGCATTATCGAAGATCTTTCTGCTGTTACCTACCCTGATTCTGTCAAGACACCTGACCCGGCGCTCAACCAAGCTGCCAAGCCGGGCAAGTACCGCTACGACCGAGAGTTCCTGCTGCAATTTATGGCTATCTGTAAGGAGAAGCCAGTTCAGCTACCATCTCTGGAGGAGCTTGGTATGACAGATGAGGGCCCACCATCGGCAGGTGTCGGTATGCCACGAGCTGTTTCCCACGGTGGCAAGTCGCGCACTGGTCCAGGCTCAGTGCCCTCCACACCAATGGGCGCAAGAGGCATGCCACCATCAATCAACCGCGCTGTTTCTTCAGGCTTCGCTGGAATGGGCAACTTCAGTGCCCCTAACCCAGCGGCTTTATCTTCCGCAGAGCGCTTTGCAGCCGCGAGCTCTGGAAGTCTACCCGGTCGGCCAATGGCCCGCACACCTAGCACCACTGGTGGTATTCCCATGGGTGGCCCAAGTGGACGAGGAGGAGACAGAAGGAGCGGACGGGGAACTCGACGCGGGCCCCCTATACCTACGCCATCGCAGATTCCGTCAGACTTTGCACCGCTCGAGCTCAGCGAGAATCGATGGACGCCTACAGTTCAAGCTCGGTCGAGCAAAGACCAACCGGAAGACTCTCCCGAAGTCGTCGACAGGAAGGTCAAAGCTCTTCTCAACAAGCTCACCATCGACAATTTCGACTCCATCAGCAAACAAATTTTGGAGTGGGCCAACAAGTCTGCCAAGGAACAGGATGGTCGCATTCTCAAGCAAGTCATTGCTCTTATATTCGAGAAAGCTACCGACGAAGCTACGTGGTCTGCCGTATACGCCAAGCTTTGCGCTTACCTGGACAGCTTCCTTTCCACCGAAGTTGCGGATCAGAGTATCAAGGAGGCCAACGGCGCACCTGTTGCAGGTGGCCGACTATTCCGAAGATACTTGCTCACACGGTGTCAAGCCGACTACGAGCGAGGTTGGGCGCAGAAGGAGTCTGCCACTGCCGCTGCGAAAGGAAAAGCAGCCGATGACAAGGCGAAGAAAGAGGCTATCGAGAAGGAAGCTGAAGCTGCCGGCGCGGACAAAGAAGCCGCAGTTAAGGGCGCAGACTTCTCAGACGAGTATTACGCTGCTGAAAAGGCTAAGCGTAGAGGTCTTGGTTTGGTTCGATTCATTGGTGAATTATTCAAGCTCGGTATGCTCAAGGAGCGAATGTGAGTTTCCTTACCAAATGAGGCATATAGAATCCTACTGATTCCATTTGAAACTTGATTTCAGTATGCACGAATGTTTCAAGAAGCTACTTGCAGACCTTGATACGCCGGAAGAAGAGGATATCGAATCCCTCTGCCGCTTGCTGCTCACTGTTGGCCAGAAGCTTGAAACAACAGGAAAGGATGGCCATGCGTACATGGATATCTACTTTACCCGATTGCAAACGATTGTCGACAAGAAAACTGTCTCATCGCGTCTCGTTTTCATGATTCTTGTAAGCTGGCTGCGTTTACGTTTCTGTCTGACAGCAAAGTTGACATTTATATCTCTCATAGGATGTTATGGATGCCCGAAAGCACGGCTGGCGATCAAAGGCTGCCCCATCAGGGCCTAAGAGTATTGCAGAAGTTCATCAAGATGTGAGGTTGTTGCCTTGTTGAGTTTATGGCTCTTCGCTTACGCTTTCCATTATAGGCTGCTCGTCAACGCGAAGAGGAGGCTCGTCGGGCGAGTCAAGGCAAAGGTCTACCTTCCCGCATACCCATGGAACGTGGTGGTTCGAGACGCGGTCAAGGCCGCGAGGCTGGTCCAGATGGCTGGCAAAACGCTCCTGCGCCACGCCCACAAAAGGCCGGTGATCTCACTACACTTGGCAAGATTAGATCGAGCAGTGGCTCACCTGCTCTAGGTATGCTGGGCAAGGCTGGTGGTGCAAAGGCACCTGCGAAGGAGGAGAACCCGAAAAGCAATCCGTTCGCGTTACTGGCAGGTGCTGGCGAGGAGAAGGAGCCTGAAGCCATGTCACCCCCTGCTGAGTCCGCTCGCAGACCACTGCAATTGCAGCCTAGATCGAAGCCCACCGAGGATGATAAGGATAAAGCTACAGCTGAAGAAGAGGAGGGCGAAGTTAAGGAAGAAGCTGAGCCAGCTGAAGCGGGCGAAATGGATGAAGCCACAAAGCGTTCAATCGACAACTCAGTCCAGGAATATCTCTCTGTCAAGATGGTGGATGAGGCTCAGCAGACCTTTGAGGCCTTGCCTGCGGCGCACAGAGGTGCTCTCGCTAAGGCTTTCATCGACAAGGCCGTTGGTGGCAAAGTCGATGTATTTACCGCCGTGCTTAAGCTGTTCAAGACACTCGGGGATGCGCAAGTCATTCCCTCGGATATCTTCCGGGAGGCGTTCGTGCCGACAGTCACAGACCTAGAGGACATCGCTGGAGATGCACCGAAGGCGTGGTCAAATGTCGCGAACCTCCTCAAGGCAGCCAAGCTTGCCAAAGAAGACGTCGAAGTCTTACAAAAGTCCATGATCAGCAACGAAGACATGCTCGAGGACATCCAAAATCAACTGATGGAAGAATATGAAAAGGCTTCTCCGTAGTCGGTCAGTCTCGCGCGACACTTCACAAAAGTTTGTTGTCCTCATGCTCACACTTCCACTGCAGAACTAGTTTTTGCTTGCATATAGCATAGCCTGATCATCGTGGAACAATTTGCGCGGTTTTGGTCTATTATACCCGCCAAAAACTAGAGTAATCCACCTGTAATATGTCGCCAGCCTAGCAAGGGCGATTAATTCAGACACGAGTCTTTGATCTGGACAACCTGTAACCTTCTTTTGGCTATCGAGCAATCTACTGCCTTTTATTCCAAGTTCGTTTCGGGTCAAAGGTTAACCCAGGATTGCTAACGTGTTATGGATGTGGCGGATGCTTTTGGCCTGCTACCCGGCTCAACTTTTTCTCGGCCATATGTTTTTCTCTGTGAAGTCATTTCTACGGATCTCGGTGTGAGGCTCCCACGGAGTTCGCCCTACCTGGATCCGTTACGCAATCGTCATTATACACCTTGGTTTGAAGTACCCTCAGCCCACACCCTTGTAGGAGCACCTCTGCACTCTCAATCAAGGCGAGAGAGTGTTGAATTGCAGAAGTCACTGAATGCATTTCCTTAAGCCATGCATGCCAATGCCAAAGTTGGCGAACTATGTTACAAGAAGCTTCTTCAAGTTCAAGGCGGGCCCACAGAAGAAGTGACAAATGATATGGAAAGGTGCTGAAAGAGACTCGAAAAAGCTCGTAAAGGAAGGGCGGAGCTGTACTGACGGATTCGGAATGCGGACCAATAGGATTGGAAAAAGTGTTACAACCCTGCTTACTTCTCAGGTTCTCTGTTAACACAAAAAGTACTCAGCACTAAAAAAAAAGGGAAATGGTAATGGGCCTTTCTGCATGCATACAAGCAAGCTGCATCATGATGACTGGTTGGTGTCTGTCTGCTGTCTTGTATGCCCTAAACATTACTCTTTATTTCGATCTAGATATTGCAGGAAAGATGTTGTCCGGAAGAGGCCAACATTGTTCCAGACGAAAGGGCAGTCATGATGTCGTTCAATCGCGAACATCGTAGGCAAATAGCAAAATGTGTGAAAGTGGTCTAGCATGAAGGTTTATTGCATGGTAACTTGAAAGTTTCCCAAGCTAGTACCGGGCGTTTAGAAAAGCAAAGAAAGCACTAAACCAGTATCATGCCCTGTTTAACCGTCGTACATGGCAACAGCGAGGAGGAAAGCCCTAAAAACCCATAAAGAATACAGTGGTCGAAGAATACTCTAGAACACCACGATCTAGCCCACCATCTCGAAAGCGCCAAGGGCGGCATCGATTAAGAGTGTCCGACCAGGGAAGGCTGTAAATAAAAACACAAGTCAGCAACCGCGCTTTTTTGTACTGTCAATGCACATTCAGCCAGGTACTCGCCTGTCTTGGAAGCAGGCAGCCTTGCATTTCCCGGGTTTCTGTTCCTGTTCGAGTACTGGTAGGCGATCTCCTCGGATACTACGAAAAATGGTCAGCAACGCTCGATACAGCTAAAACAAGAGAAAGGTACCGGACTGAACACCGATAGCAGCGCTAGCACCATTCAGATAGGCAGGATTTGAGTCGCTTAGATAGTGCACATAGAGGATGTTTGGTGTGTCAACAAGGTATTCTAGCTGGAAGTGAACGTTGGCCGAAGGGGAGTTGACTCCAAAAGGCCGAGTTTCCCATTCAAAGATAACCTTTTTGTTGGTGTAGGTATACTTCATGGCGAAGTTGGGTTCGGGAAGTACAAGATCGTCGAGGTAGGGAAAGAGAACCACGTCTCCCACATCCTTCATGGGCAGACGTCCATTGTCTCGCATGTTGCTGCCACCTCCAAAGCGAATGAACTGATGAAAATGCTCAGGGGTGCCTTAATATTGTTTCAGGCGTAGTCAGGTCACCTACGCCATTAGTTGACATCTGCAGGTTCGAGCAGTCCCTAGGTGTGCCAAACAGTATCATTTCGAAGGGCAGGGCGTGTGGAAGTGGCAAGACAGCGTCATCCAGCAAGCCATTGGCAACAGTGACTAGAGGAACACATTTGGAATGATACATGGAGAGAGAGGGGGGGGGGGCCCATAGAAGCATTAAGTCAGGGTGCTACACCGAAGATTTCCATCTGTAGACCGTCATCTTACCAGTAGTAGCAGGAAGAGGAGATCTTTCAGGTGCACGTGGAATGAGTTCGCGCGTTGCTCGCTTGTACTTCGATTTAGCCTGTCTCTCGAGCAGTTGTTGCTTTGTGACCTGCTTGAGTCGGCGACGGGTTTTTAAGTCGGTCGGGGCAAGTGCAGCCAGATGGTCAGGATAGGATTGTGTGGGAAGGGCGTCAATGGTATCAGAGGCGAGGACGGAAGAGACTGAGAGGGAGAGGGAGAGCAGTGTGACCAAGAACGGTAGAAACGTGAAGTGCATCGTTCCAAGACCGAAGTTTGGTGGATATCGCTGTTGTCGGAAATATATGGAGATGAAGACTAGTGAAGGTGGTTGAAACGAGAGTGGAGGTGTAGGTTGATAGCTATGGAGGGCATATGATCACCGTCGATGGTCAGCAATGGGAGGTCGCGTTTTAAGTGAATGACACCTACTATTAGAAGCCTAAGTCGAAGGTCTTGTTGAAGAGGAGAGAAGGAAAGAGAAGAGAAGGGGTAGGACTCAATAAGACAGGAAACTGAAGGACAGTGCCGATCTCAAGTAGTTGAGGTTGAGGGTCAGTCTCCTGGCGCGGTTGTGAGGCAGGGTCGTCAGCCCCCTGTCGGACAGGTATACACCTCCGCCTCCTGCGGGGCACCGATCCACGCGGAAAGCGCTTTAACGTCACGGGCGACAGTGCAGATGCCTTTTCATTTCACGCTGATCTCATCGTATTGCTTGTCAGATGTGTGTGTGTCATTGCATCGAAGTAGTGGCGACAGAGCATCGGCTCTGCTGGCTTGAAGACGGACGAGGTCGTTCGCGCATTAGGCATTGGCTGCATTGGTTACTCGCGTCGTATCACAGGTCTCCATCTGCTCGGATAGCGTCGTCATGCTGGAGCGCACTGCCCGATGCAAAGTGTTTGCTGGTAGTCAACAAGGTGATACGGTACTATTTGGCTCCCCGGGCGCCACTGACGCCCCTAGGAGTTTCGTTGAGGGGCGTCAAATAGCAATTACTGTTTGGCGCCCCCCCTTGCACGTGGCCTGTCTACCCCTGAATTTGCACTAAGGTTGACACCATTGAGCACGGGACCTTGTTCACATACATCAGCCTAGCATCCCATGCTGGGTTCACCCCCCTGCTGGTACCAGTCTATGCTCGACGGCCTGCCAGATGGTCTTGGTACGGCGATTGCTTCGGCTCAGGCTGCCATCGGAAGTTTGCTGTACATATAGTTAAGTATGTGCTGGAGAGTGTTGCAGCGATAGAGTGTGGTCAATACAAATGCAAACTATACCTATATACATCTATGTGGCTCTCTGTTACAGCCTTCTTCTCTCCGCTCGTTACTGCCCTTCTTGCAGCCTAGAGTTGGGGATTGGTTAGTGCGGCGTGTGGCTACTAGGTACGGTCAATTGAAGCAAAGAAAACCTTGCGGCGCGTCAGCAAAAGGCTGGGTTTCGGTACCATAATCACTGTTACAATATCGATATTAAGCTTTACAATGTATTTATGTGGCGATGTGTGCAAGGGGGGGGGCAAATAGTAATTACCATTTGACGCCCCGGGGGAGCCCGAGCGCTCGGGAAGCCAAATAGCTTTTCCCCCCAAAGAAATTTCACCTAGCCTGCCGACCGCAGGCTAATCAGCTAGCAGCGATAGTAGTTGTAGTAGCGACAGCGGTCTGGACCCGCATAGCGGCAATCACAGGTGTCATCAAGCTAAAAGGCATGAAGAGGTTATCTGGAGTTTAGTCCCGTAGGGAAAGAACACCCATCATCTTCTTCCATATTACAGCTTTGCTAGAGTACATGATTGCAGGGTAAAGATGCACTGTAATTCTGGAATTGCACATGCAGCACTGCTGCAGATTAATCATGTGGAAGCTGTTCCTTAACCCTTTTCCAGTCGATACTGCCGCGGTCATTATTGGTAGACTTTTGAGGGATGTTCACTAGAGGTACCATGGAAGGCCTGTGCGTCCCTTACATGATCAGCCGTTATCTTGACGACTCTTCTTCGAGAGCCTCACACGTACCTGCCATGAGCGCAGCTGAATGGTAGATCAGTTTCAGCCAAGTCCGACATCAGGTCTCGACACTGGCTTGGTAAGAGCTCGTCGTTGAACATAATGGCACCTGGATTTCTTCGATGAGCTCTCAGTTAAATTATTAGGCGCTTTATGCGCACCTCTGCATGCCTTGGAATTGAACAAATCAACGAAAATAGTCGGCATGTTCTTCAGGGTTGTAATCCAGCTAGCCTCTTTCTGAGCATGCTTCTCGCTCCCGTGCTCTTCGATGTGCACCATGAGACCTCGTAGGACTGTCTGTAAGAGCCTGTCATCCGCCTTCAGACGGTCAGCGATTACGAGAGGAGCGGTCTTCACTATCACTTGACTGAAGCCAGAGTCCGAATGGAGGATGTCGCCTCTCGGGAAAGATACGTCAAAACCCCACTGTGAAAGACAGGCGCTAGCGCTCTTGAGATCGTTGACCTCCCTTGCGCTCAGAAGTATAGCTTTTGATTGGGGCAACTCAACCCTTTCGACTTGCTTCTGTTGTATCTGCAGAAAGTATGTACGAAAGAACCGTTCGACTCGGACGCGTTCGTCAGCAGCGTGTTGGTCCACCAAGAGAAGTATCCTATCACGAGCGGCTGAACACAAGAACAGCAGGAATTTGGTATCGATTTGTGCAATAAAGTCACATGTGTGCAGCATTTCTTTGTCAATAATGCAATGGCTTGCATCGTTTAGAGTTGGTTTGAAAGAAGACTCCTCCGACGATGCAGTATGGCCCGCCTCCACCGAACGGATCTGCTTTGGCAACGGCCGGAAGACGGGATTCGACCAACCTGCCAGAGCTTCTTGCATCCAAGCTGGTGTCTGGACCGGTTTTGAAGCTGTATCCGATCTCTTGAGGTGCTTGACGTCAATACGCTGAACGTTATCTCCGTAACCACGTTCAGATTTAGGTGACGCGCTAATATGAGGGTATTCGGCAGATCGTAACCTTCGTGGAGAAGAGGCTTCCTTCCTCGAACATGTGGGGTCTCTTGCTCTTTTCTTCGATGGCGACGATGTTGTACTTTCGAAAACGGAGATATCAGGCCTTTCGGAAGGTATACTCCGATGTGCTAGACCTGACGCCTGCTTCGCCCGCCCTAACAAGCTGGAGTGTGCCTTCTCTGGGCTACTTTCTGCGCTTCCCTTGGCCTCCAAGAAGCTGTGCTTGCGCAGAAACTTGCACACCACTTCCTCAAGGGCGGAAATGACTGCATCCTCGTCCTAGATGGGATATCAGTCCATTGTCACAGGGAAGAGTCGTAGACATAGACCATGACATAGTGCTTACTTGCAAATGCGCTATCTGCTTGTTCGGCTCGAGAGCAAAGTCAACCATATCTTTAGATACCAATATCGATAGACAAAACACCGGGTAGCGATTGACTTGCTTTCTGGGTGATTCGGTGTGCTTGATAAACGGTCCCGGGTGGGGTGATACATCTCTTTCGTGCTGGCGGGCATCGACTTCCGCTCTCCTTGCAAAGGCGCTCCTTTCGAAGTACTGGTTTATGTGGCGATGTATGCGACAGCTGGTAATGTATCGTCTGTTGATGACTATTACCGAGTTCAGTTTGTTTTATGGCGTTTTGTCCGCTGGCTGCCTTCGACTCACACACGAATTGCGTTTGTTTGCTGTAGGTCGAATGCAGGGAAATGAAGCCCTGTATTTTTATGTTGTCAATCTTATCGTCGATACATTGTATGTTCTGGGAGAGCAGCTTTCAGATAGATGCTACCGCTACATCTATGACTCGTTCGAACCTTTATGAGATGCTTGCCATACAGATTGGCGAAGCATTGCGACATGCTAGCACTGACCGCTGTGTTCATAATTCTACTTGAGTGAAGACTGCTGTCTCTCCGGTCCATATCATGCAGCTGGAATGCCACATTATGATTTACGATGGCAAGGGCTTCGAGGTGTTTTCTGATTTGCGAAAGAGTAGAGACGGCAAACGACGGAGTTGATTCCGCTTGTTTACGTCGAACAGGCCATTTATGAAAGAGATCTCGGACGACCACTGTAGTGCCAGCTGCAGAACGGTGACCATGCTTCGACGCGCCCAGATAGAGCCTTTCGCCACCCTGCATATGATTGTCAATATCCTGCTTTGAAGGGCTGATTACAATGCAGGTGCCCCCTCACTCGTATAATAGTTGTGTAAGTCTCAGAACTCGATATGTGCCGCGTTATGATTTCCAGAAGCGAGATGTCGGCAATGCTGCAGAGCGCTGCACCGGAACGATCAGACAGTGGTTCATCCTAGAGCGTCCTCAGCTACGAACCTTCACCTCGGTAGCCATACAGATCTGCAGGGGCTCCGTCCTTCCCATGTCTATGTTTCGATGTATCTTCTCTCACAAAAGACGTCGATCAGCGCCCACGTCGAAACAGGCTTCAATTACCTGAACATAAGAATCACTCAACCCACAGTACCGCTGCCCAATCAAGCCTAGGCTGGCAACGTCTATGCCAGTGCCATTGTCAGCAACGCGGCATTCCCAGTTAGTCAAGGAAACGGCCACGTCGATGTGGTTCGCCTGTGCGTCGAGAGCATTCTGGACAAGCTCGATTATACACGAGGGCAGAGTCTGGATAAGGACGGTGGATCTGACCTGATCCCTGGTGTTCTGGGGAAGCCGGCGGATATCGCCAGCCATCCCATCCTGTTTTGCGTGCACTGCTCGGGTGTCGGTCCAGACCGAAGCGCTAGCATCACGGCTCCACGGGTCTCGAGTAGGTAGCTAATGTGCGGTCGAAGCAAGTACTTCCTGTACTTCTAAACGTAGGACTCCGAGCTGCTCAGCTGCGCTTTCTCTTTATCGTTACAACATGGCCAGTAGGATCAGGTAGTAAATACAGTCGGTTCAGATCTAGGGCCTTACGCGAAGGTATCAACAGTCTTGCCCTTTTTCTTGTCTGATTAATTATCGTTGATGACCTCAAGCTTGCAAGTCCGGAGATGACTCTGAAAAGGACACGCCTACGAAGAAAGCCTGGTACTACCTCCACCGTTGAGTGACTTATCGAAATACCTCGATGCTATGTTTAGCCCACATATCAGCTGTTTCCTGCAGGTACTGCTGCTTGCCAGGCAAAGGACCGCCCAGTTGGACATCTCTGAAGGTAGTATAGCCATAGCACCATATGTTTGCTATTCCGCCTCAGTGATTCAATCCGCACACGTATGCAGCTGAAGGCGCATGGAGAAACGGTATTGCGCGCGTTGCGCGTGTCTCGCTACTGGATGTTCTACACTAGTCTACAAAAGTCTGACAGGCTGTACTGCAATGGAAAATCTTGATTCTGTATGAGTCGGCATGCTTTAATCCATTCTACCGCGGAGTGTTCGCTTGGTGACCTTGTCCTTCTCGATGACGTAGACAACAGCACCCCAACCTGAGAAGGCATCTCTGTCGACAGCCTGTAAGAGAAAGTAATGGACAATGCCATACGTTTCACACGTTGTATCCGAATTTGTAGGCCATAAGGATCTAGAAACTCACGTTCAAAAGCGCCTGAGATATCGTCTCGAAGAGGTCGTCTGGCCCAAGATTGGGTTCCCATAATGCTTCAGCCATACCGAACAACTTTGAAGAAGCTGTTCCTGACACGACAAAGTCCTGGGTAATTTGGAGGCAATGCTCGTTAGCGAGTCTCTAGAACGGATAGTTTAGCACAATGCAGCCCACCTTGGCGAAATTAAGGCAGCCGATAAGATCTGCCGCGGCAATGAAGGGTTCGCCATCTGTTTCCAATCCTAGATAAGGTGGAATCAGTCGTCAGGCAGGCTTATATCTTGATACGCCTGTAGAAAGGCAACGCACCTGCAACCACTGGCTCGATGAAGTATGGTCCAAATCTGGATCGCCATGACTGGACTTCAGCTAGGGTATCGGTCGACGTGAAGTGTCTATGACCCACCTCTTCTCGTATAGCGTACTGCTCGCCAGATGTGCGAACGTGCTAGCTGAAATCTCGCGCTGCTCCTTCATTCGGTAGAGGTTCACGCGATTGCGCAACTTTTCGTGTCTGGTAGCATGCGGGTGTGACATTGTCTCATAATTAGTCTGCAGCAAGATTGTTTTTCCATCCCGACTGCTTACACTGTCAATGTATCTGATGCAAGTCCTGGGAATCCAGCGTAAGTGCGCGGCGTCATCTCGAAGATCTGGTTGTGAAGAGCGTAAGACCACGGTTTAGCGAGAGCGTTCAGATAGTGTCAAAGTAGCGCATGTGCTTCGCTTGACCTACCTTCTCGAAATTGCAGTTGACGGTCAAGGCTTGATTACCCAGTCTCAAGTCGCAAGCGATTGCGACACACTTGTCGCCCAGCATAGCGATGCAGGAACCGCCATTGATTTCCCTGGATTCGAGAACAGACGCGAGGCAGAGACGCCAATGGGCTCAGCTCCTCGCGTGCAATACAGACGAATGTGCTGCTGTCGCTGATGCTGCTGAGGTGGCTCACATAGGATTCGACTGCGTGTGTCGAAGGAACTCGTCAGCGGTGTGTTCTGTCCACATAATCAGGTGCTCTTCAGACAGCAACTCACCATATTGGCAGCTGTTACTCTACTTCAGACTGCAGTATCACAGAACTTCCCGGTTGTATTCGATGGTGTTTGGTGTAAAGCACTTCTATCCTCATACCATCGTAGTTCCTCCCTACTCACTGATACCCGATCGAGCTCTACCAAAGTGGCCGAAAGTGCCCATCAGCTTGTGCCTCGATGAGCAGTTCGCTCTTGTATGTAATAGAATAGCTATCTGAAATTGCTGCTAGCTGGCCGCACTGAACCACCTTCATCAGCAGGCTGTTATAACAATCTTTCTCGATCACCGGGTACGGCTGAAACGGCACTCATGAAAGCCGTGTCCATTGCGGCATCTTTCTGCTTCTCGCACTCGACTTCTCAGTACATTGACATATCATTTCTATCCCTACGCTCGCATTCAGACACGTCTGACTTCTGGCGAGTATGGCTTCCAAGGTTATCCCCATCGCCCTTCTCGGTAAGTTTCCGCCGGTCAGCTTCCCCACAGCTGTGCCTCTACTGACGTCCAGCCATGCCAACTGCACATTCACTATACTTCTCCTTGGACTAACAAACAATTATTTGAGCGTAGGAGCTGCTGCTATCGGAGTTCAGCTTGGTGTCATTCCCTTCCTCGAGTTTGCCGGATTAAAAGGCGAGATCCCCACTCTGCGGACTGGAAACTGCAAGAATGTAGAAGCCTTGCATGCCTGCGAAGGTGAGACCTGCCTTTCCGCACTTGTGAACGTCATAACTTAACATATGCTTCAGATCAATGGATACATCGCCCAAGTGGTATATCCTACCTTCCGTGCTCAAACCTTCCCGCCCGAGCGGGTGAGTGGAGCCCCGCTTGTACCGGAGCAGTTGTTAGTTCGGTTCAATGAATACCTTTCTGTACTCCCCTAGCCTGGTGCCCTGCGATGGATCACCTGTCTCTAGCAGTTCAAGACGCCCCATCTGACACAGTCCAAATGTACGATACTCGGTCCGGCAAAGTCACACAAGTGGCAATCCCAAACCTTCCCGCTCACCTGGATGGAAAATTGCATCTCCACGCTATCGAAGCCTGGATCGACTCGAAAGATCCAGAAAAACTCACTTTCTTCCTCAACAACCATGGAGTTCCGGTCTCGGCTACTACCGGTCAAGTTGAAGATCCACATACCGTCGGAGCTGATTCGACCGTCGAGATTTTCGAAACCAGAGTCGGAAGTGATACATGGAAACACGTCAAGACTGTCAGGCACCCATTGCTAAGAACGCCTAACAACCTGGTCGCAACTGGACCTCGAAGCTTTTATGCAACCAACGATCATATTGATAAGACAGCTTGGGTGGGTTGACTGCATTCACAGCACAACGTCAGCAGAGTTGACTGACCTCCCCCTCTAACTCTCTATAGAAACGCTCTTTCTACCTAGCCTATGCCCATTTCCCTCCGACAGCGAGTACTATCGTCCATTGCGATGCAAGTGGCGTCAACCCTGATTGCCTGGAGGCTGCGACTGGTATCTTCTACCCGAATGGTATCACGAAGGGACCCGACGCTAGCATCTACGTAGCCAGCACCTCCAGCGGAGTCATCAAACAGTTCTATGCACAAGCGGATCATTCCCTCATTGAGGGCGACACTGTCGCTACAATTCCCTCGCCAGTCGATAATATCGCTGTTGACGAGAAAGGAAACATCATCGTTGCTGCTCTACCTTCTATGCTTAGCTTCGTACATCGCACCGTCAATCAGGAAGGCCTATGCCCAGCTACTGTCTGGAAGGTGTCCAACGAGACGAGCGATCAGAAGTATGTATTTGTCCCCCTACATCCTGATTGAACCGTCAGCTAATGTGAATCGTGAATAGGTTCTACGGGAAGAAGTATAACCAGGAGCGGCTGTGGTCGGACGGAAAGGGTGATATCGCTCCAGGTACCACAAATGCACAGTTATATAACGGAAAGCTCTATATTACCGGTCTTACCACTCCGAGCCTAGTTGTCTGCTCGGATCCGAGCTTTTCCACATAAGCCTTGAAAGTAGTTGTTACCTACAGGATAGAGAACACAAACCTTGTTACATAGCATTTGTGGATATCCCAATCATGCAGACGAGAGATTATAATTCAGAAGATCAAGGAATTCTCCCCGGGCTTACTGCAGCTGGCGAGAACAATACAGACCGCGGAAGACTTTCTGACAAGTGTAAACGAATACAGCGTGCTTGATCTCACAAACGCTTGAAGCACTTGCAGGTTGTCGGCGTTTTGACAGTGTGGCAAAAACAGATTGCCGAGCGCCTACTACGGCTCAGATGCGCTTTGCATTGCGCACAACTCCAATCTACCAGTCCAGATGGCGCCTAAAGGCAATGCAAAGTAGGTAGTAGTGGGAGGATACAAGTTGGGCTTCATAATGCCTGAACTCCTACACCTTCTTCCGCTCACTGGTCCGTATCAATCTTGATCATCATGCTGATCTGATCCACTGTACAGAGCGGTAGCTGCGCGAGTGAGTGATGAATACCGAGGGACGCAGAGTATGCCGTACTGACCAAATTCGACACACAGGAAGCTAAAGCAGGCGTAAGGCGTTCTCTCACTCTCTTTCAAATACACTTCTTAATACCCACTATGACGATCTATAGCGTGAAGCGGAAAAGAAAACCAAAGAATCCGCTGCGAAAGTAGGTAGAAAGGGTCGATGAGATTTTGATGAGTGCTGCAAAAGGCCGAGAGTGACTCACTTCTTACTATCATACCTTAAATTACAGGAAGCACAAGAAGAAGCCGAATGGGGAAAAGGTGCAAAGAAGGACAAAGGACAGGATAAAGCTGCCAAGGCAGCAGAAGCTAAGGCCGCAAAGGCAGCTCGCGATGCAGCACTAGCGTACGTACTGCTCTATTAGCCGGGCGCAGTCCTGCTGACTGACGTAACGCAACGTTTGCACATATGAACGCCGTTTTCGATCATCGTAATTGGTTTCATACACATAGTGAAGAAGAGGCGGCCATATCTTCGAAACCAAAAGCAGCACCTAAAGCGGGAGCAAAGAAGCCAATCAAAGTCGCTACACCGGCTGCCAAATCTTCGCCGGGCGGATCAGGGCCTGGAACTCCTGCATTGGGCGCAGGCATTGGCAGCATACCCTCTTTCGAAGATGCTATGAATGCAGCACCGGAATCGTTTAGCGCCAGCAATTTAGTAAGTTACTAAAAGCCGAATCATGATAATGTGTGACAAGCTAAATTGTCTTTGCTGTTGGATAGGATGATGCTCTTTCACTGCTTTCGCTTGTAAACGAGAAACAGGACAAGGCTTCTTTAGGATCCAAGGCCGCAACAACGCTAGATGTAAGTTGGAATTCTCAAAAGTGTATAAGGTGTCGCTGCTGATACTGTATGCTTGTATCCATTTGTCAGGCACACCCCGAGCGACGCTACAAAGCGGCATTTGCAGCTTACAAAGAAAGGGAATTACCGGAACTACGGAAATCACATCCCGGTCTGCGCTTGCAGCAATATGAAGAATTGATGTACAAGGACTTTAAGAAGAGCCCTGAAAACCCTTTCAATCAAGCGACTGTCGCATTCGATGCAACAAAGGAAGAAAAATTGGAAGCCCTGAAGAAACTGAGAGCTGAAACGGAAAATAGGTAAGCGTATTCTGAAATTTTTCATCAGGTTTAGAACATATCACTGATGATTCCACACAATCTCGTCTATCCAGACTCCGCGAAAAGCAAGCCTAAGATTTCGCATTTCTTGTTGACAGACTAAGATTGCGCGAGGTAAATTGTAAATGATGGAACATGAACCTCATGGTGAGACAGAGGCTGTAGCTAGGACCTCCTTCGCGACTGGCTTGGTGGGACAAATTGTGTCGCGGATTAGGGAAGCTAGATGGAATCGTTTCTTAGGCGGAACTACGATCCTTTTGCAAGAAGTGTATATCGCGGACGTACGTTGCAACATACTCATCGTCCTACAAGCCGATAGACCAGACTATGCGCCTGCTGCCCACGGTCGATTCTGCAGCTTTTCCACTGAGAGCCTCATGAGGCCAGCCTAACAGACAGATTCCACTGAGGTTCGTGTGGATGGCTGCAGCAAAATAATGGCTCCCCTTGTCGCATGCTGGCACCTGGCAGGAGCCATCTGGAAACAGGGTGAGGAGCCATGGTTCCTTTTTTCTTTTGCAGGACGGTTCCGAGTCGGCGTACTTGGGCTACCAAGAGTAGTTTACAGGAATTCTAACACCATCGACGGGAGCTTTCTCTGATGTGAAGGCAACGAGTAGGTTTTTGTGTAAAAATTTTCCATGGGCAACAAAGCGTAAGGCAGACGGCCGGGCAGAAAGCAGCAAAAGTGTACAGTGAGCGACTTTCACAGCCTTGTACAATATGCAAGCTACAGGGGCTATGCTGCGGTATACGCTTCGTTGCTGTGCTGCTGGGACGCCAAGCAGGCTATGCAGGCTGTGTGTGATGTGTCATACGTATTACCCGAGTCGGGGAAAAGGTAAGGGGAGACAATGGGCGGAGGTCCCGTGTTACACTATGCCGTCACGTTCGCTGCTCGAGCAAGTGTCGCTTGCAAACTGGCTTGGACTGGGCCGGTGCGTGCCATTTGGGAAAAGCAACCGGGAGGTACTCGATGACACTGGTCACCCAATTGAATTTGCTAAGAAGCCGCAGGAAGAGGTAGGCTTCTATTGTTGATGTTCCATACCCTATATATTCCCGCCCACATGCTCTTTACCGATGAAGCAATTGTCCCAGCTCCATTGCGAGGACCGTGTTTATGCGAATTTAATGCAGCAGCTAACCCTGCACCACCTGATCTGGAGGAATGTGCAACTGTTGACATTACCTAGACAATTTGATGGTGACTCTTGCTTATCGCAATACGTCAGTAAAAGGAGTTAGTAGATGCGAAATCCTTTGACAAGACTGAGCGAGTTTACAATACAAACCCAAACCTGTAGCTCTAGCCTCAGTCGGAAGCCTCTTCCATGATCATTCTACATCGATGTTTCAGGCTGCTTGTAACTACGTTGTAAGAGTTTCCTGACTCTTTTGAACATGGGTTTATGCCAATGTAGCAAAATCAAGAGAATCTCACACTAATATGACGAGTGTCCGAAATATAAATTTGAGCTTGTCCATGCTTTTGCGATTGAGCTCATGGTCCGCTATATATGCACGTTGTGAATTCTTATATGGCTAGATCATCGCCGGCTGTCCCTACACCGTTTGCATGTTCTTGAGATTCAGGCCTCAGAGCTGTATCTTCTGCTCTATGATGTAACCTTGAAGATTTTCAAGTTGCCATTTCGCCAGACCGATAGAGAACAAAAGGATGTAGGGGTTACAAGAAAATTCACGTTACCCGAACGAAAATGATAAGAGCAGAATTAGAATATCAAGAGTCAGTATCTTTGGGTGAAAATGGGATGTAGTCGATATATGTGACTTGGCGTTTAAGGGTGGGCGAAACGTACGAAACAGGTGGTTTTCCGAGATGGGACATATCGGTTTGATCAACTCCAGACGATTGCGATGGGGGTACACTGGATAGCTGTTTGTCTCCTGCAGGTACATTGGCTGATGGTAGTTTAGGTTCGTATTCCATCATGAATCGTTGGTTGGCACGGGTAAAGCGTGGGTTGTTGTTGTGGGGTATTTAATTGGAAGTTGCGGAGGAGAATGAACAGCGAGAGAGAAATAGCAATACTTCAGTCTTCTCTCGAAACGTTGGAAAGAAAGGAGGTTATCGTGGGTTGAAGTGACATATTACGAAACGTCGTCTACCGCACTTCACGCCTCTGCAGCCGCGACAGAAGCAGCAAAGTAGACAGGGCAATAAAAACAGGGTAAACTCACACTGTAACAATCTCAGCTTCTCCTCGGCAGCACGGTCACGCTCCTTCTCAGCTTGAGCTTTCTCAGCTGCTTTATCATCTTGTGAATCTAGCAATCCATGTTCTAGCTTGTGTAGTTTCTCCTGCAAGATAACAGATATAGATCATGGATTGACATCGTATACGTTTTATGCGGTCCATTCCAGACGTCAATGATTATTGAAGAAGTGGAACCCTTTTGTCTGACTTTAGGGCAACTCACGCTTATTGTCATTGTTGAATCTTTCTATTCAGTCCTCAGTCTGAATACGTCCAAAGGCAAGATACAAGGCTATCAAGCGTCAGAAGGTCAGACCTTCGGTAAAAGCCGCAAGGCTGTTTCGTCACATCCACCTCTACAAAAGTACCTAAAAGACTAAGCAGCCTACCAGCCTTGTAGGGTTCTTGAGCTTGCCGGCATCTGAATCCTCAGACTCTCGCGTGCAATACGCAGTATTTCGCCACCAGACGTCAATATACCCTATACAAGACATGCGTTTATCGATGACTCGTTCAACAAAGCCGAGGCAGAAGAGCAAGTAGCAGGCTCCACTTTTGGGAAGCCGCGGAAAGCATCTCATGATGGTTGGGTACATTCGGAGTCTGGGAGGGCGATGTAACTGTAACCTCACTGGGCATCAAGTCTAAGATTGATAGAAACCACACATGAAATGATAAAGCTCGAAAAGAGATCTATAAACGCGTAAGATGGGGCAGAATAGAGAACTGTAGTACAACTTCTGTGAGTCTGTATGCCTACTTCTCTTCACAGACACCTCTAGCAAGGGTTTGGTTCCCCCGATCCCCCGTTCAGTTCTCAATGGCGTCTTATCTATCTACTTTCGAAAAACGCCCGCAAATTCGAAAACAACTTTGTTCCGTCACGTTGATGATTTCACTTTCGCACTTGTATTCATATCAGGAAACAACAACACATTGATCTCGTTCTGTTTGTAGCGTGCAGGATGTTGCATACTTTCGCCAGACTTCGCTTTGCATTGTATTTAGTCGAAAAGAAAGACTGTCCTCGTCTGAAATTCATATGGTTCTCCTTCATCTTGTTTTTGTTACAATATGCCACCACATTTTACATAAAAGACTGCACCGTAACTCGTTTTCGTTCTCAGTTTTGCCAAGTTATTCCGGTAGAGAGGGCAAGTGTGCCCGTTGCATGGATACCTCGACGGCTGCAGGATGAGGCACATTCAGAGGAGAACTCGGCACATCTACAAGACCGTAGACACCTACGCGTATTAGCACCAGTTGATAGGTCTCCATTTGAGAACGACTCTCCCGACCCGAAACTCAAACGTTGTCTGTGTAATTGAGGTAGTTTGGGAATGAGAGCGAGTGCAACGAGCGAGATAAGGTTGAGAGAGAAGAGAGCAGGATGGTGGTCGTATCTCGTATAGTGTGTAGAGAGTAGGAACCTATATTGTCGAGGTTGGAGCAGAGAGAGGTGTGTGCGAGTAGGAGAGTATCGCGTGTGAGCATATATCAGCGTGAAGCCTGACATACGGGGAGGATACGCAGAAGCAGCAGGAGCGGAATGAAAGAAGCAGACATACAGGCATATAGGTAATGATGTCAACCACTTCTTCGCTGGTGTGTATTGTTCGCCGCCATCAATCTGTTCCCACATGGTAAGCCTGTCCCATACGCCTGAATTGGATTCAAACGGCACTCCCTCGACGAAGTGGAACATGATGTAGGTGGCCTGGGTGACAGCGTCAGTCAAGGGCGCGAGATTAGCTTGCTGATACTCGCATAGATACTCACAAGCAAGTAACCCTGGAGTACGATTGTCCACGATGTATCCTGCTCTATGCCCGGTATGCTATCGACGAGGATCTTGCCGACGACAATGAGGACAATATGGATGAGCCAGGCGCCTGGAGGGGGTATGTGCAGAGGATCAGTAGGTGCAGGAGTTATGCAGATTGCCTAGTACCAATGACTTGCGCACACTGCCTCGCTTGAGACTCACCTTTATAGTTGACCCACTCTGCGTTCAAATTGGCCATGGCAGACTGGTCCAGGGCATCGTCGTAGTTCTCCTTGATCTCGTGCATGGACAGGATGGAGGAGGATCTCCCTCTCTTGGTCGTCGTCGTCGAGGCTGCAGGGTTGCCGTTGAGCGAAATGCCGGGCAGCGAGGCCAGGTTCAAGGGTGGCATGCTCGAGCTGTAGTCGCCGGTCGCGGCGCTGCTGCTGCTTTTTGAGCGATGAAAGTGCGCATGGGGATTGTTCGGCGACGAGGACGACGACGAGGACGACGATGGCAGTGCTGATGTCGATGCTATCGACGACGAGGCCGAAGGCGACGGAGGTACTCTGAGGGATGCTGATGGTGGATGGCTCGCGGTTGCAGCTCTGGAGCGGGCTGCACGCGGCGAGAGGGGCGGCGAGAAGCGGCCCATTGCAGTGCGGGTGCGCGTTGCGTGTGCGTGTATGCCTGCTGCGGGATGGCCGTGTGTGTGCTTGCCGGGATGCTGCAGTGTACACGTTCTGGTGCAGAGGCAAGCCTGGAGCGAGAATGCGGCCGATGGATATACGAGGACATGCCCGTGAGAGCGTGGGAAATGCGAGAAGTGGTGGACAGCGGGCACAGGGAGTGTAAGCTGTATTGCAACACTCTAGTTGACATCAGACTGACTGTCCCTCCTTGTCCGCTCGCTCTCGATACTGTCCCAGGCCACGTCGCGGTCCCAAGAACCCCATCGCCGTCTGCATGATGCCGTCGACGTACAGTGGCGGATCCACTTCCGCGTGCACCGTACGCTACATGGCGCATACCAGCACACCTCATCAGCAGCACACCTTCAACCTGCAGCTGCCTGCACTGCTCTATGCGATACACTGCTCGTTGGGGCTGTAGATTCTGGGCGACGATTGTGCATTCCGGTCACGTGCTCCGCCATAGTCGTGCGATCAATCAGCCCGTGGACCCATTTTGTGCAGTCGTGCAAAGCTGCCTCGTCTATCAAACAAGACGGTATCCTTGGTCGGCCCTTTCGTATGCTTACATACCTCGGTCTTCACGATGGCGAGAAGCAGATGGACGATAATGGTGAGACTGCTCGAGTGTGGCCGTTGAGCGTGTCCTGGTGCCTGTTCCGGTCACATAGTGATGACTGCACTGGCGTCGGTCAAGGTCGCGTCAGCTGGGTAATCCGTGGAGGCAGTCCCGTCTGAAGCTATTATACACCGTGTCCGGTGCTAGCAGGACCGCCACTGTCTTTGCAACTCCTCTCTCCTCCTGTGTCCAGAAGTCAGTTCTGGCGTCGTTCATATAGCTTCGCCCTATCCTGGGGTGATCTCCATCTACAGCTTCTTGCACCATTGTTGGTTAAGAGGAGTCAACACCTGCTGCCGACGAGTTGTACATGCAGCCTATAGGACTTTGTTGCTCAACGCGAGTAATGATATAAGAACGAAGACAGAAGGCAAGACAATGACACAAAAGTAACTGTAGAGTGGCGTCGCTCTTCTAGTCGCGCCCTTGTCCAATTATCAGGCTTTGCCTCTTTAACAACTCCGGTAACCCGATGTGGAACTGATTCTCTCAAAGCTGCCAGTGTTCAAGTTCATATTGACGAGTAACTGATGCATGGAGAAGTCTAACAACAACTGCCTAAGCTGGGGTGCTCCGGTACTACTACTATCTGCCCTTCAGCTCGTCCTCCGATCAGGCCAGCTTATCGCTAGTCGCAAGTTTGCGAACATGCTTTGAGCAGACAATAAGGCCATACGTGGCTTGCAGACAAGTCTGACAGACACTCGCTCACCATGATGGAAAGCTTTTGTCTTTCGTTCGCACTGAATCGCTAAGGAAGCCTTGTACTCGATCAGTAGCCCGGAAGAACAAACGGACAAGCTGGCAACAACGAAATGCTATTGTTCGATAGGTAACATGGAAAAGTCTTTTGTTGTTGAAATTTATGAGCGTCAGCTTCCCTATGTGACTGAAGACTGAGAACAATATACAGCCAAGCCTTGAAGGAGCTTGGACTAGATGTAGACAAAGAGCCAGACCGTGAGAGGACCTTTCTACAAGCATGCCAACAAAAGCACGCCGGGCGAGCTTTTGTCAAGGTCCGGATTTGAGAATCCTATATAAACTGGCGTTCTTCACCTTTCCTTCTCTCTGCTTTTCTCACATCCCTAACATCTCTCTAAGTYAAGTCCCCTGCCCGCTTGAACTACTTGCAAGCAACTCGGACAAGTCTGTCAGGCTCCCTCTACGCTCGAATTAGCCAGTMTACACACCGCGATACGATTACGCCAGCAAGCTAAATCAACCTACAAGGAGTATACTTCTAGCTTGACAAAGATGTCTGCCGCTGCCATCGCCGCACTCGAAGCTGCTAATGCTGCCGATGCTGCCGATGCTGCTGCTCTTGCTGCTAAGGCTGGTGTCAAAAGGAGAAGATATGCGCGTCAGGCAAAGACAGAGGTTGGTCGAGCAATGCCGGYTCATCCGCGCTCTCTTGCTCCCTCCTGGGCCTTGTGCTGACTTCTCACCTTCTCGCCACTCGCATGCTGAAACGCCATTTCCGAAACGCCAAACGAATCGSTTTACCGTCACTCCACCTCCCCATTCTAACCTCCCCCTCTGCCTGATCTATCATCCCTTCTCGACGGACAGCTTATCTGCAAACATAGCGCACTCTATGAAGCCATGATGGGTTGTGGAGTGGCGTTGGAAGGCTTCGTAGCTGTCCTCGACCCAGCAGACAATCCCGAAGGCCTCACTGGTGCCMTAAAAACTGCCGATCCCCACGCAAAGGTCCCTGTGGCTTTACCCACAGAGCCTCCCATTCTCCGGAAGACATCTAAGAAGCGCAAGCCGCAAGAAGATCTTCCCGATCAGAACGAAGGGGAAGATGCAGAGGCAAAGAAGCCGCGCGTCAARAGACCTAAAACTGAAAAAGATCCAGAMGCACCGAAACGACCCCCCTCATCCTACATMTACTTCCAAAATGGCRTYAGRGCTCAAGTTAAAGCAGCAAATCCTGAAGCCCACAACACTGAAATCCTACAGATCATTGCGGAGCAATGGAAGGAAATGAATGAAGAGCTGCGACAACCCTACAGAGAGAAAGCAGCCACTGCTATGGCTGCCTTCAAGCAACAACAGGCAGAATACGTTAAGAAGGGCAAGGCGGTTGTTGCAGCCAATCAACCCTCAAACGAAGCTACGGAACCAGTCGTCGCGCATCCTGATCCTCTGTCGGCCAAAGCAAAGGGGAAACAGAGGGCTTTATCGCCAGCCACAACGTCCCTCTCTGTGCGGTCGCCACCGCTTCGCGTTCTCGTCAGCGTACTTCCCGGGTCGCCACCACTTCCAGTTCTCGTCGGCGCACTACCCAGGCTGCCTCCACTGCGGGTTCTCGTCGAGTTCCCACAGATCCGCCAGTGCCATCTCTCTAGCTGCCGCCTCAAGCGCACCCTTGCCTGCCTTGTAAAGATATCCCCGACTTCTCGGTACACCTTCTTTAGTTTCGAATACCATGTAAGGTCCCTATAATCCGTCTTGATGACAATGTCTCTTTAGTGCCTGTACTATATATTTGCTGTTACACGAATCAAATTGGGATGATATCCGCTCAGCTTTCTTTGATTGGACCCGTTCTTGAATGAGAAGAGTCAACACCTGCTGCCGATGAGTTGTTCATTCAGCCTTTAGGGCCTTGTAGCTCGACGTGAGTAATGATGTAAGAACGAGACAGAAGGCGAGACAAGACATAATAGTAATTGTCAGGTGGCGTCGCTCTTCTAGTCGCTCTCCTTGTCCAATGCGAGTAGCGGTTGCTTCGCTTGCGACACGAGTGAGCTTTCGACAGGTGCTACTTCGTCTTGTATGTCATGTAACTCCTGTGATCGCTTCGTTGTCCCTGACGGCACGCTACTGAGTTTTTCCTCGAGTACTCGAAGGTGACTTGATTTGCCTGGCAGATGAAGTGATTGCTTTGAGTCTGGTATCATCTTGGCGATATCCGTGGGGGAGAACCGCCTCGGAGAGTTGAAGCGTGTAGGTGTGCTAGCGGAAGTCATCAATTCGGAGGGTTAGAAACGTGTAGGTGAGCTAGCGGAAGCCATCGCCTTGGGAGAAGGCTGCTTTGCTATACTGCGCGTCCGGCCATAGTCCTTCCGTAGGGTGGAATCATTTAGAATTTTATCTGCATTACATCAAAGCATTGCCCCTGCCCCTTGCCGACGAAGTGATGAATCATCCGTGATTCACCCAAGTAGAGTGACCTAAGCCGTGAACGCAGCACGACTTTATCCGGTGCCACCAATGCTACAGAGTGCTTTAAAGAGATACATCAAATACAGGAAAGCTTACAATATGACAGATCCAGGCCAGACCGATCCTCCATCCTGCGACTTTCCCGCCGTGATTCGAATTGGAAGGGCCATGCGGACCCTGTCAACGCTCTCACACGAAAACACCCGATGGACCCCTTCAGATGTTCGCAGCTCGCGTCCCCGATTTAGGTATAGTCAGGTATGCATCTGATCCCAATCCATCCATCGTAAAGAGGTCAAGGTGGCCTCCAAAGTACTGATAAGAAAGGTGGTGGGTGCAGGGAGGGCCTCAGTGGTCTCGTCAACGTCTACCCTATTACCCACAGGCCAACTCACCTCTGCATAAACCTTGCACAAACCAAGAGACAGTCCGAATGAAACCCTCTGACCAGGTAATCCCAATCTCTCATCCGCCTCCTTGCCCAATTGCTCCTGTATTGTAGCCCCCAGTCTGGGTGTGCTCCCAAAGACCGGTAGATAATCTTTGTGATAGGGATGCGAAAAGTGTAGCAGGCCTGATCTCGAGGCTGATACCAATGGCCTGTCGTCTTTCGAATAGACCGGGGGTTGATATTCCGGTGATATGCCTCCGGCTGATGCGAGCGATGCCAGAGAAATATGTAGGGAGCAGAGAAGAGGGTATAAAGGGAAAACGGGCATATCGCGTCAGCTTGACAGTCATCTAACGTGAAAATCCCAATAGAGTAGAACATTGCACAGAGCATTCCACCGAAAATGGAATGGCATCCTTGTTGCGAAACTTATCACTCACATTCATCTGATACTCTGACTCCAATCAAACTAGATGTCTCCGACAAGGTCACAAAGACTTTATCCTGTTGTAATAGTTCACCATTCTTGATAGCTGCCAGAATAGAATTCTTAATCAATTCAAAAACTATAAATTGCAGGTGATCATTGATGAAAGAGAATCTAATCTCCTTCGGATTTTTTCCATTGATGATGATTTCAATCTTGTCAATTCCTGTGACCTGAGGCAAGACTGTTTCCAATGATTTTATGCTTTCATAAGGTGATAAAGAGGTATCGATTATTCCTATATATCGATGAGAATCTTGTAATGGACCATGTTCTAATGTATCATGGTATTGCATTGTCAATGCTATATGCTGTTCCGCTAGAACTCGTCTTGCTATGCGGGAACGTAGCATGCGCTGTACGAGGAGGGAGTGTGTAGGCATATGGTCAGCCCTCGATAGCCTCAGTAATTACAGATAGTTCAAGCTTCCTAACTCACAGTCATGAACCTCTCCCTAGCAGCAGCAGGTAAATGCACACTACTCTCCAACAATCCAGTCATCATTCTAGGAATAGTACCCCAGTGTGATTTCAACAATTCCTTCAGAGATTCGCAGAATCTATCATTATCAGCTAGTGTGTTGATGGTTGGAAATTTCCGTATACGTTCGAACGCATCCAGATAAGATATATAGACTCGTTCAAGATTCGGATTCAAGCCTACTACAAAAGGTAGATTTTGTAGATCTCGTATGCGATGTGCTATTCGTACTGGAAGTTCTTGTCTGACCTGTTCACATCCACAGACATTTCGATCCAGTTTGGAAAGATGCAATCGTTCAGTATCCTTGAACACCATCTAAAATGAGTTGCCGATGAAAGACCTACAAAGTTACCAGCTTGCAATAGCTTATCTTCCGTCATGTTCTCACCAAATGTCATCATCTGCTTGAGCGAGATAGGTACAGCAGGATTATTTGACAATTTCGCGATAACTATTTGCATAGAGGTAGTCTTAGTAATGAGCGTACTGGGAACACAACTGGCTGTGATGATTTGTCGTTTCCATGTGAATTGTTCAAGGGGAGACCCGCCTTGTAATTAGGCATACCAAACTCACTGTTATTGCCATAGAAATGCTGGCTCTGGAATAAGGAATCACGACGCGTTTGAACATTGGGCGCAGGTATGCGAAGGCATCGTGTGCACCTCTTCAAGTTCAGAGCATGAATTCGTTTCATGCGTGAAATCGGCCCGGATGATAGCATGCAATGGAGTACATGGGTAAGCTTAGAAGTCGACGGACAGAGCAAAACGAGGGAGTCAAGCTCGACAGTATACACACCATCTTGATCCGGGTACCGTGCCTGCCTTCGTTACGGCTGCCGGGATATGTCCAGTATACGCGAGGGTGGTGGCATTGACTTCGGAGAAGGGAACGGTATAGGCTTTCAAGCTGTCAAGGCAATGAAGAAGACCTGAGCAGCGGAGTCTTAGTTGTGCAGGTATCCTTCTTCTGCTGTCCCGCTGCCCACTATATATAGTTGTACAGATGGCAAGAAAGCAAAGAGTAGACCTGGAGATTCTCCATCTTGACGTTGCAACCGGACCAACTCGAGCGTTTCCTTGTTTCTCGTCGTTGCTCAGCAGACGGAGGCAAGCAGAGATGCTTCCATTAGCGCTGCTGTTTGCAGCACAAGGAAAGCCAATGGTGGGTGCCTTGTTGACTGCAGTCCAAGCTGGTCTCGTGGCTGAACGACATGGGCATATCCATCGATTGACATTCAAACCTCAACAGCTCGTCGAACTGAAGAACGGAGAGACCTTCAACGGCCATCTGATAGCGTGTGATAACTTCATGAACGTTACTCTCAAGGATGCATACGAGACATCAGCGGTATGTTTCGATGGAGCTGAAGTGCAGGACGATGTCACGCATTCGCCTTCCTGATCACAAGCATGCATACCGTCAAACAGGATGGCGAACAATTCTGGAAGATGCCCGAGCTATATCTCAGAGGGAACATGGTGAATCTCATGAACGATCAATACCGCTCTGGGCTGTTCTGCCTGCTAACGTGCTCGTCATCTCCTTTTTCTTACAGATCAAATACATCCGTGTGGCAGAAGATGTAAGCGCGGGCGAAAGCGACACGCACAGGCTCTGTTCACTGCATATTACATCCTCCAACTGACTATTCATATCGTCAAATTAGGTCATTGACTCTGCAAAAGTAGCGGAACAAGAAGCGCGGCAACGGAGAGAAGGTGGATCCCATCGGGGTGGTCGTAATGATGGTCGTGGTGGCCGAGGTGGAGGTGACCGGGGTGGTAGAGGTGGAAGAGGTAAGAGCACTATTCTCAAGCTAAGGTATCGCATTGGGGATACCCTTAGCTGACATATCACTCTATGACAGGCGGTAGAGGCGGTGACCGCGGGAGAGGGAGGGGAAGAGGGGCGTAGAGTCTGTGACCTTTTGACGAAGCAGAATACCCTCTTACAAGCAAGGAAAAATGAAAAGTCCCGTTCGCCCGGGATGCCGGGCTCATACTGACATCACTCGTCTAATGCACGAACTGCTCGCTTGGCTACCGTACCTGACCGTTCGTACAGTCGCAACGTACTAGACACGACCGCGACTGTCCGCTCGTTCTTCAGTTGATTTTAACGTAATATGCCTCTGCTTAGCTAATATCACGGCGCTAGTTGCCGTATAAAACCTTGGAGGATTACAGCTATATCCCGCAATTTATCGACTTTGGGTCCAGACGCCACAGCAGGACAGTATGTCAGACAACCAGCGCATTGCCGCACCTCCAGTGCCTGTATCCCCTTCGGAAGGCTCGATCACTTCTCTCAACTCCTCGTCCACGCAGAAGTCTCTGCGTGCCCCATCTCGAACAAGGGGACTTAAGCAGTCTGGCCCTCAATCTGCTGCGTCGTCTTCGCCTCAATCTCGGAGTTCGTCTCAGGCTGATGGATCCTATCATGGTCATTCTTCGGCATCGGACCCAACTGGCATAAGAGTCTACAAACCTTCGGCACGAGCAACCCCTCAATCTAAACCTTCACATGGTGTTGATCATGGTATCGTTGCCTACCAAGCACCTACACCTTCGCAACAGCAACAGCAACAAGTAGCATCTTCACTAGGGCAGCAGCCTTCGACTGCTATAGTACCATATCAGCCTTATTTGCCCGTACCGTTCCTTCCCCCTCAAGGTGCGTTACCTATACCGCCGCAATTCCCGATGGGGTCTATGTATCCTTCGGCGTATCCATACTATCAGCATCCTCTGCAGCCGTATCACGGTCAACCCTACCTATATCAGCAGCAATATCCATTTCCCACGCCTACAGCCCCTCCGGAAATCAAAGTTGAGCAAGATTTCAGAAAGCAATCATAAGCACAGCGGGAATGCCTTTTAAAGGAAAGGGTGCTCCCGCTAATACCCCTCGTTTAGTAAGAGAAGGTGAAGGGGTAAGATTGGTTGTGCCTCTGAACAGTATACAACTACCAAAAGAAGATGGCAACAAACCTTTCGTAGATATGCAACCTCCTCCGGAGCTTCCTCTTCGCCTCGCCAGCACTCCGGTTACGCAGCCGGGTCAGTCATACATCTTTCCCCATTTTATCGAGTCTCGGGCTTATTCTAGGTCTGCGCTTCGACGGTACAGGACAAACGCATTATGACACCATTGGTGTTGACCCCAGTGCTTCCCAGGAGGTCATCATGGCGGTCGGAGAATCAAAGGCGAGCCAAGAATTAGATACTAACTGCCGTTGATTGGAGTTCCTCACTTATATTGTTACCATTTAACGTTAACAGCTTGACAGAATGCAGATGAGAATCGAGGATACCAAGAGTAGTGCTGATCTACGAGCTGCTGCCCTCATTATCTACAATAATATTCTCCGTGCCTACGAAGTCCTCATAGATCGTGAGTACTTTCACTATTGAGTCAGTTAAGTGCAGCGGGACTCACATGTATCAGTTACAGCTATCTCACGAACAGACTATAATCATTCAATTGGTCTTGGACCGTTTCACTTCCCTTTGGACAAGCAGATTGAAACAGAAGACCATAGTCATGAAGGTGTTCAGTATAGTCCGCCATTGCCACCGGAGACATCACCTGTTTGGTAAGATGGCTGTTGGCGTATCGGAGGTAATTTTTCTCGTTGACTCCTCCGGACATTACCCCTTCCAGGACGACCAGGACGCCAAGATGGAACCCCCACGAAGTGCTAGGTCTCTCCGAGATCGCCACGGCAACAGAAGTTGAAGATTCCTACCGAGCCTATCACGATAGCTTTCTCGATAATCGTCTCAAATACGACGAACCTCATCTGAGATATGCCCAAGCCTGTTTGGCGGAGAAAAAGAGAGCCTTCAAATTCTTGATGAACCGTACGTAGCATTGAATTCGTCGACCCTTCCACATCGCTACCGCGAAGTTTGAATCTAATTATTTCATGCCCATCACCAGCCCAATATCGTAAAAAATATGATAAATACCTCATTTACGGTAGTGATATGTCTGATTCAGATGAGGCTGATCATCGCCACAGTGGGCAGATTGCTCACAAGAACAAGGATATGATGAATACAGCTGATATCGAGGCTCGGGAACCGGGAACCGCCCCTATGGAGCAGTATACTGGAGGACATACATCGGTGTGTGGAACCTGCAAACGGAGGAGAGCAAGCACTGTGTGAGTCCGAAAAGCATCCTTTGGAGGAGCAGTGCCGCGAACTGACCTGTGCTTTTAACCAAAGCGAACGGCGAGGATCTTGAAAGTGAACCCGGTCAAAGACTTGTTGAGGAAAGGTTCCCTACTGCTTGCCAGTCACATACATACCGTTTGGAATTGATTGCATGCGACCAATACCCGAGCGATGCTAACAGCGACCTGAGTACGACCCGCTCTTTACATTCCAGCAACCAATCGGAATACCATCATTCTGGAGAGCGCAATGGTAGCATCACGACACATACACAAGGCCCGATACCAGCGACATCTCGCACCTCACCACCCCTTAACGAAGTCAGTGCCAACGCGCCATTCCGCCGCTCACAGCGCTCTGCCGTAAGAAACGCTCATCGACAGGAGGCACAAGAAATGGTAATCGACCGGAAAGCTAACAAAAGATCGCAATGACGGAACTATGGGCCGCCCTTACGATCTTCTTGGTTTCGCGTATAGTGTGCCGGACAAGCCTACAGCTATGCTACCCAAATTCTCTCTTTTCCAAAGGATACTAACAAGCCCGAATGAAGTTCTTCTTATTCGTATTATCCATTTCCTTTGCTCATAAAGGTTCTCCTTGGCCCTATGCCTCGGAACATGCGGTCTCTAGAAATCCTCTACAAACTGCACCCAAAACCTGGTGTAACCTGCTGCTCAGCTCGCATGACTCCTGCTTACTACTTGAGAGACCCTCATCGCCAGCTGTACGCGATCCTGATCATAGATGCAATGCAGTGCTGTTGAAATAGCCTCACAATTGGGGGAGAGCCCTCCGTGCAACATGATCTGACAACCATCTAGCGATCGCACTGGGTCGATCCTCACAAGCGTTACTTGTGGTCGTCAGATGTCCGTCAACTTACATCGTCCTCAACTTGACGCCACATAAGTGTGGTGTCAGCGTCGTCAGTCCTTGCGCGCGTCTCGGACTAACGCAACCACCAGGGATGATTGTCAGACGACAGACATCGGACAGCTCAGACTGGATAAACAGTTGGCTAAGGATTGCTGACAATGTGGACATATTGACCGTTGGCTTTGGGGAACAGGTCTGACAACACTCCTCTTCCCACAAAACTACTCACTCAGCGCTGTTGCTTTGGCACTGTGTTCCTTCTTGTCAAGTTCGGAAGTATCGAACGGTTATCTACATGCCCGTGCTGCAGTCAGAAGAGCCACTACATGCAACTTGCCACGGTGATACCGTTGCGAATAGGGCTCATGGCCATGAGGTGCTTGCTGCTGCAGACGTTGACGCCAACACGGATCACCATGCCAACTGCTATACTCGTAACGAGACGAATAGACAAGGCTCGATGGCATCAGCACGCGGACTCCTACAGCCCAGGCCTTGTGATGTCGGGCCACCTTCGCAGATAGTAGCAAGCCAGACTTCCCTGAGACGCGATCCTCTGTATTATCATCCGCTGGCCATGGTTCGCCAGCCATTATATGCAGAATCCACCACATCGCATGAGTCCGGATCTTCGCCAGATCCATCGGACTCTGCAGACGCAAGCACTGGCTTCCAGAGACGAGCGAGCAAGCTGGAGGCCGGTCCGTTCAGCGACGCCGAGACGCCGCACGCTGTTCGTGACTCCTGCTGCAATCAGCTCGCAGACAGCATCTCCCGGCAGAAGTCTCCAGTGCGTCAGGATGTCCGCGGGGACTCGCTAGTAGTGGTTCGGGTCTCTTCTCAACTTGACATATCTGGTCTCGAGAAGAAAAGTGCTGCAATGTCGGAGAACGACTATTGGTTGCAAGTCCTCAAATTGAGTCCTGACTACTCCATGGCTGACGTGTTTGATAGCTACCAAAAGACTGTACGTTCCGCCAGTACCAGGTAGATGTGAATTTCTGAGTCTGATTGAGCTTTCCTTGCTGTACAGACGGAGACGATCTGGCGCGAGATGCAGAATCCTTTTACAAGCGATGAGGCTATGGAGACCTTGATGTCTCGGCTTATGTTCCAGCGAGCAGCGTATAGGAATCTGATGTTTTCATGACAGTCAATGCATGTGTTTGGTTGCCAGTTTTCGCCCTGATGGGCTAGATAGGGGCTTTGACTAATGTTTGCTGAAGGTGCACGCTTGGCACGTGCGTTGGTTGCGCAACTTGACCATCCACTGAGGCAGGGTGACTGTGTTCAGCCAGGCAGCAAGTACTCCTCGACGTCTTCCCGCGTGATCTTGACAGCCCAGTGCTGCAGTGTCTGCCTAAGTATGGGAGCAATGTCACCATCATCCCATGCATCCCCGCCGCCTGCCGATATGATTTTCTTGACGAGCGAGGTCTTAAAGCGCCCTCGAGGTCCTACGGCAGCGAGGTAGCGTCTAATCTGACGATCGTCATCCCCTGTTCTGCGACCAAGATAGAAACGGCAATACCATTGCATCCATCCTCGCGGATCTTGTCGCCTGATCCACCCAGCCTTTTCCCATTCTTCGATGCTCTGCGAGGCCTTTACGCCATATCTGCGAGAGGAAGGTAGTGTCAGGTCATGTTGTGCGCATAATATAGTCGGGAAATGCCATACCTGTTAAGTTCCGGATCATAGTTTTCGCTGCTCAAGTATCTATCGGTATCCAGGCCTTCATCTGTAAGGCGAGTAGACTACATTGAGCTCAGACAGATAAAACGTAGGCAGTCATATACTCACACCACTCGGAGGGAAACTCATCGAAATCCGCAGGCATCTCCTGCCTACAAACCGAAGACCAAAATGGTCTAAAATAGGTCCCACCGAAGCTTCCCAATCTCATGATTTCTTCAGGCAACATGTTGGGTGTAAAATGAGGCGCATCTTCAAATCTTAACTTTCCATAACCTCCATAACCTGGGTCTCTGCTGGGTAATGGAGCTCTATAGTCTGGATCGTAATTCGGGTCTTCTTCTTCTGGTTCGGGAAAGTCGGGTGCAGGCAGCTGTCGTATCCGTTGAAGGTCGGCATCTCGTCTCCGAGACGAAGAAGCTAGTTCAGAGTCTGAGAAGTTGTCCGGAAGTGACTGAAACTCGCTTTTGACGGAGGAAGCTGCGGCTACTTGTCGGCTGGACCGACGAGTTGGTTCTTGTGGCAATCTCCCGACACGCTTCTTCTGCGCTGGCTTCTTTCGCGGTTGCTCTTCGTCTTCGTAGTCTGAGCCTGACTCTTTGATGGATGAATGTGCACGCTTGTGATGCTATAGCGCTATCGCTCAATACAGAGATCTGACAATATCGATCTGTCTACAGTACACACCTCAACCTTCGGCTTGGACAGTCCGAGCGATGCAAGAAGGGCTTTGTTCTTCGCTATTTGAGCGGCCTGAAGAATGCACATGAGAATGGATCATATAATCATACAAGCATCTTGTCTGTCTTACGCACTCGTGTCTCCTCGTAGCTGTTCATGGCAGATAAGGCCGGCCAACGTCACCGAAGGCAGCCTGAATCTATGGCAATGCGAGCGAATTCCCGGCTCAAGCTGGTAGGGCTTTGTCCGTCTAACAGATTCCGAAATGTTTTACGAGACGTATCTAAATCGAGCACTCTTTGCTTTGAGCATGGCTATAGTCAAGCCATCATTAGTAGCCGCCTACTTACCCTGTCTATGGTGATCGAGCTACAGTGACACTTATATACGTGCAACGACAGATCAGGAACTTACACATATCACTATTGGTACATGCAGGGGAAAGCCTGATCAAAGAGCTGTAGTATACAAGGGGCTAACAAAGTGCTTAGGCAATTGGGTTCGCTTTCGCGTAGGCGACTGCACCACGGAGGGCGAGCTACGCAGAAACAAATCAGATTTAGCAGGACGCCATAGTTCCGTTGAGCAGAGTAGCTAAAAGTCTCACCTCGTACCCGAACACACCGGATCCGAACAAACAGCCAGCTTTGCAGACTGCTGCTGTTTTGGATTTTCGGAATTCCTCACGTGCCTCGATATTCGAGATGTGGATCTCAAAGACTGGTGTATCGATACCGGAGATAGCATCTCTCACAGAGTAGCTAGTGAATCAAGTTTATGTCAGTGTATCTTAACACACGCGTCCCGGATGTTTGCGACGTACGAATCATGGCAGAAAGCGCCTGGATTCTATATGCGATCTCCGTCAGTTGACAGCTGACCTGGCAGGACAGAAACGACCGTCTTACCATGATGATTCCACCATATCGTCGCGAATAATGGATGAGATCAATAAAGACACCTTCATGGTTCGTCTGCGCGCACACACTGCGGTGGCGTTGGAGAAGGTGTGTCATTCAGCATGCTTGCCGCCTTCCCCGGCGTTGCGATAGCTATCAGGCTGACTCACACTTTGACACCCAGTTCCTTGCCTACTTCTGTAACTCTCTCCTCTATCTGAGCGAGAGTAGTAGATCCGTAGTGTTTTGGGTCACGTTCTCCGAACAGATTGCTGTTGCAAGCATACTTTACAAGTTAACCTAGCCAATCCGGCCCAGAACTGGGAAAGACATACTGATTGGGACCAGACAGCAACAGGAAAGTGTCCCTCTCTTTCGATAGACGCTTTCCATCGTCAGGATCAGGATTGCGGATTCTGACCACTCCAGCGTCGGTCTGTCGGCGTAGGCCCCCGTCAGCAAGGCATGACTTCCGATACACAGCTTAATACAGCTTACTGTACTGAAAGACATGGAAATTTAAGGATACGGTAGTTGAAAGGTAGAGAACAAGAACCTCTTCTAGTCGCTCTTCTCCAACATGTTTTGCACTTTCTCCCTTGACTTGGTTGTTTTTACGAGCCGCTCTCAAATGTTCATCCGTGGTGGCGACAATCCCGAGCTTGCTACCACTAGGGTAAGATTGCGTCCGGCACAGTATGAACGTCCTAGTAGAGCTTCAGAGAATACTTACGATCCGAAAAGGCTTCTCCACCTTGTTGTGCTGCCAACTTGTTGTCCGGGTTTTGCAGGCTAGCACGCGCTTGTGAATTCACCGAAGGTTGTCTCTGTACACGCCGGGCCTGTACCTTCGATACTACACCATGTCATTCAACGATGTGGATCTCCTCGAGGCACACGACTTCTGCGTGTCGATAGCCCTCAAGGCAGGCAGCTATCTGCGCGAACAGTCTGCTGCACGAGCTGGCTTGCGAGGTCCACATGCCGCTGTAGAGCTTACGGCGCAGATTAAAATGTCTAGCGTAGATATAGTTACTGCCGCCGACATGGAGGTGCGCATGGAGCGTACCGTCGCAATCACTGGCGTATCGAGCTGATCATTGTTTTTCCCATCGGTATTTCCGGTTTAGTGCGAACGCATGATAACAGACGCGATTACGCAACGCTACCCAAGTCACACGTCGGTCTCATTGGAATACTGAAAGTTCGCTTGGTCTGACTGACATCTGTCATGTAGCATAATAGGCGAAGAAAGCTATTCGGCTGGCCAGGAAAAGCGCTTTCTATTAACCGAAGTGAGAGGCGCCTGATCGACAAGCGAATCGTGCTTGTACATGCTGATGAGTTCGGCATGCCGGCTGATAGGCTCCTACGTGGATTGTGGACCCCCTAGAGTAAGTAGGATTCCGTGTGTCGATGTAGATGGGCTGACAAACTGTCTGCTCTCTCAGTGGGACGGTAAACTATTTGCATCTGTTCCCCCAATTCTGTATATCCATAGCACTGGTCATCAAGTAAGTTAGGAAGGGCATGTTCTAATCGCAGGTCAGTAAACCCTTTCTCGTCATTCAGTAAGCAGCCAGTCGTAGGAGCAATATACGCTCCTTTTACACCTGGCATATCTTCCCATCCTCAAGACAGTCAGAATGGTACTTTATATTCAGCGGCTCACGGCTTAGGCTCTTTCTTAACGCAAGTGAATCCTGAAGACTTCTCTTCTCTATCAAGCCCTATAAAACGGCAAGGGACGCCAACATGTAGTCCAACACCTTATTCAGCTCGTTTACCTTTGCTTAGCCCTCCGGGCGTTTTTCCACCGGAGGCTCCGAAATCGTGTCTTTTCGCCGCAGAATGGGGTAAAGATAGAAGAGACAAGCTCGACGGTAATTTGACGAAGAAAGTGAATTCAATGTGGAACATGGCTTGCGAACTTGGTGGAAGAGAAGGCAAAGGTGGCATGGTGCATGGCGTCAGATCCCTTGGCTCGGCAGCGCTCGATATGGCGTACGTAGCGTGAGTGTGCAGTGTCCTGAAGATAATAAGTCACCGCGTACTTAGTTCGCTAACGGCAGAGAGGTACAGGACTGGCGCCATCGATATCTTCTGGGAAGCAGGCTGCTGGGAATGGGACATCGCGTAAGCAACTTCGCTGGATCGCGAGTGCGAAAATAGGCTGATCAATGGTTGCCAAATCTTGCATTCAACCAGAGCCGGCACATGCATACTAAACGAGGCTGGAGGATTCATGTACTCTGCGCAACCTCCAGAAAATGATCAACCCGACGCTCCCTTACCAGCTGCCGATCTAGGCAGTCGCTTATATTTAGCCATCAGACCTTGTTCGGGAACCGAGCAAGAGAGTTCCAGACAAGCTCAAGATAGAGTGGCTAGAGAGATTTGGAGACGCGTCGAGCGTATGGACTATAAAAGGCCGACATGAAGAAGAGAAGTGGATAAGCACAAGTTGGAAGATACAACGTGGTGTTTGAACAAAGCAGATTGTTATTGATGCGAATAGACGACTGTAGATTGGCAAATAACGACTTCGACAAGGCATACAGATAACCGGCTATAAAGAAAAGCCAGCAGAGACCAGAGCATGGCGGTAGAATCACGGATGTGTCCGTCGAAGGAATGTTTCATCTGATATTGTTGTAGCTTGCATTGCACTCTAGTGCAACTACAAATCGACTTCACTACAATTCCCATCAGGGAAGGGTTTATAAATGGTATAATGATCAAAAGCCCTATGGTCACTAATCGCCCTTGAAGGGAAGAAGCCAACTAAGCCAAACGCAAAAGGAACATGTAGAAAGGTCAGAACAAGAGTTTCTTTGACACCATGCTAAAAAGGCTGCCAGAATCCTTGCCATTTGCGATCCCGTCAACAGAGTTTGGCGACCAACATTGAATGATGTTGTTTCTGAACTCGTGCCGTAACCTGCACTAATCGAAAGTGAGGAAACCCAAATGTATCCACCACAAGTTGAAGCGAAGATATCGGGACTTTCCATAACCTGCTCGAAAGGCCTTGATGGGAAGGGGAAGAAGAGTGAAAGCATGCGAAGATAATATTGTATGGGATACGTGATGCCATCGTAACCATTCTGCTAGAATGTTAATGAGTTCGTGATTACCGGATTCCGAAGAGGTATACCGCATAACTGTCCAACTGCGGAAAGCTTGCCTCGTCTAATGAAATTTGATGAAAGGTCCATCTCTATGAACATGAGCATTTGAGAAACAAACCCATGGTGGGGTTTGGTTGGCATAATCGGCTGAGAAAGGTTCAGAAGATGCTGAGGATGGATGTGGGAGGAAGGGCGAACTAAAAACCGCCTAGAGCCTCGCAGCTTTCCCAAATATCCCCGGAACTGGCAAACCTGTTGACGGAACAACTAGAAGAGGTTCTTCTACCCAAACGTCTTTGTACTTTTCTAGCAGGTTGTTCTTCCTGAGGGGGAGGGGAGGTATCGTGCGTACCGTTCGCTTCAAAGTCGGCTTGCCTTGCAGCGCATGATGATCCGAATCCCGTGACTGTTGACGAAGATGATAGGTACTCTGATCTTCTAGACATGAAGCTGGCGAAGCCGGGTCTCGGAGTCGAAGACAGACAATCCTCATTGTCGCTGGCTGCTTGTGACAAAGACGGAGATGCAGATCGGGATGATTCATCCAATGAATCGGATAATTCCCTGGCTGCTGCACCTAGAGAAGTCTCAACGGTAGCCGTAGAGGAGACAAGGCTATGTCGGACTGAAGACCTAGCGGTGGGTCTGTAGATTGGTGTCTGCTGCGGTAATTGCCTACTCTGAGCCTGACCAGGATGATATTGAAGATCTCGGAGACCTCTACACCGCTCAATGATGTCATCGCATTCCGAATCAGAAGAGCTCGAACTTGATGAGGTGGATTCGAAGCAAGATTGCCTGGATAAAGGATACCCGACCGCGCTTCTGGCGAAGGAGAACCCAGATTGATAATCAGATGAAGAGGGTGATTCTTCAGGTGATGCAGGTCTCCTATCGTCTTGACCGAAAGTCGAAGCATATGCGTATTTGGCTTCGGACAATGGAGCAGGCGATGAGGCTGCAGGCGGTGAAGGTGGGGCTCTTGGCAGTACGGTGACAGATATCGTCGACGGTAGATCGTCTGGATTGTAGATAGCAGGAGGGAACGCTTGCCATTCACCACGTGGCGGTTCTGCAAAATCCAAGGCGATGGCGACTTGCTCATGGATTGCGGGCGCAGAATCGTCATCTTGTGCGTAACCTTCTGCATCTTCCACATTCGTGAAACGATGCATATCGAGGGACTCTGCTACATCGATGGGAGCCTGTAAGAACGGTGAAATGTCAGTTGGATGTCCCTTCAAGCAGAGTATGCTCGGTTATTGCGCTCACTCTATCATACGTAGTCGGCGCCCAGGTGAAGTTGACAGCGGTAATGACACAGCCCTTCTTGAATCTAACTCTAGGTGTATGGCTACCATCCGATGACCGTCTCGAAGAAGGTGCAGTAGAGGAAGAACCGCTAGTAGCCGAACAGAGTGAAGGAAAATCTTCATCGGACAGGAGAGGAGAAATGGGACCAGGAGAAGTAGATCTCGAGCTTAGACAAGAAACCAACTCTTTCTTCGAGCAGATTGGTTTCGTAGATCTTAGGAAGGACTTTTCGATTTCATCCATTTCCTCCTCTCCACCGTTTCCTGACGTTGATAATGATCCAACTTGTTGCGCAAAGAGTGCAGAAGCAGTAGCTAATGCTGCTTTGCGGGATATAGGATCTTGAAGATCGAACAACTGATCATATAGATCATCTGCTTCATCGTACTCATCTCCATCTTCTATATCTTCTTGGTTTCCGTCGTCCTCTCCATCTGCGGCATCGTTTCCGTAAGCAGGTTCACGAGGTATCCGTAAGCTTGCATCGATTGCAGGGTTGCCAAAAGCCGAGTATCGGAATCCGGCACCTAAGGGCGTGAGTGTGATTGTAGACGAAGCGAGTGGCGTGTCGCTGCGATAGTGTGCTCCATCGTCATTGCCTTCGAGGTGCACTTCATCTACATTGACCTCTTGAGCACACAGGCCCGAGTTTGCATTGTTCTTCGGGGATACAGCTTGGTCTTGGTCGTGCAATACAACGTGTAGACGCTGTATATCGGGTTCGGGCGCGCTTTCGCCCTCTATCGAAGCCGTCGAGTCTGAAGTGCCGTTGTCCGTGCTAGCGTTGCTAGAAGAGGTCGAAGCCGACTCCGCTGCATCAGCAGAGTTGTTGAATAGGGCCATCGTGAAAGGTGGTGACGGGAGTTCTGATGGTACGGGGTATCTCGGAACTGAGGCTGGAGGGGCTGTGGCGAGGAACTGAGTGAACGGGCAAGACTACAGCTGTACTGAGGAGTATTTTCGAAGAGAGGATCGGTAGAACGGAGTATTGGGAATCGAAGGTGTACGATTGTATAAGAGCGAAGCGAGATGCGTCTTCTGTCGTCTGTACAGGTTGTGGCGGACTGTCCCGACCTGTGTCTTTGTCCTGACCAGCTGTGCGCGAACAGGCGCGTGAGCTCTTTCGAGTCGGAGTGGACTAGGACTGGGTGAACGGAGACCAGCGATGGAAGCCAGGTCGCACGCTGCGTACTTGGCTTGCTATATACAGCTTTGAGAGTGGCCGTCGGACACACTTGCTGGGCAACTCGGATGTGGAAGCGAGTAGGCGCCCCAAAGAAGTGCTGCTGTCTTCAGCAAACGGGAAGTGATTGTCACGATATAATGAGAGCCATAACGGCAGGGCGTGGCCTTGGAGGTTCAGAGGGATAGATATGAAATCCCCGGTGGGATTCACAGCTACCTTTTCCGCGTCAACGCTGCCGGGCAGAGCTGACTGGCGTTGTATTGGTGGATTCGAGGGCAGACGGGTCGACGCCGTGTGAAGAGATAAGAGCAGGCGATAGGGCTGGTTGCCTTGAGTAAGAGTGGAGGATGTAGCTGGACCGGGCGCGGTATAATCTATGTCCGATCCAACGAGTGTCTGGCTGTTCCGCCCGCTGTGCACTGCTGTTTCTGCGTGCCTCCGTAGCTGCTGTGCAGGTCCGAAAAACAGAGGTGAGGGTTTTGGGTATCCGAGGAATTCCTGGAGATTTGCAGGATGGGTGTGCCGCCAGCCAGGTGTGCTAACCTGTTGATGCTTGCCTTGCTTCGACCTGGTCACGCCGGTGTTTAGCTGCTAGCTATCAACCCTCAGTAGTATGTGCAGTACCTGATACGCCTTGACGAGTGAGTGCGCTTAGTTCGGAATGATGGCGAGTTGGAGAAGCTTAGAAAGCAGACTCCCTTCCAAGCCCCAGAGCGTGTAACTGCCCTGAGCCTTGCTCTTGCTCTCGTTCTCCTCTTCTGTGGTTGTTGCGACGGTACTAATAATGCTTTACTGCAGATGGATGGATGGATTCGCCGCCTTCCTCGCAGATCACAGGGAAGAGGGCAGAAATTACGCCGTCGCAGTGCCCGAGGTCGCCGTGCTTTTTAGCTGCTAATTGTTAATTACTGCTGCTGCTGCAACCTGATCCCGTTTCAAGTGACAAAAATCAACGATGAGGAGGAATCCGGCCCAAAAGAGGCAATTCAAAACTCCGCCCGACGCCACCGTTTTCACGGAAGGCCTTTCTGCACTCGGAGGGAAGCTTTTCTTGCTCAGAATTCAAGAAAGTGACTTTGTTTTTAGTCATCGCTACAGAACCACAAGGCCTTTTATTCTTTATTGCGAGGATTCCGACATTCAATTACGCAACATCCTACCAGTTCCAGGCATCTGTTAGAAAAGCTTAACGGGAAAGCCCCAGCTTTTCGAGCAGAAAGACAGAAAACGAGAGGAAGAAGAAAGGAAGAAGACTGGGGGAAAGCTTGAGAGAAGCCCTCCTTTGCTAACAGGAGTTGCAGCTGAAAACGTCACAGGTGACGACCCCTCATGCTATTGGCATCTCAGGACCTTTGCTGCCTATTTTTCCAATATGGACCTCCCAACGAAAGCTTTCGCATCCGATGGACGCTGGCAAGTAGTTCCTCCGGCACGGTCTGCATGACCCGTCAGCGCGGGACCGATGTGTCACTTACCGCCCTACTATTATAAATACCATCGACGGCCCAGAGACACGGGAACGAGGCTTTGTGGAACCGGGAACAGGGAGCGGTATCCCATTGCACCCATTGCAAGCTCTCCAGGGAGATGTATAGACAACCTGCATATTTGATGTTTGACTCACTTAGCAACGCCCTTATTACGTGACTGAAACTCCCAGGCAGCGATGGAGATTCAGGCAAGATCGATTTCATAGTACGCAATCACTCGCCACCACTTATGCTGGGAAGATAGATACAGTAGTATCTCACAATGGTGTTGGCGGGGACTTCATCAGGGACAATCTCGTTACATGAGAGTATATGTGTTTACAGAACGGACATCCTCGTTATACAAAGAAATTGGTTGAAAGCGATATGCAAAGGCAAACGGGAGAATAGTTCATCCCTCCTAGTTACGATTCTGAAGAACAGCCAAAGACTGCAGTGATTGTGTAGGTGCACCAAGTGGCCGACCCCCCAAACCGTCGCCCTCATTTCCTTTTCATCGGGATCGACGTCTGGCGGCCAGCACCCATGACACTGCGCGACCGAGCCACATTTCCATTGCCATTATCTGACAACTTACATGCGTAGAAAGATACCAATCAAGCTTTGCCGCACAGCGCGACGCTTCCGGTGTAACATGCAACAAAGGCTTGCTTCCATTCCGCAACATGTCCGAGATGGCCATTTTTGGGGCTGAATGAAGGTACAGATAGCATAGCGATCCCTTTCAGGGAAGATATAATGCCTATGCCAGGCACAGATTTTCGAGTCAAGAGCGATGAATGCTTTTCTGAAGGGTAGATCTCCTCCTTACTCTCTTTCTTTTCCACTCCAACCTTTTCGACTACCTTGTCCTTTTCCTCCAGCCCCCTTACCAACTCCTAACCCTCCAATGTATTGACGGCACTCCACAAACTCCCTAACCAATAAATAATCGATAAACTGCACTGGAATCCAAACTTTGCTCTGTAGACCCTGGTACATATACCGAGGCTTCACAGGTGGGTGATAGATGCAGTCCTCCAAGGGAGCAAAGTGAACTGAAGGATCCGCTCATAGGCGCGCGCACACTATGCTGCCCTCTTTACCGACCCGACTGGTACGAACTATCCTCCTCGGCATACTTGCAGCAGAAACTGCCTATGCTACTTTCGGACATTCTACACAACCGAAAGTGAAGAGTGGGCAGAAATGCGGAATAGCCTGGGACAGAGGCGGTGGTGGAGGGGACAAGGGAGGTCATGATGGAAAGAAATGGGACAAGTCTGGAGGAGACTACAAAGATAAAGGTGGTTGGGGTGGCAGTGACAAGAAGTACGGAGGTGAAGACACGAAGGATAGTTGGGGAGATGGAGGCGAAGGCAAACACGGGTATGACAAAGGCGGGTACGGCGATAAGGAAGATGGTTATATGAGCATTCCGGCTGGTGAGGTTCCCCAGTCACCTCCTGATGCCCCTGAAGGTGGCCCACCACCACCACCATCGAGTACCGACGCCGTGGGTGGCGGACCCCCACCAGCTCCCTCCAGTACCGAAGCCGTAGGTGGCGGACCACCTCCTGTACCTTCCAGTACCGAAGCCGTAGGTGGTGGACCACCTCCAGCCCCTTCCAGTACTCCTGTACCCTCCTTCTCCTCAACTCCAGTGGTCGACCTGCCATCTACCCCAAGTACTACCCCAAGTAATACTCCAGGCTTGCCCCTATCCCCGGATGCACCTGAAGAAGAAGAGACTGAAGCAGTGGGTGGCGGTAATCCTCCACCATCCCCTGTGGAAACACCCCCTTCCAGTGCATTAGCAGGTTCGCAAACTGAAACAAAGGATGAGTCTGAATCAAACGTCAACGAGTCAACCGACATCAAGGAGTCAACCAATATAAACAATATAAACAATATTAACAATATTACTAACATTGAGAACACCAGTATCACCAACAATATCACCAATCTTGCAGAGTGGAAATCTACCGAGATTACTTTGATGATTACGCTGGATTCCAAACGCGTTGAAGTCGCTGACATCGCTGTAAATGTCGATATATCGGCTCAAGTTGGACAGTATGAAGTTCCTCAAGCTCCATGGCTCACATGCGTCGGCGAATCCTTCTACGTGAGTGGTTCAGTTGTAGCTTGTAGATCGTGCCGAATGCGAACTGAGTGGTAATCCTCCCTCCCAGTATCGATTTACATCGAGTTCTGGCACCGTGGAATACACGGAAGAGTTCACCATCGAAGGCAAAGATGCAGATCTGGTAAGGCACTCCTGGTGAAATTGAAAATAAACCATAGGCTAAGTTCTACGGATGCAACCAGACCAAATCCTGCGTTGAAGAGAAGGCGAAACCTGAAGTGAAAGAGTCGCCAAAGGGTCTCGAATGGAAAGCTCTCAATAACCAAACGTTTGGTTACACGTAAGGCTATTTTCCAAGGTCCAATCTGAATGATATCGCCTTTCTGACATTCATGCTCTCTTTCTGCAGTATCATCCAGAATGTCACCAATATCGTCAATCAAATCGTTACCACTGTCGTCAACGGAGAAACATTCACCAAGACAGTCACAGCTCCAGGCTCTACCATTACAGCTGCTGCGTCTACCGTCTCCAAGGTCGTAACTATTACGGATGTCGTTACGAAAGATGGTAAGACCATCACAACCGTCGTCACCAGTGCCGCGTCTGCGATCTCTCCCGATTCGATGTCGCCCGATGCATTGTCTCCAGACGCGCTTTCCCCTACTGGCGCCGTATCGTCAGGCGCAGCTAAGCCGACTGCGACAACAGGCACTGGCATCGGCGGTATCTCCGAAGACGAAGATGATGAGTGGGACGACGAAGAATGGGACGAATCATCACCGTCCGGCACTGCTCCCATGTCAGCAGGTGGCGCATCAGCTACATCTACATCTGGCGCCGGAGGTGATCTGGAGGATTGGGATGGTTTTTCAGCTGCGAACAGTCGTCCACAAGCCAGCATTGCGGTTGCAGTCTTGGTGTCCATGCTTGCTATGCTGGCCGGAGGGCTTCTCATGACCGTCTAACATGCGCATTCATCCTAACGTCCGTGTTTGCTGGCCACTTATGCTAAAGGCTTTCGAAGAACTGCTCGACTCGCATAACCGGCCACATTCACCCTGATCGTACATACAGCCTTTCCAACGAAGTAGACCTCTTTAGAAGCCACCATGGCACAAGATACCCGGTTCGAAAACCGATACATGCGACTCCGAGACAAGTACGAAGATTTGAGCCCAGTCCTCGTGAACTCGGTCAACTCACTCGACAGACTTGCACATCTTCCGCCCTACACGCGTTTCCCCTCCATCTAAATGACTTGATCTTCGCTCTCGCCCATCGCACTGCTTTCAGACTAAATGTACCACTATCGCGCTTTCTTATGGCTTTAGTCACCAACTTGTGCAACGGCCTGTTGAATATGTAGTCGTACATCTAAACAGCCTCCTGGTTTTGTCTTCTATGTTCTGTTGTACTGTAGGGAAGGACGCTCCAACTGTGTGTTAGCTTGTAATCCAGATCGTCTTTATCAATCCAGATCGTCTTTATCAGATTCGGCAATTGACAGCTTGGCAATTGCAAAGCAACTTCCATTGAGATTCGAACAACAAGCAATCTCAGAATACCGAAATAACACCGATGTAATCATTACAAGTTCGTCAAATATTCGGTAGGAGGTCGCGGCCTTGCTACTGTATCACCTTGGTTGGCATAATATATATAGACACTATGCTAAAATAGTGTCAGATCGGTAAATCACCAGACACACGCAGCCTTTTGCGTGCTCTTTGCGCACTTGAAGATATGGCAGAAGCGGCCAGATCACTTCCTCTTGGATAAGTACCTTGAGTCGCTTCTCGCCAACTGCTAGCACTCGGGGGTGGGGTAACATCTCTTTGCCGTAATGCATTAACAGGAGGAAAGGAACTTGTCGATGAGCTAGCTCTGCGGTGGCCAGTGTGCGCAATATCACGTCTTTCCTGTTCTGTCGTACCGCTCATCAAGGAGTCATTCAGACCGCTACCAGCAGTATCTGGAGAGTTTTGAAGCTGCAGGGCGGAACTGCTATTCTCATCGTTCTCGGCGGTAGCATCTTCATCGAATTCGAGGAATCCTTCTTCCTCAGAGTCGTCCAGTAGTGCGTCAGAACGCGTTGCCAAGACTGACGAGGTGGTGCAACTGCCTTGTTGTGGCGCATCTGCATCACGGTAAATGGTCCACGCTATTCAGGACAGAATCGTCAATCATATCAGATAAGGATAGAGCGAGTACTGCGCCACCAGCTTACTTGGAGCTTCGTTTTGACCTTGACGCAGTGCATTGCTAGATATTGAGCGCACGGGGCTCACGTTTGCAGTCGCGGAGAGAGAAGCAGCATGACTTCCGGAACCACTGCTTGAAGACCTGCTCGATGATTGCTTCTGTGGGCTAGCGCCGTTCAAAGCTCTGAATGCAGCGGTAGCGTAGGTGCTTTTCTGGGGTGACTGCCTCGGACTTGTATTTATAGGACTAGCTGGACCAAGGGGAGAATGCTGAGCGGGCAGAACACCTCTCGGCGAGGCTGCGAGATGAGATAGAGAAGGTGCACTTGTGGGTCTGGTTGCTATGGCTTGAGTACGTGGGGAAACTGCCTGGAAAGCCGACAAGAGAGACCTATTCGGCGAAGATGGGATAGGTGCGGCGACTGCTACGGTACGCTCGAGGTTGGCCAAGGCGGATGTAGCGTGGTCGCTGAACGGACTGGAAGGACGGCTGTTAGCTCGCAAGCGGGTGGTGCTGCCGATGGTGCTGCTGTTCCTGCTGGGCGAGCCGGCTGCGGCCATCAACGGGTCCTCGTCCGGCTGGACAGAGTACAGGACGGCCAGCGGACCAGCTGCATGGTCGCGCTTGGGGTCGATGTCGAGGCCAGCTGGCGATGCTGCGACGCCATTGCCCACCGCCATCTGCCTCTTGAGCGGCGATGACCGTTGGTGGTGCAGCTGCGGCTGCTGTTTTCTAGAGGCTATCGACTGGGCCGGGGATAAGGACGGCGAGCAGGACGAGCGTGAATGTCCTGATGATGAACATGAGCACGAAGAGGGCGAGCCGATGCCAGCGCTATAGCCCATCGACGGGCGAGGCTGGTTGCATGTCGCGCCTGCCTCGAATGTCGAAATAGCAGGAGGAAAGAGAGACGCGAATTTGGGCACGTGTAAATTGCAGATTGCCGCAGTTAGCATGATGTCCTAATATAAAACATGGGACAACGCAACGAGTGAGCGGTGCAGCAAGATGCACGTGGTCCACCGGGTGTATATGGTCGTGGACAAGGACTTGCACCTGGCGAACTGCTCATTCTTCCAGCAGATTCGCCACTCTCCGTAGGTCCGCAGAGGGACTCGCAGGATGCCTTGATGTGGCACGAACTGGAAGGCTTAACACGGAGCACAAGGACCTGACCATGCAACACAATTCATGACAGCAATCGCATCAACAGGCTATGCGGGCCCTCATTCGCAGCGTAACTGGCTCGCCAGCTTCGGCCAAAGGCAAGGCAAAGCTAGGAAAGAGCGGCCGCGAGCAGCATTACAGCATCAGCGATATTGCCTTGAACTGGAACAACATCAAGAGCGTGAGCACGTCCTGCACACCCCTCAGGCATAGACTGGCTTGACAATTGCTCCGCAGGTCTTCGCTGCCAGCGCACTGTGTCCCCCGGAGCATGCGAACAATCATGCCAGCTCAAGTAGCAAGACCTCAGTTGGTGGAACAGCAGAGGCAGCATTGTCCAGCATCTCGCAAAGTCTTGATGTGATAGTGGATGGCCTCGTCAACGAGCAGTCGACTTTGTCTTCGGATGCTGCCGGCCCATGCCTTGAATATGTTGTAGGTTCGCCCCCGATCAATGCTATATCATATCGAATCTGAGCTGCCCCACTCGAATCCACTAGCTCACGAATAACGTCTTTTCCAATATCGCACAAGCTGCAGTAGCTGACCAGCCCACTGGAGTTCTCGGCCTCGTCATTCGAACATTCGATAACCTGGTCATTCTACTTGGCGAGGCCTTTGTAACTTTTGGCCACCGTCCTTTAAATCACCTATTGCATGAATGCATAGCCAATGAGGAAGCTAATGTGGAGCCCACCGTTATCAGTACGGGTCAACTACCTTCCAACGCGCAACTCAGAATCAAACCCAATGCGCAACCATACGAGGAGGAATTGGCTAGCTTGGCTTGTTCGCTGTGCAGCAGGATGAAGACGCAAGCCGACCTCCTACCTCTTTTTTTCCATGACAAGCGACTTTCCCATCGTACAAGAAACACGCTCGAGGGTAAAGTTTCCGCAACAGTTCACATACGGAACGACGGATCCCCTCTGTCATCTCCACCGGCCACGTCCCCCATGCTAAGCAGTCGACCACCCTTGTCGCCATGCTCATCCCGGGCATCCCTTTTGAGCGCAACACCATCTTCTGAGCTTTCCGAGGCGTCTCTTGGCACTACTGCCCCTACTATAATCGAGAGCAAACAATACACCTTCTTGGTCTTCGACTTCCTTATCCGCCTATTGCATCGACACGGTCGAACAGGAGAGTTAGCTCGGATGGGTCTGCTCTTCATCATAGATCTAGCCATGTCCAGCACAAAACCCAAGGTCATCCCGACCACAGTTCCACCTTTCTTTCCTGTCCTAATCAGTAGCAAAGCCAAAATCGTTGATGAGGGTCCGCCCGGTACTGCTAGGCGTCCCTCCAGAAGACCCAAACGCAAAGCAGTTATAGGTCAAAGTGACAGACTTTCACTGCTTTCCTACATACAAGATTCAGACTTTGCGGATGTCCTCGCTGCTGGACTTGGGGCGGCGCTCGCTGTTCTGCCTTCTCGTTTGTATGTGCCGATACCGAGCATGTCGGATTCTCCAAGTGAGAGTCATCCAATCCCGCATTCGCCAGGAATGGGAACAAGCGATAGTGTTATACATGCTATGCGGGAGCACAGTATCGCCATATGCACAGACTCTGAAGTTAAGGAATCGCTGGAGCTATTCATATCTATCATAAATTTTGCTATGGACGTCACAAGGAAGGCTCCGAAGCCCACACCAATGCAGAATGCATCGGCAGAGGATGGTTCAGATAGATCAACAAGCACTGTCACAACGAAAATGCAAAGTCTCGTCATGTCGATACGAGACTCCTTCGGAAGTGTCTTTCTCCACAATGCTCTGCTACCTAGGGTCATCGATGCGGCGTCGCCTACCGCTGAAGATGCAGCTATAGTGGCTGTCCTTACCTACATCGATACTCTGATCAATACACTGGAGGCGGAATCTCCCCTATTTGAAGAAGCATTGTCCGGCTTGCTTCAACATCCTAATTCCGCCTTGACAGCCGCCGATGATACAAGCGCAATGAGAGATAATCTCAGGCGAATACTATCATATTCACTCACGGCTCATACTGGACGCAAAACATCGCCTAACCACGCAGGCTCGCTCTCGAACAGCCTTTCTACGTCAATGCAGCTATGCACATTACGGCTGTTGCAGACGTTCCTTAATAAAGCGGACTGGACCACTCTGGATCTGTTTAGTATACAGCCATCTATCGGGTGCACTGCTTTTCCGTTTCAAATCCCAGAAGAGGAAGCTAGCGAGGATGCCTTCAAATACCCTGAAGACGGCGATTCGGATAGAGATAGCTTTATCTACCCTACTGAGGATGAACACCGGAAATCTATAGCTGCTTTCGCCACTTCTTCTGCTCAGCCTCGACTTAAGAAACCGTCAAAGAAAGAGCTCCGGCTGGATCTATTCCTTGAATGGGTATCAGGCACTACCTCGGCTACACAGGTGCCGATAGTGGAGACCGTGAGACGGAGATCAGTGAGCAGACATAGCTCTAGATCGTCATTAGATGCACCACGACGGTCGGACGTATCGTCTCTTGGTGGAATGTCATTCCAGAAATATCTCAAACAAGCCGAGGTATATATACAGCGCGATCAATCTTTCGCTCGTGGAATAGCAATATTGGCAGGTGCTTCTGAAAGAGATTCAATTCCCAGTCAGAGCATTCCAAAGGACCTATCTCCGATGTATATTCAAGACGCCGACCTTTCGATGAACAGCGGGACGAGCAGTCTACAAGGCGATAATATCTCAAACGCTCATCGCCCAGCTTTGGTGGAAGACCGCATGTTACAGCACAAGTTGCCGCTACATCTAGGTTTGATGTCCCAGCTTCTTGCATTGCTTTCTACATTCTTCATCAACGAGCCTGCTGTCAATCTGGCTTTAACAGCCACATTGGCGAAGCTAGCTATCTGTCCGTACCGAAGTCTGTGCGGCTGGTTACTTCCTGAGGGCGACGAAAGCGCTCTGGCCACACTGCAACACCTAGGTTTACTTGAAAAGCTTGGCTTCATAGACTCTCAAGGAAACGAAGCGCCGTCAACGAAGACTGCGAACTACCAAACCGGCAATACCCGAGTTACGGAATGGCTACGACAAAATTCATATACTCATCAAACTGTTCAAGACTATGAAGACTCAGGTCTCGATACAACTAAAAGCCCCAGTATATTATCGAAGTATGCCAATCTATTAAACGAGGTACATGACTCTCATCAAAGTCAGATAAAAGATTTCCATCGACTACTACTCGAAAGACGGCAAAACATGCTATTCGTAGAGGACCTTGCTGAAGCTATGCAGATTGGGAGCGCGACGTCGGGAAGTCCAATTGAATCTTCTACGTCAAGCTGGCACATACCCTTTACCAAGGCAAGCATGCCTTCTCCATCTCGTACGCAAAGGCAAAGAGTCGACTCCTCGGCGACAGAGAGAGAGTATCTCAACTCCCTGTCACCGTATACCCTACATCTTCGCGAAACATCCTCCAAGCTTGTCATGGTGAGGTTGGAAAGACCGGCGGATGATGAATACAACGTGGCGGAAAACGTCAATACAGCAACAGCTGGAGCACCTCTTTCGCGATTTTGGTCGGCTACCTCTTCGCATTCGAATCAGACCGAACAGCAGCACGAGCCTCATACACCTGACGTCACGAGAGAATCGTTACGCAGTCTATCGCCCATACCGGAAAGGCTGAAGGTCGATACGAACTTGATGTTGTTATCGGACTTGAAATCCCCGATGGGTCCAGCAGGTGCTGGAACGCAAGCTATATTTGACGAGGTCCCAGTCAACCTGAGTAAATACCTTGATAATCTCGTTATACTAGAAGAAAGCCTCAAAGAAATTGTTGCTATCATTATAGTTAGAATACGCATTGGCATAGATCCCATTGACTGATACCCGTTTATGCAATGCACGGCAGCCAAGAGTGCTAGCTAGATGTAAGCACACCTTGGTTGGTTAGCTACGGATACAAGGCTGTTGTTTATGCGAGCGTGCAAGGCGTTCGCCTACGCATGTGACAGTGTATTACCTCGGGGGTTCATGCTTGACCGACGGATCATGCGTTGCCTCCCTTGCACCATCACTGACTTCGTAATCGAAATCAATTCTAGCAGAGGATTAATCAGAAAGCTCACATCTCTGGATATATCTACACGACGCGCGCTCGGTCATGTCGCAATCATTGGATTCATCCCGTTCGAGCACGCCGGGCTCTGAAGACATCGACATGGAATATGATGCAGTGCCAGCTCTCAACCAGCCCCAATCGCCCGTTTCGCCTCAGAACTCGAAAACAACATCGGGATTCTCCACTCTAGCACCACCACCGCCTCCTCCTGGAGCTGCGCTCGTCCAGGGTACGTCGCAGGCAGCCGGCGGTTCGTTACCTTCGTCAAAGCAAAGCCAGCCGCAGACAGGCAAGAAGCGTACTGGACACAGCAAGGGTGATCCTACTGGTCACGGAGAGGGTTCTGGGGTCGGCCGTGCTGGCGCTCTGATGGATCCAGCTCAAGGTAGCGCTTACGACCGGTTGTTGGATCTGACTTATCCTAGAGGTGCGTGTTGATCTGCAACGCAGCGCAAGCGGCTTGTCTAATGACAGTCAAGCTGAATATGGCTCGCCTCTAACTATAGACTACGGCGATCCGGCACTTCGCTACGATATGGCCAACGGACCTTCACCTTATGCTCCTATTAAGATCGACAAAGCCAGCTGATGTCGTGGCTGTTCAACCTCAGCCGAGAATACATCAACGGTGGTCATCGTCAAAAGATTCATACTGCCGTGGACATGTCTCTACCGTACGGTTCCCTGGCCAGCCATGTGCACGCATTCTAACGACATCGGGCAACGAAGTAGTACGCACGAATGTGCACAGGTAGCGATAGCTTCATCGCTTATACGCTTCTGGCCTGAGAAGGCTGTCGCACAAGGCAGCCATAGCTCCATCACAAGATACCGACCGGGCGGCCGAATACGTATACCTCCGAGTCGCTAATGCTCGCCTTGACATAACGCTTATGATCGCCGAGGTCTCGGGTCAAAATGCAGAATACTGGTACGAAGCAGCGAAATGGTTGACACCGAATGTGCGAGCCCTAGATTAGTCTCTTCACGTCACATATTATGCATCCAAGCATCTGTCATTGTATTTCATCATTCTATATCCGGATATTCGGTGGTCGCGCCACAGGTCTCTTATCGAGACTCGGACCCCAACGTCGCCAGCTAGCCGTAGTGCATCCCCAAGCTTGCACAGCGATTGGATGAATATCGTTTCTCCGGTCCTACTGGCAGCAGTCTGCAGGAGTCCCGCTTTTTCAACACACATGAGTCGAAACATGCTATTGTCGCGCGTTGAGGACCTTGAAGCCCGTCTTCACGAAGACCTCCTCGCGTACCTATTTCGATCTGCGACTATTGCGCTAAGATTTCGGGCTGAATCTGTTGTATTCTTGCAGTCTCTCCAAGAATGACTTTCATGACTCTTTCTTTGCGTTGGACATTATTTGACTTGATGCACTGATCGTCTGCTGCATATGGCGGTTCAACAAGGACCTCGTCCATAACCACGCTGAACGATTGAGTGCGGGGAGTCAGAAGCATATATCTCCTTAGGATAGAAGGATGCTATGGGCACGCTTACATCGTTTTGTTCGCCCATCTAACAGGCAAGGTCTTCCCCAGAGCTTCAAAGAGTGACTTGCCCAGGCTACTCACGCCAGGCGGAGGGTCATTAGCTATTCTCTTCATCTCCTCTTTAACGCCTTCGGCCTCTCTCTCTTGAACCCTATTGATGTCTATAGCTTTCAGCTGCACGTCGAGAGCCGATAAAGCAGTCGCTGGATCCGCCGGCTGTAAGACTGTAACGCTAGCAATATTGCCCAAGCGGACTATTCGATAGTTATTTGTAGCTGGCGATTTTGGGGACGTTGAAGGGTTTACGAGCACCAAGGATCCGTACCCAGGATCATAGCACCATAGTTGGCCTTCCACAACTGGCCGTTCCTTATCGCGTGAACCAGTATTGAGACTCAATCTGATCTGGGAGCCGATGACAGAAGACAGCGAGACGGAAGAGGCCATAGCAGTCGCATCTACACTATTGTTTGCCGACTGTCCACTTGTACTAGAAGCTTGTGCATTGGTGGGGGCTGATACCGTCGTTGAGGCAGCGCCAGTTCCAAGAGACGAGGAAGATGCACTCGAGGCGGCACTACCTTTGCGGCTGTGGACATTCGAGAAGCTGCGAGAGTTGGAGTGATGCCCCGATGGACCTTGTCCCTGATTGCCTCCTCCACGGGATTGCTGAGCTGTTGCTGCACGCATTGTCGTTACGATGTTGTGGACACCTGCTGCTGATGCTCAAATGAAGGTGATGAAGCGGCAAAAGCAGCACCGCAGCCTGCGGAAAGGCTAGCAGATACCGAAGCCTGCTCGTACGTCAACTTTGTGTGCAGGACGAGCTATATGATCTTTGTTATGAGGTTAGTGTGAAAGAAGGTAGGATGGTCCATTGCCGAGTGGCCATTTATCGGGTGTGACACAAGGGGATGCATGTAAACTAATTACTACTGCCAGACGATTCAAAATGCGGAAGTGAGATGGGCACCGTGTTCAGGGGCCGGAGTACAGCTCAGACATGTTATACACGAGTGCATTCATTCAAGGAAGGGAGAAACTAGTATACACGCGGGTACAAGAACGGGACAATTGGGAAACGGACGTACTTATTGGTTAGACAGATTGGAAGCCGGGAGAGTGTGGGATATACGACACAGAGTGGCATTCGATGCTGCTGAGAAGGCGACCATTGCTCTGAACGGCAAAGAGGTATTCAGCACCAGATGCCTTGAACATCTAGAGATCTAATAGGAGATCATTGCGTTGCGGTTGCTGCTGCTGTTGTTGCTGACGCTGGAAAGGGTTGGTACTTCCTGTCTGCTGTGCCATAACTCTTCCAGACGCTTGACCACTAAAGGCGTGTATCAAACAAGCACCAAATCAGTACTGTTCTCATTGAAGGATGGTGTGCAGAAAAGCTTACTATCTTAGAGCACCTTGATTACCGAAAGTATCGACGCCGTCATCTCTGTTACCCAGCAGTCCGGCGAGATGAGCATACTTGCCATCGTCTCTGGGAGGTCGTTGTTGCAAAGCTTGAGCAGGAACAGATGCTGGTCTTTGAACCAAAGGAGGCGGTTGCTGAGTAGGCATGGGTGGTGGAGACGCAGGTTTCGCGAACTGCGCAAAGGGATTATTCGAACCTATTGAGGTGTGTTGTGGAACCAAGGGTTGTTGCTGCTGTTGCTGAGCTAGCTGCTGCTGATACAACATTTGCTGTTGCTGTTGCTGCTGCTGTTGCATCGCTTGCTGTTGCATCATCTGGTTGTATGCCTCTTGCTCCTGCATCTGTGAGTAGTAGGTGAGTGGTTAGCCAAGTACAATATCGCTGTGAGACTGACGACAGCACACTCACCTGTCTCTGCATTTCCATCATCTGCTGCTGTCGCATCAGGTCATCCTGTTGCTGCTGGTAATATGGATTGAAGCTTTGGAATTGGGTCGTGGGGAAACCAGTGATCATTGGCATCTGCATTTGAGGTTGTTGAGGTTGACTGTCCGACATATCAATAAGGGAGTCCCAGGTTGAGCCAGCACCATTCCTGCCATTGGGATTATCGGCATCGAAAAGACTAGAATTGCCTTCTAGCATCCGCCTTCTTCGCTCGTCTTCCTCCTTGGATAGTCTGATAGCTTTGTCTAGATCATCCTCAGCTTGCTGGTTCCGCTTTGAACGTGCCTGTTCCTGAGCTGCCATTCTCTTAGACTCTTCCAACGCTCTTTTAAGATCTTGGTCTTCCTTAGATACGACCTCTTTCTTTGTCCTCTGATTCCGTCTTGCTTCGTTGTCATCATCATCGCTGTCATCGTCGTCGTCAGGCCTGCTCGCTCTGGTCGGGTAGCCTGACATTCGATCTCGCATGTTCGAGCGCGCCCTCCGTTGCTCTTTGATGCGTGCCTCGTCCATAAGAAGTGCCGTAATCTCTTTTGCCTTCTGTCGTACTACATACAAGACGACGGAGCGGTGAGCGCCGACAGATCATAAAGACAGCTATCCAGCTAGACGTACCGTTGGCTCCCTGATCTTTGCCGTCATCGTCGATGTGCACGAACTCTCTCAGTGTCTTGACAATATACATATTTTCTCTGCAATAATCCATCGTTAGCTGTACAACCACTTGTACATCTGCCCGCGGAACTCACTGGAAGTACAGTACGACATTCTCGCTTCCCGCGTGGAGGAGGTAGTCCAGGACCGTCAAACCTTTGAATACATGTCTCCAGTTCTTGCCTTTGTCATTCAGACGCTTGTCGAGCATCTCCTACGTGATTGTCGGGTTACATGGGTCAGTGATAAGCGAGTGCATGGCCAGCCACCTAGAAATGCCTCGAGCAGGGCAGCCCGTCCACCATACGCAGACACCCGGCGTTGTGTCCTAGAGTGCTGCTTACCATTATTTCTATAAAGTCTTGCTGGTTGAAGGTAGCTTGGGCGAGCTCGTTCATTTGAGTCCCCGAAGGTCCAAATGGGTCATTGCTGGTGGCAGCTCTGACTTTAGTCTGAATGTCCGAATACCCTTTCGTGCTGCATAGTTGACCATGCATTTACATCAGCTTTGACTGCCCTCTTTAGTGGCAGAATAGCTGTCCACAGGCTCGACCAGGAGTCCGACTTGGAAGACATGCCCACTGCAATGTGAGCACAGCATCGAACGAGACCTACTAGTTCTTTGCTGCACGATAGATCGACCTCCCTGCATTGGACAGTGGGCCCAGCGAGTCGAAGGACGCCATGCCTGCTGTTTCTGTTTCTGTCGCTGTACTGCAGCTGCTGTTCACCGTGATCTCGTGTGCAGTCCTCGAGTTCCAGGCTGATCGGTGGAATCTTGCACTCGGCGCACAGCAGGCTCCAGGTGTGCGTGTGTTCGTCTGCCGCTTAGCGGAGGGCAAGCTGTGAATTCGTGTTCTGTCTGAATCCGGGTTATCGTGAGCGGCGAGACCGACCTGCAAGACGGTCTATGGCCGGCAGCGATCATATATGTGTCACAGACATGACGGGCAATGCTGCATACAGCGTTCACGAAAAATAAGGGCAAACGACAACATGAAGAGACAGGGGCTAAGTTTCCGAGCTATGGTCATGCCTTGCACAGCGCATTGTAATAGTATTGCTCCATGTCAAGCCGAGCCCAAAGGCCTCAGACGGCTAGTACGTACCTCCTTTGGGCGGCGCACATTAGGCTTTCCACCGGGTCTATCACCGGGAGCTGAATTCTTCATATCACTAGGACTAGGAAGTGGTTCATCGTTCCACCGTTTTACGAAGGCAGGCATCTCCCTGCGGTCGTAGCTCCTTAGGCGTCGATCCCACCCTACCCGTTTCTTGTCTTCTTCGGAAGTAGCCGCGTGTGAGTTCGGTGAATGTATCTTCAGGATACTTCCCCCCGGGCCAGTTGGTCGAGGCGCAGATTGCAGTGGTTTAGGATGCTCTGCCACGACGGTTCGCTGGTCGAGTTCTTGCGCCCGTGATTTCAGCTGACTCGTCGAACGACTTCTCTCGAAACCATGGCTACCCTTAAACTGGAGATGCCTGTCAGCGTGGCTTTGAAGCTTTTGATCCGATGGAGTTCGTCTGACCAGCTTTTGAAGCCTGTCCATGCCAAAGCTTATGAATATAACCATTCCTAATATAAGATATCCGGTAAAGTACTCACTCAATTGATGGACACACAAACAAAGGTGCAGAGAATCCCTGCCTTCCAGCGGACTCTTGCAAAGGGCCTAGCCAGAGTTCTTGAACTCCTGCCAAGCCTTCGAGTTTGACGAACAAAATGTGGGTTGGGCAGGCAAGACCTTTCTTCCTTCCAGGACTTTTCGTCCATATGTTAAGCACGAAAGCTGCCCACTTATTTGAGCTATAGGTTTCATATGCTGTCGCACCCAGGTTACGGTTGGCAACTGTGCAAGGTACCATCCTGAAGGGTTGACTACTCGAAAGCGCCGCAGGTGCTTCAAAGATGGGAACATTTCCGACAGGTTTGCCTTCCCACTCCAGGTCGACGTGTCTGATGAGCTCAATGTTGGCGCCATAATCAAGTTCTGAATTTTCGTTTAACTGAGGGAACCACCGAGTGTTTTCCACATACTGCCTGCTGAAGAGGCCGAAAGACGAGGGCATCAGGCAGGTTACTTGATAAGGGACATTGTCTGGAATGCGCAGTCCTTGGTCATTAGGCGCGGCAGTACGGAATACCCTGGTGTACTTCCATTTTGTCACTCTAGTTCTGCTTGTGCGTTTGGACATGCTTCACTGATTTCTCGTGGAGAAGGGGTGGGATGGCTCTGGCTTCAAGCCGTCAGAGACGTAGTCAGATCTGGGCGGAGTGGCTTGATATGGTAGCAGGTCAAGGTAGCGTTTGAGGCCAAGGGTGTTAAGCCATGCGCCATGGCGGGCTATACCAATATGCAATTGTGTTTTACCAGCTACAGCCTCTAGTCGTTAGGACGGACATCTCTCGGCTTCGACCCGTGCTCCGGGACTGAGGCAACTCTCGGATACCACGCAGACTGTACTCCTGTGCACATAGTTTAGATTGCAGACGGTCGCCAGAGAGGTCCTGCCGACTTTCGAGGTTGCCCGATCTGGTCTTGAAGAGACATCGTCCTGCCTTGCACCGACTTCCGTAAAGCAGCCGATCGAGGTACATTCTGCCGCGTCCACAGGTCGCCGTGCATGCAGCTTGCGCCTGCGCGAGTACAGCGACGAGGGTGGGTGAGACCGCATCAGAGGACTGCCTGCGTCCAGTCTCCCGCCCGCCGGTCTAATCGCATGTGTTGCAATGGTTGCCTGTCGGTGATAGAAGACCGCATACATACCTGACTTGCCCTGTTGATGTTTCGATAACTCGATGCGGCGGATGCGGGCATGCATATGATGGACACAGAGGGACGCGCTGAGGCTGGCCATGCTGCTGCCGCCTCCTCCAGCCATGGCACCCCGCCGCGCAGTGTGGATCCAAGAGCCACAGTTGTCTTGATTGGGTTTCGAGGTGTAAGTCGGACAACAACAGTCTGCAGACGAGTACGTGCAGGCACTCACGCTCACTGACTACCAGATCGGTAAATCGACGCTCGGCCTCATCATTGCGACACGCATGGGAAGAAGCTTTATCGACGCAGACCGCGCGCTTTCCCGACAAGCAGGCTGCAGTCCGAATGAATACGTGATAAAGCACAGCTGGGAGAAGTTCCGGTGGGTGGCTAGCTCTCTTGCATTGCCTACCGCCCCGTGCTGACGAACCGACCGCTCTATCATCCATTCCCTCCAGCGACCTCGAGACTGATATCCTTCGGCGGTTGTTGGCCGAGCATCCTCGCGACTATGTAATAGCCTGCGGAGGTGGTGTAGTCGAAAGAGAAGAGAACAGAGCTATGCTCAAAGACTTTGGAAGGAACTTTGGTCCTGTCATCCATATAACGCGCGAAAAGGAGGAGGTAATCCGGTATCTTATAGATGAAAAAGATCGGCCGCAATGGGGTGAAGACATGCGGACGGGTGAGCGACAACTCTCAAGGAGTTGAGGTTCCTTTGTTGACTGAGATTCGTCGGGTCTTCTCTGTTATAGTCTGGACTCGCCGGTACCCGCTCTTCGAAGAATGCTCGACTCACACGTTCGCTTCTCTGACCGTCCATCATTCACTCCTGCATCCGAAAGCTCCTTCACTGGTTCTGAAAGACGTGGAGAAAGACTTCATCCACTTTGTTACTCGTATAACCGCCTCGTCACCGATTGTCATGCCATCACCCAACCGAAGAAGCTACAGCCTTACCTTAGAACTTCCCGTTCCACAGGACATCGACTATCGGACTATGGATGCAGCGACTGCTGGTGTGGATGCCATAGAAATGAGAGTCGACTCCATCAGAAGAGCTCCTTCCTCCTTCAAGACGCCTGCTCCCACTCCAGCTTCGAATCCAGGTTGTCCAGATCATGCATATGTCGCCTTTGCAGTCGCCCACTTGAGAAGATTGTCAAATCTTCCCATTATATACGCAATCAGAACCGTCAAAGCCGCGGGTTCTTTCGTGCTCTCAGCTGAGACGGAGGACGACTACTACAAACTCGCTATGTACGCTTACAAGCTTGGTGTCGATTATTTGGATATCGAAATCAACACGAATCCAGCCCTCGTTCAGAAGATAGTGAACAACAGGCCGGCCAATACGCGCGTCATCCTCACCTTTGTAGATGAAACGAATAGACTGCGTTGGCAGGATCATGAAGTTGCACATATCTATCTACAAGCGTTGGAATACAAAGCCGACGCCTGTCGGATACGCTTATCAGCAGAAAACAATGCCGACAATCTAGAGATAGAACAATTCTTGAAAAGGACACTAGCGATATCAGGCTTTTATCCCGGTATCCCAGTGATAGCTGCGAATGTCGGTAAAACGGGCAAAATGTCACCCCTGTTCAATGAGTTCTTGACGCCTGTGCACCATCCTTCGCTGCCCGTGCTGCATCTCAATGACAGAGGCACGTTCGCTGAAATACAGCGTACGCTAGCGGCTTGCGGGATACTGCCTCCGAAAGCAATAACCTACAAGAGAAAGATTGGCCTACAAGATCTGGTGGATCATCGGCCCATCATAAAAGCTGGCATCAAGATTCTAGGCTTGCCTATTAGCATTGATGAAGATCTAGAGAACAAGTCATCGAACCAGACTACCCTCTCTGGTGCGCTGGTTTCTCTACCGCTCCTTGGCAGTATCACTCAGGGGTCCATATCGCCCGCCTGCGCATGGACGCACCACATCGATGCAATAGTGCTGGATTCGGATGCAAAGGGCAATGATCCAGCACATCCTCCACAAGTCTGCTATCATAATATTCGATCTTTAGGAATAGCAGACACTGTCACTGAAGCGCTGAGTCCCATCAATGCCATTACCGACGTCAGCTCAGCGCTTTTAATCGGAGCATCGGGACAGCGGGGTCGCGAAGCTGCATATGCTTTGAGACATCTCGGAGTGCCGGTTATTTTCTGTCTAGCGTGCGAGCCAAGTATCGTTTCTACACCAAATGAAGATTCATCATCGATTTCTCAGCTGGTAAATCTCGAAAATCCGTCAATGCTCGCCAAGCGGAAACCAACGATAATCCTCTCGTTTTCTGCGAACATCCCCCATACTCTCGATACGGCGAACGTATTGACGGCGCTGGTGGCTTCTCCAACGGGAGGCACGCTGATTGAGCTGGACACATTGAGTGGTCCCGGGCCGGTCGTCCGCAACATCCAGAGCTTGGGTCGAAGAGATGCATGGGTCTGTCTGGCACGGCAAGACGTCGAATTCCAGGTGCTCAAGCGAGAATTCGAGCTCATCACTGGACGTAGGCTTCCATTGCAGGCATTCACTATGACGGGATAAAGGCTGCCATGCGTTACTTTTTGCAAAGAAATAGTCTGATTGTGGGACATAGTACAAACACCTGTAGCATACCAATAGAGCATCCGGTTTAGAGTGCGGTGGAGCAATAATATTCCTTGTTGATTATCATGTGGTTGTATCGCAACATGTGAATGCAGGCCTTATTTCTCATGATTTCTCGGCTGACCTGTCCACAGTAGCTTTGCCCCGAACTGCCGGATGAGTGGATCTTCCTGCCTGTCGATCGCCGGCAGACAAGGAACAGACAACGAGGCTACATAGGCAATTGGTGAGACGAGAGTCAAACCGAAGCTTCAGGTTCCCCTTCGGCGGCTCGTCCGCAACCGCCAGCTCTTTCTAGACATCCACAAGCCACCACCCGGCCAAGCCAGAGACCGCCACGACAAGCTCTCTGCTCCGGACAATGCCTGCAAGAACAGCACATACAGCATCCAGCATGAGTTAGCCTTGCGGTGCGGGTACATGCCTTGCAGTAGGCTCGCCGGAACGAAGGGAGAAGCATGGCGTATGCCGATGGAAGCGCCTCGCCGCGCTCGCTGTATGCGCCTGCTCATGGAGGCAGCAATGGAAACGACGACGGCGATGAAGCGGGCAGCGGTGGACAAGGAAGAGAGAAGAGACGCAGAATCACCCAGTCATGCAACGTGTGTCGAAAGAAGCGGATAAAGTGCGACGGAAAGGTAGGCAGCCGTTGACTTCGATTGGCTTTTGAATGCATGGAAAGCATGGGCAATTGCATTGATGTACATTGCTTGCAGGAACCCAGATGTGGACCCTGTACCGCCAAAGATCAAGAATGCACCTGGGCTGAAACCAAGAAACGCGGCCCTGTGCCAGGCAGGAACGTCCAAGCCCGAATGCAGCGTCTAGAAGCCCACCTCGCCGACCTGTGCCACCTGCTTCCCGGACTGGAAGACATCTCGATGATGGTGCTGGGCCTAAGTCCATACAAACCTTCTTCGGCGCATGTGACCATGCAGTTGCCCGATTCCTTCCAAGGTATAAAGACCATGCAAGCTAAAAGCAATAGACATCAAGCTTTCAGAGACGGGCCTATAGGCCGATACTTTTCGGATGAACAGAACGAGGTGCCTGAACAAGGAGAGAATGCTACCCTCCTGCCAAAACAACATGGTACAACATCGTCGATGGAATCGCTTAACCCCGCTGACCGCAACAACGGCTTCGACGTTCCTGCACCTCACACCGGTGAACAAGGAGGGTTCAGTAACGAATCTATGTCTGTTGCGGACATCATAAAGATGCTCTCTACTGGTCAACAGAATGCTCTTGATCTATACAGTGCACCTGCAGTCCCTACTACCGGGTTCAGTAGCAACTTCGCCACTCCGGCCAGTACATCCACATCGATCCCCTACGTTCCTCACAGCATCGCCTCCTCTTCCTTTTCAGCAGACTCGTCCGGGACAGAGTCAAAGGCTATAAAAGGCCGAAATGATCAATTCGTGTGGGAAGAAGATCGCAGCTCGGGCATATGTAGGGTTTATGGCCGATCTTCGGGTTTCAAGCAGGCTCTACCAGGGCCACCACCCATCAATCCTGCCACAAAACCTCAAACTCCAGAGTTTCCACCTCAAATGCAAAGAACGAGACTGATGGATTCGTACCTTACTATCATACACCCCTTGATGCCGATGTGTTCCAGGGCGCATCTCATGCAATGGTCATGTTCACCTCAACCTACGACGGATGTTAACCTACAACCTGAACTTCTTTTTGCGGTATTGGCCACTGCTTCCTTCTACTCTTCTCCTGTATTCCCTGGCGGGAGTACAGCACATCTACACCAGGCATCTGAAATGGCAAAAGCGGCTAGATGGTGCTTGAAAAGCTCATTGGCCGCTCCTACGCTCACGACGGTACAGACCCTTCTTTTGCTGGCGCTCTACGACCTCTGCATGGGCGAATTCACAAAGGCATGGGCAGATCTAGGTAAGCGGTCAGGGCGAAACTGTACATTCAGAAAGCAGCTGAACGTGATAACCCTGCAGGCCTCGCCATGGGACTGGCTGTAGACCTTGGACTACCTAACTCTCACTTAGCTCTGAACACCAACGATGCATCAAGCATTGCACACCGGACGACATGGTACTGTATCCTCATTCTTGAAACAAGCATAGCTTCCCTGTTGGGCAAACCGCCTTTACTATCAGAAGGCCTTCTGCCGCCTGCACCTCCTGAAAGCGGACCCGACGAATGGGAGTTATGGAGGAGCGAATCGGTGCAGAGTTTGGAGTTCAGCTACGGAGGAGCCTCGTCTTCTGAAAGTGGCTCCCTCAACACCAGTCCCGTCCAATCTTTCGGAATCATAACACCAGCACGGACTTTGTCGACCTTCGCACAAGCCACCCAGCTGAGTCGATTAGGGAGACAAGTCTTGTCTATAATTAACGTATCGACGCCAGCAGATCAAGAGGCACAAGCGTTGCGTACGAGCTTGCATAAGATAGAAGACTTCAAGCAAAATTTGACCGATATCGAGATTTCGGAGAATTCGCTGTCAAGCGTACCCGCACATCGCTTAGACCTATATTCTACATGGCTTCATTGGAAGGTCATGGTCTTGAAACATCTGTAAGCGCCTCTGCAGTTTCACTACTAGCCGCCCTGACACTGTAATGGCTTGACAGCATAAAATATGATCCATCCTTCCAGTCGAGTCTTGATGCCTTAGCGTGGCAAGCTAGTAGCCTGCTCTCGATCAAGTCGCGTCTGTATACTCACTACCGCACCTGCGCAGTATCACTGCTTCTTCCACTTTCTGCTTCACGTATTTGGCCAGGCTCGGATCAGATTCAACAAAGTACCAATGCAAGTCTGCAACAGTATCGACGTATCTTCCCGGACCTGATAGACAAGATTAGAGTGGCGACTGGCGCTTGTAGCAGCGTTGCTATGCAGGCCCCAGTCCCCACGTACAACCCAGCTTTCACAAGACCTGCGTTCTCCGTGCCCAGCTCCCAGCCTGTACCGACGGCGCCCGATTGGCCTTCTTCTTTAGGGGTTTCCGATTTTGTACATGGGTCCGGCGCTGGCAGCGGTCATAATATAGGACAGAGTACTCAGCAAACGGCAAGCAGTCACGCTCTCTCGCACCTTCTCGATGTGTCAAACATGCAAGCGCAACAAGCTGGAGCACCTAGTACAGGTACAGGTTTGCATGGCCAAGATGGAACATACTCCCTTCCCTTTGCAGCTATGCAAAATCTGTCAGAACAAGTCGGATTGCAGCATTCGTCCCAACCCTTCGAGACGAGCAAAATCTTCGATAGTGCGAGCTGGTATGGCTTTTGCTTTCTTCTCGGGGCGATGGCAGTCTCCATTCCAGACTGACGCATGCTGTAATTTTCTTCTTTTCCAGGGCACAAACGGATGTCCTATCTTCGCTTGGCTTTACGGACACCCCCAGAGGCAGTCCCGACCAATTCGGGAGTGAGTTCTCTGGCTTGACAGGCTTGTTAGATCGATGGAACTATAGCGATGGCTATACTCAACCTCAATGAAGTAGCAGTAAGCAAAAACGTGATCGCCCTATAGCGTAATATCAGTCGCGGAGTTATGTCATTGTTGCTTGTAATAAAGTATTGGGCGTCTGCAGAAATTACTGACGATGGCTCGTGATACTATCGCTCGGAATTACCAGTCGCGGTCTTATCGCGTTCCTACACTGAGGATGCCCCTGCCCTCAAGTTCATCTTCCTTATTCCTTGTCTGCATCGCCTAAATCCCTTCATGTTTTTAAAAAGTAACCCCCAGACATTTCCAAAGAAGGCATCGAAAAACTGCGGTTCGATTTCATTGCTAAGGCAGAAAATCCGACCCCTGTCAAATACAATCCAGCCCGTATGTCTAATAAACTTCGCCAGCTTGGCGCAAAAACGACAGATAGTAGAACAAGAAACCGGTTGATTCGTGATCTATTTGACTTTCCAATGCAACAATTCTGCAGACAAGTAAGACGATTGACTCGACCCCAGCGAGTCCGCTTTCAACTACAATTCCATTTGACGAGCGGCCGAAGTTCATCGTCAAGTACGACAGTATCCCTAGGGCACCATCAAGCCTGGAATGAAGATGATTGACATTGCCAACATACAGACGGCTCATTCACTTCGCTTGGACCTGGTCATCCTAAATCCGGCATGGGCTTCCCTCTCGGTCTCTCGCTCAATCACTGCGCTACCCACTATACACCCAACGTGGTGACCGAAGAATTCTGGGAGGATGAGATGTCCTCAAAGTAAATATCGGTGTTCAGGTCAATGGTCGAATCGTCGATCCTGCTTTCACTATGTCAATGGATCACAATGATGACCGGTTGCTGGACGCAGTTCGAGACGCCGCGAATACTGGTATTCGAGAAGCTGGAATCGATGTCAGAGTGGGAGATTTGGGAGCTGCAATTCAAGAAGTCATGGAATCGTACGAGGTTGAAGCCGATGGGAAAACGCATCAGGGTGTGTTCCAGCATCATTGCATCCGCATAGGTTCCAAACTGCCAAGATCCCAGCTAACATCCGTTAAACTCACTCTTTAGTGAAAGCAATCAGAAATCTATCAGGACATACGATTCATCTGTCTTCGTTTTAACATCAGTACTCGCGCTGGCCTACAAGGTCCTATAGGCTGCATGTACAACTCATCGGCAGCAGGTATTGACTCCTCTCGATTAAGAACGGTGCCAATTGAATTAAGCTGAGCGGATATCATCCAATTCATATCGTGTAAGAGCAAATATATAGTACAGGCACTAAAGAGACATTGTCATCAAGACGGATTGTAGGGACCTTACATGGTATTCCAAACTATAGAATGTGGACCGAGAAGTGGGGATATCTCTACAAGGCAGGCAAGGGTGCGCTCGAGGCGGCAGCTAGAGAGGTGGTAGTGGCGGATCCGTGGGAACTCGACGAGAACCCGCAGTCGAGGCAGCCGGGGTAGTACGCCTACGAGAACCCGAAGTGGCGGCGACCCGGGAAGTACGCTGACGAGGACCCGAAGCGGTGGCGACCGGCACAGAGAGAGACGCCGTAGCTGGGGATGTAGCCCTCTGTTTCCCCTTTGCTTCGGCCGACACAGGACCAGCATGTGCGACGGCTGGTTCCGTAGCTTCGTTTGAGGGTTGATCGGCTGCAACAACCCCCTTGCCCTTCTTAACGTATTCTGCCTGTTGTTGCTTGAAGGCAGCCATAGCAGTGGCTGCTTTCTCTCTGTAGGGTTGTCGCAGCTCTTCATTCATTTCCTTCCATTGCTCCGCAATGATCTGTAGGATTTCAGTGTTGTGGGCTTCAGGATTTGCTGCTTTAACTTGAGCYCTRAYGCCATTTTGGAAGTAKATGTAGGATGAGGGGGGTCGTTTCGGTGCKTCTGGATCTTTTTCAGTTTTAGGTCTYTTGACGCGCGGCTTCTTTGCCTCTGCATCTTCCCCTTCGTTCTGATCGGGAAGATCTTCTTGCGGCTTGCGCTTCTTAGATGTCTTCCGGAGAATGGGAGGCTCTGTGGGTAAAGCCACAGGGACCTTTGCGTGGGGATCGGCAGTTTTTAKGGCACCAGTGAGGCCTTCGGGATTGTCTGCTGGGTCGAGGACAGCTACGAAGCCTTCCAACGCCACTCCACAACCCATCATGGCTTCATAGAGTGCGCTATGTTTGCAGATAAGCTGTCCGTCGAGAAGGGATGATAGATCAGGCAGAGGGGGAGGTTAGAATGGGGAGGTGGAGTGACGGTAAASCGATTCGTTTGGCGTTTCGGAAATGGCGTTTCAGCATGCGAGTGGCGAGAAGGTGAGAAGTCAGCACAAGGCCCAGGAGGGAGCAAGAGAGCGCGGATGARCCGGCATTGCTCGACCAACCTCTGTCTTTGCCTGACGCGCATATCTTCTCCTTTTGACACCAGCCTTAGCAGCAAGAGCAGCAGCATCGGCAGCATCGGCAGCATTAGCAGCTTCGAGTGCGGCGATGGCAGCGGCAGACATCTTTGTCAAGCTAGAAGTATACTCCTTGTAGGTTGATTTAGCTTGCTGGCGTAATCGTATCGCGGTGTGTAKACTGGCTAATTCGAGCGTAGAGGGAGCCTGACAGACTTGTCCGAGTTGCTTGCAAGTAGTTCAAGCGGGCAGGGGACTTRACTTAGAGAGATGTTAGGGATGTGAGAAAAGCAGAGAGAAGGAAAGGTGAAGAACGCCAGTTTATATAGGATTCTCAAATCCGGACCTTGACAAAAGCTCGCCCGGCGTGCTTTTGTTGGCATGCTTGTAGAAAGGTTTTCTCACGGTCTGGCTCTTTGTCTACATCTAGTCCAAGCTCCTTCAAGGCTTGGCTGTATATTGTTCTCAGTCTTCAGTCACATAGGGAAGCAGACGCTCATAAATTTCAACAACAAAAGACTTTTCCATGTTACCTATCGAACAATAGCATTTCGTTGTTGCCAGCATGTCCGTTTGTTCTTGCGGGCTACTGATCGACTACAAGGCTTCCTTCGTCGATTCAGTGCGAACGAAAGACAAAAGCTTTCCATCATGGTGAGCGAGTGTTTGTCAGATGTGTCTGCAAGCCACGTATGGCCTTATTGTCTGCTCAAAGCATGTTCGCAAGACTTGCGGCTAGCGATAAGCTGGCCTGATCGGAGGACGAGCTGAAGGGCAAATAGTAGTAGTACCGGAGCACCCAGCTTAGGCAGTTGTCGTTAGACTTTTCCATGCATCAGTTACTCGTCAATATGAACTTGAACACTGGCAGCTTTGAGAGAATCAGTTCCACATCGGGTTACCGGAGTTGTCAAAGAGGCAAAGCCTGATAATTGGACAAGGGCGCGACTAGAAGAGCGACGCCACTATACAGTTACTTTTGTGTCATTGTCTTGCCATCTGTCTTCGTTCTTATATCATTACTCGCGTTGAGCAACAAAGTCCTATAGGCTGCATGTACAACTCGTCGGCAGCAGGTGTTGACTCCTCTTAACCAACAATGGTGCAAGAAGCTGTAGATGGAGATCACCCCAGGATAGGGCGAAGCTATATGAACGACAGCCAGAACTGACTTCTGGACACAGGAGGAGAGAGGAGTTGCAAAGACAGTGGCGGTCCTGCTAGCACCGGACACGGTGTATGAATAGCTTCAGACGGGACTGCCTCCACGGAATACCAGCTGACGCGACCTTGAAAGACGCCAGTGCAGTTATCACTGTGACCGGAACAGGCACCAGGACACGCTCAATGCCCACACTCCCAGTCTCACATCATCGTCCATCTGCTTCTCGCCATCACCGGAATATCCACCCCCGGTCTATTCGAAAGACCGACAGGCCATTGGTATCAGCCTCGAGATCAGGCCCACTTTTCGCATCCCTATCACAAGATTATCTACCGGTCTTCGGGAGCACACCCAGACCGGGAGCCACAATACAGGAGCAATTGGGCAAGGAGGCGGATAAGAGATTGGGATTGCCTGGTCAGAGGGTCTCATTCGGACTGTTCTCGTGGCTTGTGCAAGGTTTATGCAGAGGTGAGTTGGCATGAGGATGATAGGGTGGACGTCGACGAGACCACTGAGGCCCTCCCTGCACTCACCACCTTTCTTATCAGTACTTTGAAGGCCACCTTGACCTCTTTACGATGGATGGATTGGGACCAGATGCATACCTGACTATACCTAAATCGGGGACGCGAGCTGCGAACATCTGATGGGGTGCGTGGGGTGTTTCCGTGTGAGAGCGTTGACAGGGTCCGCATGGCCCTCCCAACTCGAGTCACGGCGGGATTTTAGAGCCGTAGGATAAAGGATCGGTCTGGCCTGGATCTGTTATATTGTAAGCTTTCCTGTATTTGATGTATCTCTTTAAAGCACTCTGTAGCATTGGTGGCACCGATAAAGTCGTGCTGTGTTCACGGCTTAGGTCACTCTACTTGGGTGAATCACGGATGATTCATCACTTCGTCAGCAAGGGGCAGGGGCAATGCTTTGATGTAATGCAGATAAAATTCTAAATGATTCCACCCTACGGAAGGACTATGGCCGGACGCGCAGTATAGCAAAGCAGCCTTCTCCCAAGGCGATGGCTTCCGCTAGCTCACCTACACGCTCTAACCCTCCGAGTTGATGACTTCCGCTAGCAGACCTACACGCTTCAACTCTCCGAGGCGGTTCTCCCCGACGGATATCGCCAAAGATGATACCAGACCGAAAGCAATGGCTTCATCTGCCAGGCAAATCAAGTCACCTTCGCGTACACGAGGAAGAATCAGTAGTGTGCCGTCAGGGACAACGAAGCGATCACAGGAGACATGACAACAAGACAAAGTAGCGTCTGTCGAAAGCTCACTTTTGTCGCAAGCGAGACAACCGCTACTCGCCCGGGACAGGGGGAGTGTCTAGAAGACCGCCGCCACTATACGGTTACTGTTATGTCATTGCCTTAAAATCTATCAGGACACACGATTCATCCATGGTCTATCCACGGAGGGAAATCTGTGCCAATCGTTATATCAAGCGATCAAACCAAGATGGAAGAAGGTGACTATTTTGCCATTGAGACTTTCGTTAGTACTGGCAGAGGAGAGGTTCACGATGAAGGAGAATGTTCGCACTATGCTTTGATGCTTTGATGCAGGATCCACCCAGGAGAAATCTAACGCTTGCTAGCTCAAAGAGATTATTGAATACGATCAATAGAGAGTTTGGTACACTGCCTTTCGCAAGAAGTATGTTGATAGAGTTGGAGAGACAAACTATTTGCTTGGCGTAAGTTCTCAGATTACACCTTTCGGCTTTTTTTTCCTTTTATGGTGGCTGCTTTCGCAGTGATCGCCGGTTGCTGATAAACCTCTCTGCATTTCATATCTCAGCTACGCGAGCTCGTCAAGGAGGGAATCGTACAGGCATATCCTCCATTGTGCGATGTGAGGGGTCGACGACTGCCCAGTTCGAGCACACTATCCTACTCCGGCCAACGTGCGAAGAGGTCGTCAGTCGTGGTGATGACTACTAGTAGTCTTCCATGTGTCCTGGATCGCTGTGTATCGTGGTGTATTAACAACCTCGTCTCGGACCGGCGTATAAAGACTAACAATCTGGAGCATTTAGGATCGCACTGTGTGCCATTCGCCTCTTGTTCGTGGCACCTGCTGTCTACGCTATTGTCGTGTAACGCAACCCAGATGAGAGCAAGATCTATTCAAATAGCGCGGCTGCCACATCGCTCTGTACTTTCGCCGGTCGGAGCTGGCGTACCGGCTCCTGCAGCAAAGACACGGGACAAGCAAAGACACGGGACAGAGGCAGTGAACTGGGTCTTGGCCCTATATCCCTTACTGAGCACTATATCGAAGCTCTGAAGGGCAGTGGCGAATGGCTCCGACAGATATCGAGCTTGGAAGAGGCAACTGAGGCCATGGAAGCAGGCGGCCCTTGTCGCTCTACACTGTAATAACTGTATGCTTGCCGATGCTGCTTTTACACTCCTCACAACTGGCCCTGTTGCCGTCGAGCGATTCCCGTTGTCTATAATTGAGAGCGTGGCTTTGGATTCTTGCACCTATCCTTGTAGACTTCTTTGCTTTTGCAGGAAACAATCTTTACAATCTTCTGGAAATGCGCAAGGGGAATGGAGAGTACTGCCACTGAAATGTACAGACAGTGGAAAGGCTCGGGAGAGTCGGATCTGACCCTCATCTGTTGGCGTTCTCGCCGCCTGAAGGCATCCCGCCCCGCCGTAGTCCTTCGATAGTAGCAAGAACAGGGTGGACAAACGGATTCCACCTAACGCTGAAAGCTAACTCTCTTCTCTACTCGCCCGACGACTTGAATTCGGTGTGCGGCTCCCAACCCTCTGCATGTCTGGAGCCCCTGAGTGGCGTAGGTTACTATGCCCTGCGCAGGATCTCCAGCTCGGGTCTGTAAAGAATAGACTGAAGAGTTCAGGATCCCAGGGCGATTGTATACTGCACGAATCAATTGAAGCTGTGCATGCTGAAGCTGGCTATAACAGCCATTTGTCGCTGTTTTCGCGAATCTACTGTACACAGCCGGCGCCAGTGTCGGCCCCGCCCACCTTTGGCAAGAGCGTTCTTCGAACACCAGCCAAACAAACGAGTCTCTGGCAGAGTCTAGAACGATCATTCGTTGGTCATCTAGCTTTGGCTTTCGAGCCTTGTGACCCTGTCTCTCTTGGCAGTCTCGCCCACTCGCGCTTGCTGGATGCCGTTGGGATGCTCCGTGGCGATTCGTGCGGCAAAAGACGTCTCGTTCTGCCGTTTGCATCTCTTCTTTCTTCTTTTCATTTTACATCGACATCACCCTCGCTCTAATGCCTCGCCCCCCTGTCCCATCCTCAGCCTACTCTTGGGCTAGGTCAATCGTGGTACCAGCACCAGGACTCAAGGTATAGCACTGCATTCAAACAAGAGCGGAGTCATCGTCCGACGCTGTCGTTTGGTCATGTAGTACGTCCACCTCTGCTACATTCGAGGCTTGTGCCTCTGCCCTGCCTCACCCATGGTCATACTAACCACGTCTGCTTCTCATCGCACCGTATACACCACAGGGCTGCATGCATCACCGTCTCCGCAACGCCTCCATCCGGCACCCCTTTCTGCATATGGGTTTGTCCATTGTAGGACTTGCATACAAGGTGGGTTATCTGCAAGAAGCAGCCCACCAGCAGCCATCACAAACACCCGTCCTTCCACTTCCCTCCGGACCCTCCCCTCCTCCTACGTCCCCTTGTATCTCCTTCCTAGGTGGAGGTGCTTGGGGTGTAGAGGAGAGAGGTGGAGGTGGACTGACGGGCGGTGATGGTGTTCCCCTCTCTCCTGTTTTTAATACAGTGCTGAGTATAAGACGCGATGGGGGCTTGGGTGCTCCATTGCGATTCCGCTTCCGCCGCGCTATTGTACATGATACAAATGCGCAGCTACCTCATTTAGCTCCCATTCTGGAGGCTCGAACCAACAATAAAGAAATACAGGTGAGTCTGCTTGCAACTCGGCCTCGACCGACTGACGCCTGTCCGCAGGACAGCTCTCGTTGCCGCCTCGGATGGCACGACTCTGCTACAGCGCTGGAAGCAGTGAGTGAGCATTAGATTCTCCCCCACTGTTCATTGCATCACCTTTCTGATCGTTGCCTATATTCTCTCTTCCCTCGCAACAGCATACCCCGACAAATATACCCTATACTTCCTTGTCTTCGCTGTCTCAGCAGGACTGCGTAGGTGAGTCTGTCCCATTTCCATCCAATGCAATGTACTGACACCAGTTACAGCGTTGCCTCCTATCTGACTGCAGGATCATCCTTCTAACTTTGCTTCTGCAGTAGCTCCCGATCCTCGAGTAGACTGAGAATATCGGAGCAGTTCCTTGCAAGAGGTGACTAGTCCCTCTTAGGTTTTGTTCTTGATACAGTTGAAAGAGAGGAGGTTGAGCTTGTCTGCAGAGGTGAGTTGGAGGAAGGTGCGCATGTAGTGCATGGGCGTAGTCCTAGGCCATTGTAGTAAGCGAGCAATATACGAACTATTAGGTCTTCAAAGAGGTCTCACGCGTCGATTGCTTTGATGTGCCTAGAGATTCTGTTGTCTGAGAATGCAAGGGAGGCGGCAGATTAAGAATCGTTTATCGAGAAACTCGGCGGCCTACAATCAAGTCGTCCATGCAATGAACAGCTGGTTGCCAGCGATTGCATCGCACACGGAAAGGATCTGATACCGAGGCTGTAGGTCGGGTTAGACAGGACCTTAAAGAAACGTTGTGTCCCAGTCGTATTGTCGGTTTCCGCTAGCTTTTCGGCAGGGAGCTCGCCTGACTGGAGATTGGCGAGAAGAAGCCGATTTGTATCTGAGGGCCATTGGCGTTATCAAGCTTTTCCATATTGCACAGAGGGAAGTCGGCGAAAGTGAACCTGATATACCGTCATTCAGTTCGGCAATCCAAAACAATGCCAAAGCTGCTCGCTACTCCATGCGGCCGCTTCGGAATGTCGGCATTCTGAGAATTCTCAAACACGACCGGACTGAACCCGACTAAAATTCCTTGCAAAGCAAATTTGCAATTCGATTGCGCTGTAGTTAACTATGTTACAGATCGTAAGGTAGGAATTTGACTAATGAATGTGAGTGTGAGATAGTGAACCTGTTTCCCAGAACATGTTACTTCTACGTAGGTAAACCGATGAAAGCAGAGGATCGAAACCTGATCAAATATAGGAGAGAAGCAGATCGAATCATCTTCTAAGAGAGTGTATTCGTGATTTGATAGTCAACATCAAAAAGCACCGCTTTCCATGTGAGTTGTATTAAGGGATTCGTGAAATACTGACTAAGAAAGGAGACGTAAAAAAATGCCGATAAATAGGAAAAAAATCTAGAGTCGTAAAATGCGATGACTGTGACCGTTCAATCCGGTACAGCATGGTGCGGCGTGTGCGAAGTTGAGGTTACCAATCGGGCTAGGCTGAAGTCTGAGAAGAGGTTTCCTGCCTGGAAGTGGCGAAACTTGCGCGACTGGCTGCTGTGGCGTAGGTACAGTTGCTTGAGCCACAAATGGGGAGGAGACTGTGTTCTCGACTGCAGGAGGAGTTTGAGGGCTTCTCATATAGTTGCCCCATAAGCTCGAGAAACCTTGAAGTGACAACCTCGAACCCGCTGCAATAGCTGAAGGAGAAGTAGCAAGCAGAGCAGCATTCGGATCAATTTCGTCCTTTGCTCGAAGGACTTGTGAACCTGATCTACTGATAGGAGGTCTCGAAGGAATGTAGACTGTACTTGAAGGTCGCGAAGCGGGAAGTGGCTTTTTAGTGGCGATGTGGAAGTACTCTTCATCGAGAGTGATTTCAGCCGAGAAGGGAGGTGGATCGATGACAGTCGAAGTAAGGGGTAAAGGGGGAAGACTGCCATTGTACAATGCCCAGAAGGAATCATTGTGATGATGCTCTGTAAGGTTGATAGGCTCGACTGGGCCCTTTGGGAATGACCACTGCTTGATGAACGAGTCTGAACGCTGATGGGCAGGCTTGGATTGCTGTTGTTGTGGCTGCGGGACGGTTTGAGCCGCTAGATTTGGTGAAGTGTGCTCCTTGGCAGGAGTCAACGGCATATGGTCGTTCGTATCCATCGAGGATCCAGTAGAAGCAGATTGTGTTCTCGCACGAAGAGCTTCAAAGTCAGCTCGACGTTGCGATAGTGCCTCGTCATGTATCAACTCAGGGACGGCGTCATTCTCTTCTTCAGAAAGATCTGACAGGCTCAGAGCTTTCTTAGCTTGAGCATTCACTTCCTCAATCTCTCCATTGATATCCTCATCCTCCTCTTGTTCTTCCTCGTCTTCCTCCGCGAGCGTTTGCAAGCCGCCAAAGTTCATGCACACATCGCTATTGCGAAGCGGCATAGAAGACGAGTGGATGGAGATGCCATTGCCATTGTTGCCGCTGGAGGAGAAGTTCGAATACGAAGGAGTAGGAGAAGAAGCCCAGAAAGCAGGTGAAGAAGGTGATTTGCTTCCGTACATTGACTCGTTGTCATCTCCGATAGACGTGTCTTCAGTGTTATTACCCATCTGAGAATGGATAGAAGAGAAAGAAGAGGAGAAGTTATATGATCCAGAAGCGGCAGAAGATTGAGTAGAAGTGTTATGGTGTAGCAGTCCTTTACTCGCTAACCCTTCAGCTTCAGCTTCAGCAGCTTCATCTTCCCGTAGAGTAGCTGCTATTTTCTCATCTTGGGAGGCCAAAGCACGGAGTAATGGAGATGAAGACCTGGACCTATGACCGTCTTGTTCCTTTTCGCCTCTGGCATTCCTGAGTCTCTCCCTCTCCAGAGCAGCAGCAAGGCTAAAGATCTGATCTCTCATTTCTCCAATAAGCTTAGCTTGAGCATTTACCAGACTAGCATCGATAGTACCGTCAGGTGAAGAGCTGCTTTCATCTGGAGAAGTAGCGCCATGTTGGCCCGCCGCGAGCCTGTCGCCTAGCTTCCTTACTTTCTCTCTAAGCAGCATGCCCTCTCTTCTTTCATCATCGAGTTTGGATCGTTCAGATTGGAGAGCTCTCTCTAAATCGGCACATCGAGTTCTCCAGCCATCGATATCCTCACGCAACATTTCCCTCTCTTCTTCAGAATTCAGCATGTTTTCTTTGACTTCAGCCAATTCATATCTGAGTGATTCGACTTCTTCTTTGCGTGCTGTTTCTGTGCTGACCACTTTTGTCCTAAGATGCTCAACTTGCGATTTAAGAGCTCGTACTTGAAGATCGAGTATAACGGGATCATCAGATACCGAGATATTTGTCAGGGAAGAATCTCCTCGAGACATCTCCGGAGCTTCAGCCTGTTACGCAATAGATGAATCAGCCTTTGTTACTCCCGCAGGAATGACTGAAACAGTCTTCGTAAGCAAGAAGATACACCTACAGTAAGGAAATTCAGCTTTTGTGTGAGGGAGTCGTCGTCATCCTTTTCCTCATCATGCAAACCATCTAATATTTTCTCGTGCTGCATGGCGGCCGCCCCATCTTCGTCTTGACTTCTTTCGAGGTTGTCTTCATCCTCTTCAACCAAACTATCCTCCATAACGAGATCACCGAAGCCAGCCGAAACAGGGGAAGCGAGATCTGAGAATCTTCTACCTCCAAATCTAGATCTGGAAGTAGCGGCGGCAGAACCGGCTGTTGTCATAGTAGAGGTAGTAGAGGTGAGTGGAGGAGCAGAAGACCCAGCGATTCTAGACGGTGTTGAAAGACCGGTTGCAGAAGAGGCAACAGAAGCATTGCTAGCTGTTGAGAAACTCTTTCTCGTACTGGTATTGACAGGTAATCCATTATGGAGACCCAAAGCTGCAGATTGTTGTTGAGACTGCAATTGCGATTCCCTAGTCGATGAACCAAATTGAAAGTTGGATCTGAAGCTAGAATCGGGTGATAAGATACTCGAGGTTGAAGAAATAGAGAAAGGTCGAATACCATTCGTGGAGGGTGATGGTGAAGTGGCGATGTTGGAAGAAGAACAAGCGGAAGAAGGGGAGATAGCGTTATTCAACAATAGAGACTGCCGTCTTCTTGTACCTGAAGACAGTGCGGGACTAGCTGTAGACGAAGCGGAACCGGGAGCATTGAGAACATGTTCAGGTGAAGTCAGAGTCAAACCCCTCAAACCAGACCGACGTCTTGCAGCCTTGATATCCGAAGAAGCTGATATGTTGCTTAGGTTGCCCATCGAAGATGACGAAATCAAAGATAGAGGGCGCGGAGTAGCTCTTTGTCCTCCAATTTTCACACTAGAATGAGAAGACGCAGGAGGTGAAATTGCCCTTTCCTCGTTGGTACTGCCAGTGCTCTTCTGGGAGTGAGCTGCTAGCGAATCAGGTCGCTGCCTCGTCTGCTGATTTTCGATGTCCTTGTTCACTTCAGCAACCACATCCTGCTCTTCCTCAGTCATAGCAACGTCTTGACTACTTTCAATAGGTTCAGGTGCAGCTCCCGTCGCTTGGTCTTCTTGTTCTGCGTTCGAATCCTCCTCCTCCTCTTCCTCCTCTTCTTCCTCGACAAGCATGTCTAGATTGCCCTTCTTGGGACCGTTACCGTGATTGACAGCAAAAGGGGAAGTAGAACCCCACGAGTCTCTCGGATTCCAACTGTTCCTCTTCTCGCTTCTCGAAGTGCTCAACAATCTAGCTTGTGATCCTTCTCGTTCTGCTGCCATACCAACATCGCTGACACCCTTGGCTGAGATAGTTGAAGTTGTCAGTTCGTCCGGTAATTGTATCGTTTCAGGTCTAACGCTCAAACGACCTTCCAATCTCGAGAGAGCGAAATCTCTTTCTTCTTCTTCAGAGAGTTGCCTTTCTTCCATAGCAAGGCTTGAACCAAGAACAGCACCTCCGTACCCATTGCTACTGTTTGTAGAGTTATTCAATCTATCCATGTCAGCCGATGTCAGGGGATTCGAAGGATTAGGAGAAGAAGGTAACATGGAAGGTATGATACCAGCCATAATCTCCATGCTTTCTCTTCTAGTAGATACTGAAATCTTCCTTGAATGTCTAGAGTTCTTCCTCGCATGCTGTTGACTTGTGGTAGATGAGGATGCGGCGGTTACAGAAGGACCGCTCGTCCCTTGATCGCTTAATGAAGCAGCTAGTTGCTGACTTTCGAAAAACGAAGGACTTTTGGGTACACCAAGTGAAGCTCTTCTATAACTCTTCAAAGCTGAAGAAGGATTCAACATATTATGTGAAGGTGAAGAAAATGAGCCAGCAAATGCGTGTTGAGGTGGCTGAGGTGAAGACTGAGGTGACACACCCTGCTGCATAGGCGCAGTCTGTGCGGAGAGTACGATACGGCCATTTTGTAACGTCGTCTGGGCTGCCCCGGCAAACGCAGGTACAGATTGTCTTTTGGCTGCAACACTCATGGCATTCCTATTTGATGTATTCCCCAAAGAGAATGCAGCTAGGGATGTAGATAGGGAAGGGGAGGAAGCAGAATTGGGAAGTGACGAGAATCCATTGCCGGAAGTCTTCGGCGATCTGGTCGCTGCATTAAAGCTTGCAGAGGAGGCAGGTGGAGGAATTGAAGGATATGAAAGCTTGCGCGGAGAAGCACCCGAAGGAGAAACGGCGGCGAAGCCATCAAAGTTGGAGGGAGCTATCGAGATTGAAATGCTAGAAGTACGTGAATGTCGCCTGCTGTTTCTTCTATTCGCGTGGTAATCGTTGATTGCGGTGGATGATGCAGCTGAAGGAGTGGGTGCTGGGGAGGGGACCGGTGTCGCTTGCGAGATAGTGGCCTGGGTCGGCGTGCTCGCTGTGCTGTCTGGAGATGGACTCGAAGCCCCCGCATCGACAGGTGACAACGCCGCCGCCGCAGCAGCCGCACAAGCAGCAGCTACAGCGGCAGAATCAACTTTACCAAAGATCAAGCTGGCGCGCCTCGCTTCTCTTTCTTTCGCTGCCTCTTTTGGGCTGTGTCCATTAGCAATGAGGGACGCCGAGAGCGGTCCATTTGCAATTGCACTGCCAACGCCAGAAGACAATGGGTTGCTGGAGATGCTCAGATTGCGAGAATGCGAACGACGGTGAGCATGTCCATGTGCAATTTTACCACCGCCTCCTCCTCCGATGAGCGAAGACAAGCTCTTTTCGCGTGCATGGGACGAGCTGCCGATGATGGACGAGGGTTGAAGGGGAGCGCGTGCTTGAATGTAGGATGATCTCTTCGAAGCAATCGAAGACAAGCTTGGTGCAGTCGAGAGTGCTTTCTTCGATGGCGACGACGGAGATCCCGGGACGTTGTTTGCTTTGCTTTGGCGCGCTCTGTAGGATTTGAGCTGCGAGGGGAGGTAGAGAAACGCGCAGAATGCCAGTGGTCAGTCGGCAGCCAGACATGACCGATATAGCTCCACCTACCTTCTTCTTTGCATTCAGCAGCTTGTCCTCGCGGTCCTTGTCGGCAGACTTGTCCCTGTCTGCAGCGCTGGACGATGGCGGACTCGCGCTTGGGCGGGCTGCAGGCGAGGGCGACCCTTGGCGCTCTGCAAGCGCGGACATGGCGGCAGCAGGATGAGGTCGATGGGCTGGTGCGGAGCAGGTGTAGAGTGTGTGTGGATGTCAGCCTCGCTGGTCCCTGCGTCGTTGGGCGTTGTTGTGTCGTTGATTATGTCCAAGTAGGCGAGGGCGAGCGGCGAGCTGCGTTGGTGGGCGTCGACCAGCGTGTTGCGTGTGCAGCCTGTGTGCGTCTCTGCACAGCTACCAGAGCCAGCGAGAGAGCAGCGTTCTCGGTGTCGTGTCTTGCTGACTGGCTCTGCGGCCCGTGAAGCGCGAAGAGCAGGTAAAGAGAGTGTGCGTGCAAGATGCTGCGCGGATGGACGTGAGCAGCGCAGACAGCAGACAAGTGTGAGCCGTGTGTGCGTCGACGGTGTGTTCTGCCTCGCAGTCGCTATAAAAGCTCGATGGTCCGCGTCCAAGGATGGATGGATTGTGGACTTGCTGGAAGTTGGACGCTGCACGCGTTGTGGCGGAAGGACGAAGGATTAGAACGGGGTTATTAGGTTAGAACAGGATTACTAGAAAGGGTTATTAGAACAGGTTTATGCCGCAGAGTGTCTGTACGATGCGATAGTGCAACAGCACGCATTACCATTGCAGGCCTGTACTAATGCTCCTGACCTTTACACTACAATCAGGATATTCCGCCTTTTCGTGACACACCACCACTAATCTCGCCCAGGATGGCTGAGGCTGTATATCCTATGTTTTCCGGCAAGCTGTATACGACTTCGTCTGGATGGCTGCACACTCCAAGACTGTCGCTGTCCCCTTGTACGCAGCCTCTCCTGCATGTACTACTGCACTGCACCTGCTGCCTGGAATGCTGTCACTGCTCAGCGCCACCACTTTCCCGAGGAATGCCTTCCCTGCGACGCGATCGGGGCACGAAACATAAACACCCGCGTATATGACATTTGGTACGGAATCTCAAGCATTCGTCTAGACGTAGATATCGCGCTAAGATAGAGGGAAAATTATACAATATGTAGCAAGGGTAGCGAAGTTTTCGGCAAGCAGCACCGTTTCTGCCACCCCGGCACAGTTTTGATTCAGCGCTTTCAGATTTTGTTTCCAACGGCCAATGCTCCTTTTCGCTTGCCCCCGAGTTTTTGCATGCCAGAGTAAAGATATTTTCCGCCTTACTGCTTATGTTTGTCGCACGTGAACTTTTTGCAGCACCGGGCTGAGTTTCTACAACAGCCGGTCGAGTTTTTGCAGCAACAAGCGGAGTTTCCGCAACAACA
>BCIL01000003.1:777189-917847 GCA_001599955.1 Cystobasidium pallidum
GCGAAAACTCAAGCAAGCAGCGCATTTTTTTGATTGCGAGCGGAATATACATGGCTAACGAGTAAAGACAAGTCTTCTACTGAAAACACTCGCGCACACTCTGCGTCAAATTCATGCACTGTATCGGAAAGTCGCAATGAGTTTGTGCGTCATTGCAGTTTTTGTTACACACGCCGCAGTTTCTGGGCAGCCAGGTGTCGCGTTTATGCCACACATGTCAGCGTTTCTGCTGCCTCCTGCCTTGTACCAGAAACTGGGCGTAAAAACTTCGTGGCAAAAACGCCGGTCGATGCAGAAACGCTTGGAGATTGGGCGCCAATTCTCACGAATTTACCCCCTATCTTCTTGCCATAGTAGAAGCATTTGCAAGAATGATGCAAGTATCGGGTCAAGAGTCATCCCATCGTCTCGCATGAGGTGACAGCACCAGTACATGTGAAACTATCGTAAATTTCTTATCGCTCTATATATGATGCTAGCAATGTCTCTCTTTCGGAATCTACTACTACTAGTAGCCTTTACAATGTGGCTTTGAACCCCAGCTGAAGATTCCTCGCGCCTCCAATTGGCAGAGACAACGGGTCCTGCTTCAGGATTCGGCACTGAAAGTGTGTTTCTCGTGTGAGACATGCTTCATCTAGCCGAATTCCCACTACTAGCTGGCCTTACAGGGGCTGGTCTGGACATCCGTAGCCTGGCCGCCGTCAAAGCCTCAGCAAACACTTCCGCGTCTCCCTTGGGAACGAGCAAAAGGTGGCCCTGGCCCCAAGGTTGTCCCTTACGGTCTATGGGTTGTGTGCGATAGCATACCCAACTCGAGGCGGGATAGGAGGCTGTAAAAGAATCGACGCCTTGACCATCGGTACGTTGCTTGAATTTCCCGCTTGGGACAATTCTCCACCTATATTTGGCTGACATTTAACCAACACCGCTCTCAAGATGGGAAGACCACAATATCGCTTGCCATCGATGTCCGTCCAGTCGATGTGCCAAGCCTTGCTTTGACCCATGCTCGAAGCAAGCGAGCTGCTTTGTGCTGCACTCTTCAAGTACGCCCTTCCAAGATTGTGGTACCATCTATCAGGCCACGCTGTCAATCTGCGTCTTGCCAGATAGGCTGGGGGAATAACAGACTCATGGCACACGCTTGTTTGAGCCTTATAAGATTCGACAAAAGCTTGACTCTCGCTGCGTTCGACTAGTAGGAAGTGTTCCCGGGCCTCGTCCATCCGCACCCAAGGGTTGACTGTGACCCGGAAGTATACGTAGAACGTCCTATCACAGTTAAGACGCTTATCGCTAGTCTTCTTTGCCCCGAAAGGGCGGATGTGCCACCACCAGGAAAGGTTTGGTGGAAAAGTAGCGATGTATACAGGCAGCCTTTGATCAGAACCTGAACCCTTCTCAGATTTAACGTCTATGTGGAATACGCAAAGCCGGTCGACTCGTCTGACATTGACGTCCTTCAACCCAGGTATCCAGTCAAGTGGGTCGCTTACATCGTACATGTACAAATAATCGGCCGGAATGACGGGGGTTCGAGCGGACACGTTCATGGTAGTCATCAGGACGAAAGGATGACTGCGCAACTCGAGGAAGACCAGGATCCAACCGACTCAGTATGGCAGGGAAAGGATCCACAAGCAGGCTAATAGATGGAACTTCGAGCTCACCTGATTCAGAGTATGGTATCCTGAGTGAGCAGAGCAGTAGAGAGCGTTCAGACCAGGCAAAGAGGGCATCCGAAACCTCCTCTCCTAGTGGCACTGTAACGGCCATCTGATTGTCCAGCTGACCCAAAGCTAGCCTGTGCTGCGTGCTGGACCACCTGACGATCGTATCGCATTGCACTGGAATCAGATGCTTATCGGCGGTGCCGATACAAGGCCTGGACCCCTCCATTCGGCCGCACGCGATAGACTGGCCAGAGGCTGGGGGAAAATCATGCCAGGTCGCAAGATTCAGGCCATTGCCTCCTGTTCCTTTCTTGTGCAAACGTTGTAACCGGCGGGCAGGACCAACGTTCTGACCAGGGCACTGGAGAGGCGCAGTTATGAGGCGCACTTATAGCTGACTACCTCACCTGACCTGACCTGTGACATCGCGACGGTACACAGTGAAGCTTTTGCTGGCGCTGGTGGTGTGGTTCGCCTGTATTGGTTAAGCCTTGTTCCCGAGCATAGTGCTAATTAGATAATGTGGAATAATATTTTACGGGATCAAGCTTACATGTACCCCCAGTGCACTATAAAGGAAACCTCAAAGGTGCCATGCCCTGTATTCCGCCAATCGTCAGCGTGTGACACGTATAGGAACTTTCCATCCAGGTAGCCCTAGCTACGCAGGTGCGCAGCTTGTAACCACAAGGCTAGCTGGAAACATGAGAGATATAGGTCAGAGATCGACCAGAGTATAGCAGAACGGAATACAGCAGTTCATGTTTTGACCGTATGGTTTGTCCGCTACGGTAGTCATCGATGCCGACGTAGTAAGTAGTCCCAGCACAAAAGTTAGCTGGATTGACTTGTTCGAAAACACGCCGGAACGCGTTGTACTGTGTGGCGGCGGACGTAGGACATAGAACAGTGAAGGAAACGTGCCGAAAGTAGGGTAGAATTAGAATTAAGGCACAGAAGAAGTGCCGCGTTATATATGCTGATGTACGGGCTCCTGCTTACAATGGATTATCCTACCTTGCCAGCCATGCCCGAAATGCCGGTCTCAGATTTGAAGCTCTCAGTTCCTCCAGAAGAATAGTAGCCTTGTAGTGTTATTCGGCATAGAAAGGTCTGGAAGTGGGAGGCAATACACAAGACGATTATCTATGCGAGGTATAGTCTAATGCATGTAGTGTCAAAAAAATACAGATTGGATGGTGTCTTGTGAAGATCTGCTATACCCAGGTGATCATGCCCACCCGGTAATCAACCTAGGTATACAAGGACAGTAAATTCCGGTTATCGTCCTTGAGGGCTTGGTACGAGCTATTTAGGTGATCCAGGATGATTTGAATACTGTGCTTAAATGTCATCTTTTAAAACGTGTTTAAATTGTCTCCAGCTCTGGGTCTGGGTCGAAATTGCCCGATCTGTAACAGAGACCTGGCTGTCCAGGACGAAGGGCTACCTCGAGTCTGAGTATATAAAAGCGAATCTATTCTGGTTTATAAATGTAGGAGACAGCTGCTGTAGCTTTATCTCGTCATCGGGAAATTCGCGTCACCCAGGCTTTTTTGTCGTTGTCACAACGGGAACTAACAGCAGCGGACATGACAAATTTCCCGATTTGCTAGCAAGAGGCTGAAATTAGCATATTGTATTCTTTAGTGTGTTCATGCCTGATAAATGTGTACTAAGCCTTGTAAGAAGCGTTTGGAACGCAAGAAATGACCTTTTAGGTCACGTTTGCTCCTGCTTCCCGGTCGGTTTGCAATCACGTGATTATGCCAGGGGTTTACACGTTTCTGAATTCCATCATCAGAGTGCTGACGGACTCCGCTTCATGGCGAGATGCGGAGAGCCTACAGGTAGTTGAGGAAGTATCATTGTATGCACATAAATATTGTATGAACAGGTTTGTCGGCTTTCTGCTCAATATTTTAACAGCGCACCGAAAGTACAGCTTCTACTGCGAAAGCCAATTTGAAGTCGCCATATTCGCGTAACCTTGGGCACTTTAGCACAGTGGTCATGAGCTAAGGTGCCCAAGTTTCATGTAAGAGATAGCTGCTAGGTTAGGCGGCCTATCAGCCTGGGGCCGGAGGCTAATCGGCCAGCCTAGCCTGCAGAACCAATTGGTAGACATTGACTTCTAGTAAAACAGTTCTTTTTTTTGCTTGCGATACCAAGTGAACCCACGTTCGATTCTCCAATTAGCTGAATTTAGGGCAGCAATCTTTCTTGTTTGTCCTTTGCTTGGTTTGTGGTCAGCACGCTCATGACGCCTTTGGCTATTACATGCCTTCCTCCCGCCGAATAAGGCGGTACCAATTACGTTCGGATACGGTAATCGGATTTGCAACCCATTCTTGCCTGTGGCTCGTTTATACGTGACCACAATACGGGAGTGTGCTACCTTTTCCAGACTTCTGATTGTTTATCCATTTTCTTGTCAAACGCCTTGTTGATCACTCTACATCCTTTAACCTCAATGAGCGAGACCTTCATTGTTGGTTCCGGATACTTTTGCCAATTGACTTCGCCTGCCCAATCACCGGCCGCTTCCCAAGGTCCAAGACGTATCCTATCATTTGTGTGCGAGCGCACAACGAGACGCAATGAAGTCAGAAACCATTCTTCTGACTTAGAATTGTCGCATTACGACTGTGCTTACGGAAACGGGCCTTTTGGGAACGACTTGTCGTCCGTGGTCTTTTTGTTCAATGTTATCCTCAGAGAAGCTTTGTTCTTCTCGCCTGCATACCATTCTATCTTATCAGGAAGCCATCTAATGGCGTAAGTATGATAACCTTTAGCGGGCTGGAAGTCCTTCCAGGTTATACCCCAATTCTGATCGAAAGTAGCTTCTGATTGTTGTCCAACAAAGTCATCTTTTCGTTTAGAGATATCAGTCGCGAAATGAGTGCCTTCGGCCAATCCAACATCTACCTCCTTATCACTTCCCATTGTTTTCAGCTTGCGCAGCGAGCCGTCTTCTGCGGGCATCCATAGAGGAGTAGAGACGAAGTTTTTCAGCTTTCCATTGTCAGTCTCAATTGTTGCTATGATAAAATTGATTTCCTTCCAGTCAGTCACCCCATCTTTTCGGAAATTAAAGGTTGATGGTATGCCAGCTGTTCAATTGCAAACGAGTGAGACACAGACCGCCTTGGCTACAGTTAGCGTTTCGGCCAGATAGGCGTGAATATGAAACAACTTACGGGCCCCTGTAGACTGTATATCAATTTTGGCGAACAATGGAGCTTTCCATCTGTGATTCGAAGACATTGGTATCGAATGTTTACATTCCTTGAATGATCCGCTCAGGAAAGAGCAGATGAAGCCAAGACTACTCACTCAGATGCGGACATGAGAGCGGTGTCATCTGCGGAATCAGGTCAATTATGCGTGGACGGGACCATTATTTACAATACTATGACACTTACTGTTGCCAGCTCCTTTTTCTAATTTCAGAGGCACGCCAATGGCGTCATGAACCCCTGGCACACCACGCTCCGAAATCCATTCATCGTATGGATTGTCAACGCGGGTCGATCCGGTGAAGAAGCTATTCCTCCATTCTATCCACTCGGAACCTTCAGGGCATTCGCTCGGATTAACGACGATATCGTTCCAATATTTCGGATTATCTGCTCTGCCAAAATCTGCATTCAGCGCCAGCGAAGCTATCGCTAATAGCGTAATCCGGTCAAGAGCAAACATAGGTTACGAATTAGCGGGTAAGTATGTGGGAGTTGTGGAAAGCTCCGATGTCTCAAATATTACGCAAGTCTGTGGTGTGTGAAACTGGCACCGGATCTGTACGGAATGTTACCGAGATGTGCACATAAAGGAATCCGAAAAAGCCAAAGCAACGCTTCCACCATACTTCGGCTATGTAGCGTTTGCATATAGCGTGCGTTGATCATCGGATGGAGCATCGATCAGAGGGTTTTGTGCAGGAATAATTAGGGTTCAGAAATGGAATGAGTCCGCAAGGACTGTGCTTCGTACGGTCTAGGCGGCTACTATTTTCTACTTTTCGCCAACAATCAATTGCATTTGTACATGTATGGGTTAAATGCTTGCAGTGCTCGAAGGCTTTTGCGCGAGTTTTTCTTGGTATTCTACCAGACGTAGCCTGTTTCGATGAATAGATCAGAAGCGAAGAATAGCTTCAATTACAGCTTTGCATAGAGTTTCGATTCTCAAAACTCACAAGTTCCTCTGCAGCATGGCAATGGTCATCTTGCCGATTGAAGGCAAATATATGGATGCCTGCGAAAGAAGAAACAAAATGCGGAATACGACATATATGTCAGGAAGGCTCGGGAGCACTGTAAAGCTGCCTAATTACCTTGTCCTTGATGTTCGCTTCAAAGTTCTTCTCACTCGAGAAATTAATGGCAACGACACCATCCCTTAAATTTTCGGTTTTGACTTTGTACCCTTTGCTCGGCACACCGGTAATGACAGTGTCGGACATTTTCAAGCAATCTTGTAGCGACAACTTTGAGTCTCTGACGACGTGATGAGGCAAGCTACTTGCTTCTTTCGAAGCGGAGGTTGTCCTTCGACGGCTGAATTCTTGAATGTTGTCAATATCAACGCTGAATACTCTTGCTCCGTCATTTGCTAAAAGAGCTGCCAAAGGTCGACCGACAACTTCTGACCGGTTGATAACTGTGATTGTGCGTCCATATGCCCTTTGACCGTAAGGCAGGATGCTGTTGTAAACGCCGAGGTATTCTAGCGTCTTAACGATCGCCAGGGGAGTGCAGGGAAGAATAGCTGTGGGATCGTAGATTTGGTCAGCGACATTGCACGGAGGTGGAGCCTTCGATCGTGAATTCCATAGCACAATGCAATACAACCCACATTTAACGAGGCCGCTCGTGGAGTCCTCCTTCGACTGAGACTGCTTTGCCGATAACTGTGCGGAGTGAGCCAACGACAAGGAAAGGGTCCGAGGATCAATCATGCGAATGTTGTGGTAGAGATTGAACTGAAATACACGCCTCGATTAGCACATCTATCTTCTGAAGAGGGACACTGACTAAAGCAAGACCATACAAGATAGCTGAAGTTCAGGCCTTCGACATCTTTCTCTCTTGTTACCACCTGTTGGAGGTACTATAGGGAGGTCATCGTCAGCGCGTTAGGGGGCTGTTGGCAGACATCCACAAGGACATACAGAATCTTGCCGTTGTCCAGCGCCAGTAGGATAGTAGACCTGTTTTCCGATGGACCAATAAGTGAGCATCATGCTATAAGCAAGCGAGCGCATTAGAGAGCGCACCATTATGCCGTTTATGTTCCTACATCGCGTATTGTCCAAAGCAGGGAACAAATGGGTCAGTCTGCCGTCATCACGTGTTATCGCTCTACCATGAGTAGAGGACTAACGGATCCACATTGGCCTCAAGGATAGCAGTCTCTAGGTCTGCAGCACCTAGTGCTGCTCCCCCGACGCTCTCTTGGCCTTCAGCATCGCTTTCCTCCTTGTCTGTCTCAATCAAGCGGAGTTCGTACTCGATCCCTACGCTTTCGCAGGCTTTCTTCGTCCAGTCTGCATATGTCACGCTCGGGCTGTCCTTCTGTCCGCAAAGAATGCCAACAAGCTTGGGGCGCTTGGCTGATGAGGATGAAGACAGCGATGTCTGGATGGCAGAGCTGATCTCCGAGGTGTAGTTTGCTGCTACTTCCGAAGCATTAACGGTTCGGCAGAAGGTGTGGCTCGCACTGCTGGTCGAGAGAGCTTTTGGCTTCGCCTGCGAGGATTCGGCCATGTTGCGCGATGGAGACAGACAGACTCTTCGTGCCAGATGCGGCAGTAGTGAACGAGACAACATGCAATTTGCCAGACCGGAGGAAAGGCAAGCCGAGATGTGGCTACAATACCAACTGACATGCACAAATTTTGGATGCTTGAAACGTGATCGGACAGGCGCTTGGGCGAAATAGCATCGGTCTGATTGCACGACAGGGATGCTTGGTTATGCTGCCAGATGATTGCAGACAGGTGAGAGTGCACAAGCCGGTTGTCTGCTGTAGAGCGTCGCCCGACCTAGCCGCCTATCTGGTACTTCCGGCTGCTTTGCAATCGACGCGCTTATCACCGCACCGACTATATGCAGCGGTCACGACACCTGGCCCGACTCACAGCCGTCCAGACGTCTCTGGCGCCCTCCAGCAAGTATCCATCCGGACGTTCGCTGCACACCTCGAGCAGGATGACATTTGCGAAGCCCGCCGACAGTCTGAAGGAAGCAAAGGTGCTCTCCAGAGATCCCCTGCCGGAACCCAAGTGGGTGCAGCTCGAAGGCATCAAGTGGCAGACTCCGGACGGAAAGGAGAAGATGTGAGAGCAGATATGCCGCTCTTCATCATTGAGAGCAAGACAGGGCGGAATTGACCTGTCTCCTACTGTTGCTCCCTATCGCAACCATCCCCGATCATCGATGACACCCTTCATATGCCCTAGTTGGGAATGCGCGTCGAGGAAGACGAGAGGGAAATCGGGTGTGGATGCTATATCTGTTCTAGCACTCATATCTCACCCTTCCAGTAAGAAAGCCATTCCTAGACCACATGCAGTCAAGTACTTGCCTGACATGCAATGACACGTGCTTCAGAGCCGCTGTCGACTGTGCTTGTCATCCAGTTCAGGTTAGCGAGGTTCCTGCCTTTCGGCAAACTTGTACGCTAAACTGTTCGCCTTCGTAGACCTCCTGCCAATTCCATCTGCGTGGAGCTGCCTGCCGGTCTCGTCGATGCAGACGAAGATCCCAGCAAAGCCGGCGAGAGAGAATTATACGAAGAAACCGGCTATAAAGGCTATACAGAGGCCTGCTCGCCGGTCATCATGTCTGACCCTGGCATGTCCTCGGCCAATATGTGCGTTTCGACCGTCAGAGTTGACCTGAAAGAGGGCGAGGAGCTTGTTGAGCCGAAGCAGCACCTGGACGAAGGCGAGTATATCGAGAAACGTATAGTTGCCATGAAGGACCTATACCAGACGTTGTTAGATTATGACAAGTTAGGCTACAAGGTCGATGCTCGTCTGATGAACCTCGCTTGGGGGCTAGAGACTGCGCGCAAGTATCAAGACAAGTTCTAGATGAACTGATGTGAACCCTTTGTAGCATTGTTTTTAGCTTTTATACACGCTGATATCCCCTTCTTCCGCCATGCATATAGTGTGTTTACAGCGGCGAAGGATTGCCCTTATTTGCGTATCGCCCAGCCGATCTCTTTGCCAGCGTAAAATGGTCTAATCAACTCTCGCTCGCCGTCTTCCGCTGTGAAAGAATAAGCAGCAGGGATGCGCCTCTTCTGCTGAAGACGTTCAAGCACAACATCCTTTTCACCCGGTTGAACCGGTTCTTGATAGAATTCTCTTCCAAATCTTGAAGCGAACCCTTCTAGGCGCTCGAGTGGTATTTGTGGCGACATTGAATCATCCTCGAAGATGTCCGCTAGAAGTGGTAGTATCTCTGAGCTTGAATATATGCCTGCTGCGCAAGTAGGACATTCGCCGTGTTCGCTTTCGCTTGTGGCCGATGATAACTGCTTGTGAACAAAATCATGCGCGCTAGGCATCTTTTTCCTTAGTGAATGGGGAGCGGAGTCGCTACCGAGGAAGAACTTGGGGTCTCCAGATGCGATTACTGTTCTTAATGCTTCCCTGTCGCTTGCCAGCTTTGCTACAGGTTTGCAAAAGTTCAGAGGTTGACCAGCCCACGAGTCGACTGTCAGAGCTAAGTGATGGACTGTGATGGTGCAAGCTACGGTCGGACCGCACATTCGGACATGTTCGATGGCAGCTGCTGAAGTGGCGTGCTCTAGTACTATTCGGAGTTTAGGAAAGCGTTGATGGAGGGTCAACAGGTGAGGCAGGAAGGAGTGTTCTGCGTTTAGAACGCTGATATTCTGGTAGATTACAATGTCAACCGTTGGTACAAGTCGACTTGATTTACATATAAGGCTCACCTGCTCTGCCGAGCTCGGCACCTCGCCATGCAAGTTGAGAACCATACCAAGCTTCTCCATTTCTTCAAAGACATCGTAGTATCGATCATAGCTTTCTACTCCGGCACCAGAATTGGTAGTGACTCCTCTGGGGTAGCTCTTGACTCCCTTGATACCAGCTGCGTGCGCTTTCCTTACTTCTTCGACTGTCAACTCCGGCGACAGAAACAAGGTAACAAGAAAGCGTGTTTCAGGGCACAGGGATTGAAGCTGTTCTCTGTAGGCGACCGCAGCCTCTGTCTTGGTAAGCGGAGGTATCAGATTGGGCATCACGTATGCCAGCGTGATGCCGCCTTGCTTTACATGCGGCGTGACAAGCTCGCATAGCTTGCCTTGCCGAAGGTGGACATCTGTCAAGTTCGCAGGTGAAAGTAATAAGTACAGGCAGCAGGGCCCCAGCCACGACCAGGCCAGCTTACGGAAATCCGCTGGTGCGGGAATGGTAATGCTATCGGAAGACATTTGTGATTTTGGTTATGCTGGCTAGATTCAATGGTTGGGTAGACCTGGATAACCGAAAAGCCAATCGACTTCTCTGTGTGGTACAAGAAAACGTGATCTCATTGCCTTCGGGGGGCGTTTTCGATGTTATTGCAACAAGCTCATCTAATGCACAGAGAAATCGTTACAGTACCGTCAAAACCTGATCCATGCGTCTATGCTGCTCATCTATCGCGCCTTTCAACTTCCTCTGCTGTTCTTGCAAATCAGTCTTTCTCGCTGCCACTTCTCCCTCCAGATCAACAGCTAATAATTGGTCCAGTAGATTGTAAGGGATGTACACGGCTCCGGAGCGTATAGAGGCAAGGTTTCGTTGAAGCTGCGTGTTCCGCTGAAGGATCATATAAAGGAGTTAGCCCCAAGGTGATGTATCACGTACGCTGTAAGACACTCAACCTACCTGCTCAAGCATACGATGTGCGTACACGAACGCATCTTCCAGGAGGTCATATTCCACGAGCCTCCAGATGAGGTATTCGGGATGCACATCCTGCTCTCTTGTCTCAGCTCATGCGCGTGTGGTTCTGACAGTTAAATCGACTCACCATGAACCAGTCCACTAGCGCTTTCGGTAACCGTACCCGACGGTCTTCCTGCAGGATGACGGATAAGACTGTTCGGCGATACTCGCCATCTACGTCGTAACGTTCCAAGTAAAGCTGCAATAGCTTCCAAGCTTTTGACGCAAGCGAACCTTCCCAACCGGAGGCATTCGTGTCTTGGACTACCCACGCTTCGTCCCCACTGCTCGTAACCAATATCAGAAATGGGATTCGGTCAAACACGACAGATTGGCGACAGCTCACCTAACTCCGAGTATGCCTTGACTGTAAGCAACACACCGCAAAGTCATGTGTCCAAATATATTCGACATATCAAGCCCGAGTGCTAGCGCGCTTTGCAAGGCTAAATCGAATGCTCCAATCTGTGTGAAGAGGGCTACAGCTCCTTGGCTATCCAGATGATGCCCTGAAAGAACGCAGTGGTCAGACTAATCCGGCACTAGAAACTACGAAGGGGTGTTGCATACCAATGCCTGTAAGTTCCGGGAAATCTTTTGATAATTGCAATCTAGCCAATGTCAGGGTATATTCCCTCTTGATAGCTTCTAGAGTGATCATAGCAGAATCTTGAAGCTTGGCATCCATTAGTCGAGTCTTCTTGCGCTGTAATCAGATTGTCAGCACTGTTGCCCTGGCGTCCGGTGCGGCCGGTACTTACTTTTGGCTGCTGTGGTTTATCCCCTCTTTCAATCATGATGAAGCGCTTCTCTGGTGTTTGCAATTCAAGTACACTTATTGCCACGAGGTAACTCTGGCATTGTGCTGTCAAGACCTCCACGGCCTGTCCTCCTTGGAGCGTCATGGCGCCCAAGCGACTTGCCCTCTGGTACATTGTTGCGGCGGCTGCCAAAAGCGATTGGTTCAGCCCAAGCAGTAGCATCACGCAAGCTGTATAGTAACACCCACCTCCTCGATAGTCGTTCATTAGACACTGCCAAGCGTGCAGGATTTTGTAATAGTCGGGCTGAGCTAGGGGATATGCATTTCTCGCCCTGAAGGACAAGCATTTCTCCAAGTCTTCTTGCATGCCCACGAAAGCATACTTGAGCAAAACACCGCCTGCACCCTCTTCGCACATCACAGCTACGAGATGTCGCAAGGCATCCAGCTGTAGGGTGCGTGATGGCATACCCATCATTGTCGTATACGCCTCATCGTATGCTCCTGTACTGGCGAAATTCCGGAAGGCCTTGTACCACAGATCCTTCAACCAAGAAGGTCGTTCATCGGCTTCCATGCTATCGGTATCCTCTGCTTCATAAGCATTGATAGCACGTAAACAAGTCACGGCTACCGCCATGCTGGCTTGTTGCGCTTCCAACTCTGGTATGATTGAGCGATAGTAGACCGAGCGGGAATTGCTGTCTCCACTGCCGGTGATTTTTAACAATACAGCTACAGATGCATCGTCTGTGTCTGCGGGTTTAACAAGGTGATGTTAGCGACTGTTCGATGTCCCACAACGGACAGCGAACTTACAAATAGCCGCGGCAACCTTATCAAAGCCTCGGGTGGCACTGTCAACATCGCCTGTCTTGCAGGCTATGAGCGCCTGTAGGTGTAGCAGCGCAGCGTCTTCTTCTCTTTCCGAGATTCGTGAAACAAGCGCCATACTTTCTGCCTCAAGGCCCTGCTGTAATAAAGTTGCGGCAATAGGCGCGAGTGTAAGACTCGACATCTCCTGCCAACCGAGCAAACCTGATCGGTGTAAGAAAGCTTGCGATGCAGTATCGATTCTCGTAGCCCGGTTCAAAGCTTCGACTGTTTCATCATCTGCACAATCTAAGAGTTTGGAAAGTACTGATTCTGGCTGTGCGGCATTTGTGGCAGTCGCAGAGCCTTTGAATCGCATTTCTTTCAGGCGGAGCATCAGATCTTCACCAGAGTCGTCATTGACACCAGATACCTCTACTTTCAGGTCCGTGGTAGCGATGTTATGGTCCACTAACCATTTCGCGAGTGAGAAGCCCTTTAGAGCTTCCCATGCTCGCCCAAGGATTTCCAGGCCACCTTCATCCGAGATGAGCGCATCTTGTTCATCGGCATCTTCCGAGTTTGATGAGGGAGGTTCCGTAAGGCCATACTGGACGAAGAGGGCGAGAAGGAACAGTGATATTGACAAGTGGTACCGCGCGTGTACATCTTCCGTCGAGGTGTCCACCACCAAACCAGCTAGCGATGCCGACGCAAACAACGAGCTGGCCTTCCTATGACTTCCTTCGGCTCCCTTTGACGCGGTGAGACTGTTGATGGCGCAGGTTACAAGGCCAGCCAGACCGGAGGGTGACAAACCATCACTTGTTCGGTTACTGTTCTCCTGCCTCGACTGATCAATCTCCTTGATTGCGACGCTGAATGCCATTTGCATGTTATCATCCACAACGTTCTCAAAGATGTCTTCGAACAATCCGGAAGCTATGTCCTCGAGAGCAGAGGAGACTGGATTAGTTACTGCTTGATTCGCCGCCTCTTCAAAGCTAGCAAACAGTTGGGCGTCGATCTTTTGAAGTTCTGAGCATGTCTTGTGAGCCAGCCTGTACAGAGTAGAAAACTCCGGACCGTACTGAGGAGCAAGCAAACTCAGATCAAGAGTTGTCTCCGAGGCAGCTAATGCTTTCGCCCATGGGGTGAGTACCGGCGCAGCAATAGCGCCCCGGGCAAAGACAAGCAGATCCTCCGTCGAGCTGACCCCAAATGCTAAAGGTTGCTTAGCACTCCGTTTATTATCTTCGGCTAGCGCAAGAACCTTCATTAATTCTAGTTTATAAGCTTTGATGTATTCATCTTCCTTGAGAGCTCCAGTCATGGGGTCTTCTTGAAGTGTAAGCTGAAATCCTACTACATCCAGAAGTTGCTGTGCTAAAGATGTGGAACTGTCCGTGCGCGATGGTATACGCAAAGCGGAAGAGCCGGGTGTGGTCTGCCTAGAAAGGGTCTTGATGTACGACAGGAGAGCTGCGGCGATCGCGGCGGTAGGATAGCGGCCCGGGTGAAAAAGGTGCTCGATGAAGGAGTCAATGCAAGCTTCCTTCGCACAAATTGTTACTTGATGTGCCATTTCAGGCGTGGAGAGATTGGCAGAATCGAGTTCGCTACGCAAGGCTACATGTGCTCTATCGAAGGCAGTTGATGGAATGTCCAGCGAGTGATTCATTTGATGAGACGACAACGTGACCAGATGCCACGTATCGAGGAGAGGGGGGAATATAGAGGCCATTGTTTCGTTTGGATCCGACAAAGCCAATGGCTCGCCAGACGGGCTCATTTCGAGATTCGAATAGCGGATAACAGTCTGACCACCTTCGTTCCAAAGTGTCCATAGTATCTGTCGACCTTCTGAACCTGGCAGCACCCGGAAATCGCCAAGATAGCTGGTAGAAGAAGGAGCGTCCATGGCGAAATCACAGGGTTTTTCGAGAACTGGCGAAATCGATAGGAGCCTGCCTTTGTCGTCAAAAGTGAGAGAATAGAGGATAAAGAAGGAGGTTTGGACTTGATGGGATGGTACGTGTATTAGAAGATCTTGCTGTAGAGCGCTTTGTTTGTTTGCATTGAACAAGCGGATCAGTGGCATCGGTGTCGAGGGCAAGAGGGACGGTGACTCTGAATTTTCGCGTTCAAATCCATTTGGTGATGTGCTAGGTACTATTTCCATTGTTGTAGGGTTTGCTGGAAGCTGTATGGTTTCGAGGCAGACATTGCTTGGGATAGACCAAATGCGAAGTTTGCGATCTCGAGAAATAGTATAAAGGCAGGTTGAGGAGAGAGAAGCCATCGAGACGACCTGTTCGGCGGAAGAAGTGACTGGAGAGTTACGAGACGGAGATGACGACGAAGCTATCGCTGCGAGGTTCGATTGTGAGCCGAACCGTCCGGGGAAGAGAGAGCGTACTGAGGAAAGGAAGGATTGCTGTCGCGACAAAGCAGATTCGTGAAAGCGGCCTATAAGAGACAACTTAGGAGATCAGTACGACTGAAATCTGCATGATGTAGCCCCGCACGCACCATCTTCTGGTATCCACTCAAGCTTCAGGAGGGTACCATCTGAGAAGGCGAGTGCCAAGGTATCATAGGCGAGATGCGAACGATCAAGCGCATGGACCAGCACTGGGGACGATCTTGAAATGACATGGGAGGGCAGGATCTGCTGCTCCGTACACCAACTTGCTGCATTCTTGCTGTCCACTGGGAGAGCTTCTGGATTCTGCAGCTCGGCATCACTCAGGAGCAACCTGTATGCAACCAGACCGGCTCCGAGGTTTGCAAGCAGGATGATCTGCAGAGAAGTGGTTTTGGACGTTCTGTACAGAGACACTGAGCATTCGGGAATGATGCTCCCTGTTCTTGATGAGCCAGGCAGCTGGAAGGTGATGCATGCATTGCTGGTGATGTCCCGCAGCTGCAGAGCGTTGCCAGGCTCCAGGATGCGGAGCACGACATGGCGTCCGTCTTCGAGTGCATACATCTGTGCATGTCTCGCACTGACATAGCTGCTCGCTCTGCTCGAGGACGCTTCGCTGCCTGCTTGTCCAGCGCCGACGCCGCTCAGACTAGTTGGCAGCGGAACCACAAAGCCATCGAGGCCTCCGTTGTCTGCAGCGTCGTACGACCACGCCGTCGAGTACAGCTCGTGTGAGCCCATCTTCGGGGCGTGAATGCGCCTGCCTTTCGCTCGTGTGTTGGTGGGGGGAAGCAGAGTGTCGCGTCAGTCTACGCTTTCCATGGTGCTTCTTGGTTTACAGGCAATTGTGCGATCCAGACGAAGCGCCGCAAACCGCACCTGGACAAGCCGGCAGCTGCGTCGATGTTCGGTGAGCACCGTATGCCTGCTGAGTTGGAGTATCCGCGCTGACGCTCTGTTGGCAGGCTTCAACGCATCCTCCGCTGGCGCGCAGCAGCAGGGACAGCAGCAGCAGCCTGGCTTTTCATTTGGAACTCCCGCTGCGGCTTCTCAGAACACGACAGCTGGCGCATCCACAGGCACCCCGTCGTTCTCGTTTGGTGCCGCTTCGAACACCCAGAATGCTCAGCCGGGCCAGAACACGGCTCCGTCGACATTTGCCGGCTTTGGACAGTCGAGCACGGCCAACACCACCAACAGCACATCATCGCTCTTCGGAAACACGCCCCAGCAGCAGCAGCCCAAGCCTAGCTTCGGCGGCTTCGGGACATTCAACCAAAGTACAACAGCCGCTCCAGCTGCATCGACAGGCTTCGGAGGTGGCTCATCCCTGTTCGGCCAGTCCACACAGCAGCAACCGCAACAACAGCAGCAGCCTTCGAATTTGTTCTCGAGCCTCAGCAAACCCAACCCTTTGACAGTCTCGCAGCTCCTGTCAACATCTACGAACCAGCCTGGATCCTCGCTGGCCGCATCCCAAGCAGCCCCTCCTCAGCCAACAATCGAAGAACGCATTATGACGGTGAAGAATTCATGGGACCCAAACTCACCAACGAACCGATTCTCCTGGTTCTTCTATAACCTTGCGCCTTCTCCGCTTACTGTGCCATTAGCCTCACTTCCCGTACCAGCGAACATTGCCGCTTCGCCTACTCAATTGCAGCAATACAAGGCAGCTGTGCTGGAGGATCCAAACCCTGAAATGCTAGTACCAGTATTAGCGACCTCTTTCGATGACCTACAGAAGCGGGTAAACGCACAAAAGAACATGGCAAGTTTACACCTGGGCAAGTTGCGTTCGGCTGAAATGATGGGCAAGATCAAAGATGGCAACAAGAAACATTGGAGTGAAACAGTCGTCCGCATTGAACGCCTCAATAGGATACAGGTCCGTCTGGAAGGCAAACTTGTACACATGTGCACGCGTCTGGCAGGATTACAAACGGGATCCTCTGGACAAGCGAAAGACGATACCGAACTTTTGCTATATCTTGAAAGGCTGCAAGCGGAACTAGGTGGCGCCCCAAGTCATGTGCAACAAAGCAGCTCAAGATATGGTAGCAACAAAACCGCGACGCACCAAGGTGCCCGCTTGGCTGGAATAGTCAACGAGTTATGGATGGTCGTCTCGCAGCGGAAAGCGATAATGCAGAACATGAATAGCGGGCGCAAGAGCGCTACACCGGAAAGCGCAAGTCAAGGGGAAGGATTTAGTGCAGAATGGGGTGTGGTTGACGAGTCAGAACTCCAGCGGATACTTGAGGTAAGCACACATACATCACGCTCAAGATCATCGAGACTTAGTCATTTCGGATTGCAGGTGCTTGGCCAGCAGCAAAAATCACTGGATTATCTGAGCAAGACGTTACGTTCGCTTCTCATCGATATCGATACGTGTCGGATAGGCTTCGGACTTCCGCCCATATCGGGCAGAGCATCTGAGGAGCCAATATCAGATCGAGCGCGCATTATGGCATAACGACTGTGTATCTTATAATATTGCAGTAGATGTTGTACGAAGGTGTTTGGGAAGGCACCAATGCTGTTACAGCTACGTGATAGTCGCTAGTCTGCGTCACTTTGGGTTGCACCTCGCTTTGGACCGGAAGTGCATGCGGATGACAGTGTTGCTGCGATCGCTAGACTCTCGAGTGTATTATCACCATTCCAGAATAAGGATTGAAGCCTCGTGTGAAAGAAGGAGGAACGCTCGAGAAAAAAAGCGGCAGAGAGTAGCCAAAGATGGTCAAAAGCTCATCGATAAGTTGTAAAAAGGCATTCCTTTATTGCGTGTCCATCCACGTCAGGGAAGCTAATCGGGGTAGATTTATTGTACACCGCAACAAGGCTTGGTTGACGTGATAGTGAAGTTTTTATAAAGCTAAGTAAGCGTGATACATATTGTTGTAGAAGAGGCCTAAAAACCCCGCTGGCCCAGAATTTCCAAAACCCCACGTAAGCGACAGACTAGAGCGAAGACGTTGTAGAAACTACTGGGCACCTGCAAGAACCAAATGGTGTTTATACCCTTCAGTTGTTGTATCATGATCACTTGAAACACAATCTGACATACCTCGGCTTAGGAGATCCAAGCGGAGTGTAACCACTGCCAAGCACTCATGAAAGGAGCGTGTCATAAAACCCGTGTGGACTGTAGGCGATCACTGTTTGCCCTTGTAATCATCATGCTTCTTCTCGTCATGCTTCTTATCGTCGTCGCAGCAGATGGTGATGGTGTACTCGGTGTCCTTATCGTCGGAGTGGTGATGTTTGTAGTCCTTGCTATCGTGGCACTTATCCTCCTCGCAGATGGTGACGTGGCACTTTGTATTGTCGTGCTTGTCGTGCTTGCCGTGCTTGTCATACGAGTCGTGCTTCTCGTTCTCATAGCAGCAGTCTAGGGACTTGCAGTCGTCGTAGTGGTGCTTGTCATCCTTGGAGTACCAGTCTTTGCCCTTGTGTTCGTTGGGGTAGCAGAGCAGAACCTTGTCCTTGTCATCGTGCTTCTTCTTGTCATTGTGCTTCTTGTCATAGTCATCGTGCTTATCGTCCTTGTGATCGTCGTCGCAATCAATGGTAATCTTGCACTGCTTTTCAGGCTCATGTTTATAGTCTCTGGCAGCCTTTCCATCGTGCTTCTTGTGGTCATCCTCCTCGCAGCAGATGCTAACCTTGCACTTTCGCTCCTTGTGCTTCTTCTCGTCATGACCGGTGCGCTTCTCCTTGTAATCGTGCTTCACTTCCTTCTTCTCATGAGCGTAGCATTTCAGAACGTGGCACCTGCCGTAGTCGTCCTTCTTTTTGTCATCATGATGTTCGTCGCAGGTTACCTCCTCGTAGTAGCAGTAAAGGTCCTTGCAGTGGTCATCCTTGCAGTCGGGCTCTTTGTGGGGCTTCTCAGGAGCGGGAGTGTGCTTGACAGGAGCTGGGACGCTAGCTGGGGCGCTGCGAGCGGCTAGGTTATTACCTTCAGGCTTGACGACTAAACCAAAGGCGATATTCAATGAAGAGAGAAGGGTCAAGCTGACGACTTGGACCTTCATGATAACTTATCAGATGCGGTTGTGGAGGGGTGTAGTAAGTAAGGGCAGTGAGAAGTGTGGAAGTACTGTTTGATGCAGATGAAGAGAAAGAAAGAAGAGAAGGACGACGAGAAGAAGGGCGCCTTTTATAGACCCATCCCTCAGTCCGAGATGGAAAGATCACAGGCGGTGAGAGAGTGGAGACTCCCCCTTCCCAAAGTCAGGTCAGGACCCACGGCGAGGTAGTGCGGTGGATGCCCTGCCTGGAGAGACGTGATCTTCCTGTGTACTTTGCTTGGCATCATGCAGTGCGGGTCCCGTGAGGTGTATGGGACCTCCTCGTTCGAGGGCCTCCACCGCCCTTTGCAGGCTGTAAATAGACTGCAGGCAGAGTCCAGACAACACTTGCCTTCTAACTCTTTGCATTTGCAGGGCCTGCGGTGTTGACCTTGCCAGAAGCGGTGAAAGTGGAGACTGGCCATCCTGAGTCTTGATTATGCAACACTGCCACTACCTGGGAGTGTTGATCAATCGATGTCTGAGAAGGGATCTCCTAACCCCGAGCTTGTTTGTTTTCACGAGGCGGGCCAGCAGTAGAAACCCAGAGCTTGTGTCAGTTGGCCAAGTGGCTGTAGGTCTCCTATGATCTGTTTCGCAAGGCAGGCCGAATTTCTTTGCCACCAGCCACCGACCGACTCGAGGTTGCGGGGCCTAGGTGCCAACGCCCCAAAAACTAACTGCAAGGACCACTGCGATCAAAGGCGGTAACACTCCTGCTTTAGACCCCCCTGCACTTGCTGAAATGGTCTGCTGGCTAAGCGTTGTTGCAGGCTAAAAGTATCTTGCTGTTTCAGCACAGACTTGCCCGTCGACCTGATTCGGACTGCACGTTTGCAGGCTGCAGCTGGCATTTGCCTGCCGGGTGGGCCAATCGCGCGCCGGGCTGTGCATCTTCTCCTCAGGGTCAAGGTCGTATCCTGATAGTACTAGCAAGTGTGGCCTTGTAAACGGTAAATGGTGGAGCTCCCTGATGTAAATGCCGGTTTCTGACACCTACAGTTCTGTGGGTAAGGGCATCGCCAAAACAAGAAAGCGGTCGGCCGTCTCCACTTGATCTTCGGGAGCTTTCTGGCACACAAGCAAGCAGGCGGAACAACACTTGGCGGGGGCCTTGATGATGGTTTCCTCAGGCTAAGGTAAACGGGCTGGGGTCTTGCAAGAGTAGGCTTGTCACGTTCCAGCCTGAGGCTTTTTATAGATCTTGACTTGTCTCGTGACGCACTTTAGAGCCTGCTTGATGCTCAGGCCCAGGCCAAGCAAGGCAAGAGCGATCGAACAAGTATGCTCGCACTCCTCCGTGCAAGGGTAGGCATCACCCACCTGGCGTGGTGAAGGGCAGGCGTGTATGTCAGTGGAGAACTTGCAACCGCCGACGTTGGATTGCATTTGTCATAGGGCATCCCGACCGCATCATGATCGCCCATGGCCACTTGCACATCAGACTCTGAATGTTAATACCGCTAGAACGATTACTGATTGCGCACTAAACAGTTATGATGCTACACCTTTTGCTTGTCTCAGTGTCCAAAGGGGACCGCTCCTTCTAGACATAGACCTATTGCATATATACTCCACACTCGTTAGCTCACTGCTCGACATTCGAACTCGCAGGGGTCGCGGCAGCTGAAGAGTCTGCTGCGGCACTGGGAGCAGCGGACACAATAGCCTCGGACCCCGGATTAAGGCTCCCGCTCGTTGGCTCGTTGCCTAGTTTCTTGCCTCTAGGCTTTCCCTTGGGCCACCCGCTGCCCGGAACACTTTTCTTCTTTTTCGCATCCCCGTCTGCTCCCAACTCTCCCTCTGCGGCTGCTTCTTTTTTAACTGCCGGTTTCCGCTTCTTGGCAGGAGGAGCATCTGGATCATCTGGATTCGCCTTTTTCGCGCGACTGCCCTTGCCTTTAGCAGGCTTTGCTTTGCCATTCGCTGCCTTTGCGCCGGCAGCCGAGGTTGCAGCACCGTCTTCCTCTCCGCCGCCCATCCCTTCAGCATCCTCATCTGGATCCTTGTATTTCTTACTGGATGTATTAGAGAAGAAGCCGAATGCATCGTCGTCATCGTCTGCACCGCCACCCCATCCGTTAGAGCTGTTAAAGCCAGATGCTTTTGCATTGGCCGCGATTTCCTTGGCGCGCCTGTTCTCCTCTCTTGCTTTGGCACCCTTCTTGCCGTTGTCGATAGATTTCAGCTCCTGCTGTTGCCTGTATGCTTCCTTCTGACGCATGGTCTCCTCGAGTTCATCATCATCCAGAAGCAGATTGACAACTTCATTGCTGTTGATTTGATCGGTCGCGCCTGCTCCAACTGTCTGCGTCGATGATCCCACAACAGCATCTTGTACGCTCTTCTTCGTCCGGGCAAGCTGGACGATCCTCTCATCAATCGTTCCTTTTGTGATGAGCCGGTATACTGTAACCTGGCGTGTTTGACCAAGTCGATGGGCTCTATCCATAGCTTGTACATCATTGGAGGGATTCCAATCAGAATCGTAAAAGACGACTGTATCCGCAGCAGTGAGATTGATTCCCAGACCACCCGCTCGTGTGGAGAGCAGGAAAATGAAGATTTCCGGCTTCGTCTGCCAATCTGTGACCATATCTCTTCGTTCCGATATTGTGCTCGAACCATCGAGGCGGAGATACTTGTACTGCCGGAAAGCGAGGTATTCCTCCATTAAATCTATCATTCGCGTCATCTGGAAGTAGACAAGTACACGATGACCGCCAGCTTTGAGCTGCGTCAGCAGTTCATCAAGTTTCGCAAGCTTGCCAGAGTCCAGGATAAGCTTGTGAAGTTGAGGGACTTCCATGGGTGCAAGAGGTAATTGAGACTTGTTCAATGCACCGATAACACCAGTGGATTCGCCAGGAACGCCATACAATGCAGTCCGGACATTATCATCGAATCGCATATCGGACTGCTTGTACGCGAAACTTCGCGAAGAGCTGAACAGCTCCGGAGGTGGTGCTTGAGCGGGATCGATATAGAAACGCATATCTGACCGGTTGAAACGGGAATAATCACGGTATTGCTCTTGTATCCGTCCGAGCGGTGGCAAGCCTAGGTAATGCCAAGACGGGTCGTCCGGTATTGCTCGTCTGCCTCGCAAAGCCCATCTTCTGGAAGGTAATCCCAAGATCTTATCCTGCATCATTGCCACTTTTGCATTCTCTTTGTCTTCTTCAGCAACAGCCAAACGTTCCACCGGATTGTCGCTACGCGCTAGAGTTCGTAGATCACGTGGTGATAATCCACAGAAAGCTTCGAAGTCAAAAGCTGAATTCGTCTCGTTCAGCGAAGAAGACATGTTTCTCGAATTATAGATATTCATGAGCGAAGAAAGATAGCTTGTATCCGAAAAATCGAGTTTTGGCGAATCATCGTATAGCAATCGAGGAATTGCAACTTCAAGCAAGCTATGCGTTGAATATTGAACATTGAGCGAATTTCCTTCTCTGGCCAAGTTGTAGTTCTGAGGAAACAAGCAGAAAGCGAAGGGAGCCTCGACATCGGCACGTTCGAAGAGTTCGGGATGATTGCATACTTTGCGGAATTGCATAATGAGATTCATGAGTCGTTTCACCGAGTCGTCGTCGCTTAGCGAAGAAGCACGCTTGACGAGGTCTGCAATTGAGATGTTTTGGCGAAGGGTGCGATACATCTGTCGCTGTCGGGGCGTGAGATCGCAATACAAATCAATCTCGATCTGCAAGCAGACGATACTGTATCAGCAAACAATTTCGAAAAGGGAGGGGCAGATGAATAGGTAAGCGCCTCCCACCTTATCTGCGAGCTCATTCTGAACATTCTTCTTGATACGCCTCAACATAAAGGGCTTCAAGATCATATGTAACCGTCTGAGTTGATGTTCGTTCATTCCACCCGACTTGTCTGCATTGCCTTCGATATCCTTACTGAACCAATCACTAAATTCGTTATGCGAGTCGAACAGGCTAGGCATGATAAAGTGCAACAGTGCCCATAGTTCCTGCATGGAGTTTTGGATAGGCGTTCCGGTTAAGAGTAGTCGATTTCTACAATTCAAACCGAGTAAGATCTTCCATCTTGCACTTGCTGAAGACTTGATAGCTTGTGCTTCATCAAGTACCATGTACTGCCATTTAACTTTTCCGAAGTACTGTTCATCTGTCACTATAAGTTGATAACTTGTAATGAGAACATGAAAAGGAGCGTTCTGATCGTATCGAAGTGATTTTCGATTCCAGAATTTACGGAGAATGGTTCGATCCTTGACGTTACCCCAGTAAGGAAGCACTTTCAATGCAGGTGCGAACTTTGTGATTTCCTGCTGCCAATTGTGTAGTGTAGATGCCGGTGCCACAACGAGGAAAGGACCCCATATATTATGGTGTTCCGCCAAATAGGCCATCAGCGAAATTGACTGAACAGTTTTACCGAGACCCTGTCGTACTTGATGTTAGCAAAACAATGCTGCACCGAACGAAATAACTTCGACGTCGACTCACCATCTCGTCCGCCAAGATACCATTGATACCTTGCTCGTATAGATTGGCAAGCCAGTTAAGACCCTTAAGCTGATAATCCTTAAGCTGGCAAGTAAGCATAGTTGGCTGTTTGACGATTTCTACATCTCCGGCCATTTGGGGGTTCTGGAAATTAAGGTCGTCCACTGGAAAACAGTCAGAGGGGGTACAACGAGAGAGATCTCAGCCACCGAAACCTTCGCCATGCATGTGTGCAATGTGATGAGACGGAGAAGACTCACGATTGACTTTGGACAAATTGGGATCAGGCTTCCCAGTATTATCTCCCTTGTTGGCGCTAATAGTACCATCATCACTTTCGTTATCAGCAACAATGTAATTTTCCTTGGAAGCTTGTTGTTCCTGTTGATAGCTATCGTCAAACATCTTCGTCTTGTTGCGTGTAGCTTCCAACGCCGCTTGCGCGTTTGCTCTTGCATGGTCAAGTAGATTTTTTTCGTCATCAAAGTCAATGGCTGACAAGTCCGCTTTGGACGGTGCGCCGCTTTCTCCTAGTGTAGCTGCTAATTCAGCGACAGGAGCGCTTGTCTTTTTCGACGATGAGCCTGATCCTGCTGTTTCGGCGCTCTCTTCCATTTCGTCGGCTGTAGGTAGAGCCAAGAGAACAAATAATGGTCATTGTCAGTATCCAGCTCTTATCGTTTAGATGAATCACACCAGTTTGAGTTCACAAGGGAAATGCCTGATTTGTGGGACAAGGACCTGGATTGAGAGTCTAAGAGAATTCCAACTCACTCTGTAGTTTGCTTCCAACGAAATGAGAGTATAATTCAGTTTGAGTAATCAAGAAATTCAATTTTCGAGCTTGACGTTGAGCTTCTCTTTGTTCTTCTTCTTTCTTAGCTTTGTCCAGCAGCTCCTTCTCTTGTTTTCTCTTATTCTCCCTAGCTGCTTTCTCATTACCTTTTAGGTGTAACAATAATTCTCTCATTACTCTTCTTGCTTTTGTCTGAACATCCTTGGGTGCTTTTGGATGTTTTGTATTGTATTTCTTTGCTTCTCTTGCAGCTGCTCCTGCCAACCTTTTATTGAAGAGTAATCTTGAAGATAAACCTTGTTGTTGGTATCTTATCACTTTTGGTATGTTAGAACGTGCAAGAGTCGCCCATATTTTACGTTCTGCTTCTACCAATGCTGCACCCGTTAACTTTTCCCTTGTCAGGGGTTGCTGGCTTGCTTGTTTGCCAGTAGAACCGCTACGACCGCCTCCACGAGAGGAATCTGCATTGCTCAACGCAGGGGAGACTTGTCTCTCTGATTCAAGGCCAGGCGAAGAACGTAAATGAGGAGGGAGCGAGCTTGTCACGCCATTTGCAGCGGCGTAGAATGAAGAACCGGGGAAGGGGGATCCACCAGATTCCATGTTCGCATCTGAATATTCAATCTTGACATTTGGCGACATCATACGGGACTCTGTGTGGTCGGCGTCTAGTCCGTCATCACCGGCTAGACGTGGTCGTTTCGCTTCGTTCGCGGCGGGATTCAGACTGGCATTAGAAGATGATTCCATCGACGCTGCTCTCTTCCTGCTGTTCGTTGTGCCATCTCCATTCTGGCTTTGCGCATCATCAATAGACACGGTCGATCCATTCTCATTCGAAATAGCATGATGACCAGTATTGTTGACGCCGGTTGCATGGATCAAAGAACCAGGAAGGGGCGTACTTTCTGGCGCAGGAATAGCTTGTTGCTGAATAGCAGCTTGATTCTTCGGCGCTCTTCTCCTTCTCTTCGGTGCAGCTGTACCCGAAGCATTACTGGGAGCAGGACTAGAAGCATCCCCTCTTCCGGCACCTCTACCCCCAGCTCCGGAAGAAGATGCGGTCAAAGAAGCGATAGCATTAGCTACATGAGCAGCCGTGTCTTCTTCATTGAGACCCAAGGCTTCAGCTTCCAAGTGAGCAGTCTTTTCTTTTTCTTCCAAGGCATTTTGGCGTCGCTTCTTCCATCCCTCTCTAGCTGAAGCTTTTTTCTTTTCTAATTTTTCCAGTCTTTCAGCTTCCTCTTTTTCACTGAGTGGTACAACCGTTGTGCTCGCTCCATCACCACCTGCTCCTCCCGGCGCTGATGTACCCTCCGTGGCACCCGGATGAGCGGTGGAAGTAGAAGGATTGGCAGTTGACAAAGTCTCCTCAATGGCCTCTCCAGGAGCGAGAGCTAGGGCTTTCTCAGCGCCTAAAACTTCAGAATCCATGATCAAAGAAAGTGCAGCTCCAGACCATTGAGTTATTGCATTTGCAGAACTGATCAAAGACGAGGTGCAGGAAGCCGAGTATTGGCGAAGAGCAGAGTTGCGCAAATGAGCTTGTTGAGCTTGATGCCTTGCAATGTATGGATTGACTATGTGTGGATGCTTCGGTAGTTCGGCGTTTGCTTCTGCGAGGGTCGATTTGAAGGGGACGATAGATACGGAGTATGTCAGCGACAATAACAGACACAGGTTCGCTTGTAGAGGAAGAAAGCTTACCTTGGATGAGGGCTTTGGTATCCTCAATCCAATCAGGATCGACGTAACCTGGTTCTTGGCTGTGATCCTTTGCTGCGAGGTTTGAGGCGGAAGAAGCAGCCAAACGAGGTGGAGGGAGAGGGAGTGCCGGGGAAGAGGGAAGAGGCGGCGGAGGATTCTGCTGCTGCTGCTGTTGATGAGCTTGGAGGGCAGCACCAGCGGTTGTGGGTGCTTGGGAAGCAAGAAGCGCTAATGTGTCGGCTGCGAGAGCTGCTGCCGCTGCTGCTGCTGAGTTCGCGGCGGCGGATGGAGAGGCAGCAGATCCAGGTGCAGCGGGCTTGGCTTTCTTCTTCCTCTTCGCTGGTGGCTGCTGGACGGAATCCCAGCAAGACAGAGCACACAGTCAGCGCGAGTTCGCCGTGCGGTGGCTCTATGCTCTTCCCATCTGGACATCAAGGACAGGACGAGGCATCCAGACGGGCGAGCACACGCTTACCTTTCTGCCAGTGCTGTCGACAGCGTGAGCGAGCGCAGCGGACGGCGGTGGTGATCCGGTCCGGTGCTGGGCAACGGCGGATGCGATTGGATGGCAGGAGGACGAGGAGGGCGCTGCTCCATGGGCCGCCCTGTCCGAGGGACGCTCAATCGTGGTCGGATCGATGGTGCGCGAGCCTGGCGGGCGGGCGGGCTGGCTGGAGGCGGGCTCAGCAGGGAGAGTGTTGGTCGAATGGTCGATGAGGGATGCCGCAATGGACGCCGGCTGCTGTGCTTGTTGCTGTTGCTGCTGCTGTTGATGCTGGTGTTGCGGTAGCGGGTGTTGCATTGGTGCTGCTGCTGCTGCTGGGCGCGACGGTGATTCTGCCGTGCTCAGACTGGCAGGGCTTGCAGGAGCAGCAGAAAGCTCCTGCTCGACTGCCCGCTGCTGCTCGTCGTAACCACCCTGCTCGCCCTCGCTGTAGTGCTCTGCGCCGTCCAGCAGGCCAGACAGGTCCATCGTGTGTGCGCGTGTATCTCTGCGCACGCAGACTACGGACAGGACACTGCAATCAATGCAGGGAGTGCATGCAATTTGCACACAGGCTGTCTGCGATGTAATGAATAGATGCCGGGTGAGGTGAGGTACAGACGCAGGTGAACTATACAACGAGCATATATGCAATCAATCCATCAGCTGTCCCAGCGTGGCCACTCGCTGCTGCCCGCGTGCCACCCCATCCAATCGCTTTGTAGGATTTGCGATGGACCCGTGTTAATTGCTGATTGGATTTGCAAAAGTTGATTCTCCATTTCTCCCCTTGCCTGCGCTGCCGGTGTCAGCGGCGCGTGCGAGGATCCGAAGTTGGGGCGGCAACATCCCGCAGACCCGCCCTACAGCCACCAACAGGCAGACCATTCCTACGCTGGACATCCTTTCGAGACGGGAGCAGGTATCCTTGGTACCATTTCATTCGCGAAGAGTTACGGTGCTTGCATAGAAAGCACCTGTCCTGTTGTAGAAATGGATATCAGTACCGGCTGATCGGGGATTATACCACTTACTTCATGAGCAGTGTTCAGGCTTTTACATGTCACACATCGTACTCATAAAATCATCCACTAAGCTTTCTATATTGTATCTCGTTACTTCCTGTCTTCCGCGGCGGCTGAGCGCCACCCCGGTGACAGCATCCAAAACGCATTGTATGGCCAAGCACGCACGTGGTTTCACTTCTCTCCCTCCAACGCATATATGCAGTCATTGCATTCACATTGCGTTATCCTTCCCTACCTACGTCTCAACAACTAACATTTACGAATCATAGCAACAGTACTACTGCTCGTACCCTCAAACTGATTCAGAAGAGCCAGCTCGGTCTATATATCTAGATAGGCCGATGACCCCCCTCGCACCTACTGATACAGAGAGCACTGGCAATCCATCACGACACCAAGTAAACACGAGCAGCACCACGCAAAAGCCTACTCCAACAAGCAAACAAGACGATATCCTACAATCAGAAGAAATGTCGAGTGCAATACAAGCTGCAAAACAGAAAATACGTCTTTCAATACGCAAGACATTGAGTAGTCTAGATCAGGCGAATCTCCAAGCTCAAGGTAGGTGAAAGATTCAAGAAACAAGCCAAGCTTAGGAAAGATTGGTATACAAAGTACATCGGACTGACTGATATGAACATAACGCCATTCTTCATATCCTAAACTGTCCCGACTTTCTTATGTCATATCTCCGGGTAATATAGCCGATTCAGTCACGCGTAAAGTACTACAACATCCTTCATACACATCGGCAAAAAGGTTATCAGTGTATATCTCGATGCCGAATTCAGAATTGCGCACGGACGCGATTATACACGATGCACTGTCACAGGGTGAGTGAGTCTTCGTTTGATGTGTAGAGATGGGCCATCCTATGAGGTTTGAAAACATAAATGCCACAAGCTATAGTAAGAGTGTTGGAGATAGGACTTCCATCGAACTCCTCCTGCTTGCTATTCCGTCCTCCAACTGTTCTGAAGAAATAATCCAAAACAGAGCTAATGCTTCCAAAATTGTTAATCTCTTGCCTATTCGGATTCTATGTATGTGAAAACAAAAGGCAAGAAAGTATTCATTCCATATATTCCAAAGACTTCAAAGAACAGTAAAATGGAAATGTTGCTGTTGAAAGATTTAGAAGATTTTCATAATCTAATCCCTAATAAATGGAAGATACGTGAATTTACGAGTTCTAAAGAAGATCCTGATATGGTTTTGAACGAAAGAGAAAATGGTAAGAGTTTTCTTTCAATAGAACTTACCATTGAACAAGAGTCAATGTTAGTCAGAAACTTTCGTAACTGAATAAACCTCCTTCCTTGTTCCAATCTGTTTTTTTTTCCTCTTAAGCCCTAAATGAAGATACAAAAGAAGGTCTAGATCTCATTCTAATGCCAGGTTTAGCATTTGATAGGCAGTTGAACAGGCTAGGTCACGGAAGAGGATATTATGATACCTATCTACATCGATGTGCTCTCTTCAGTCAACAAAATGGTCTGAATCGACCTTCGGCGAGTACGTCATCCTTCCGTACAATTGAACCACAAACATTTTTCCTTTTCAAGCTGATATGTGAAATTGCTGATGTCTTAAACATTCTACCAATCATAATCTTGGAACGGAAAAACAGTCGCACTGGCTTTGAATGAACAGATTCTAAATGAAGATCAGTCTATTCCAGCTCTAACTGTCGAAGATGGTCATTCGTCAGGACATCGTGATATCAAACCTGATATGATCATCTACCCGAATTGCCAGTTGACGTTAGACGATCTATAATCATGATGCACTCTAAATAAGATTATTATCGTCAGGCCGAAGGAAGTACCAACAAGGTAGGGAATATTTACTGTAGCAATTTCACCTAGTCGCTTCAGTCAGAGTCCTTTAGACGCTGTTAAGTTTCGTCACATAACTGTATGAGGACACTCTTAATGGTCCACGACACAACAGCGAAGGCTGGTCAGTTGCTTTATTAGATTATTGGATTATGTCAAGTCACGTTCTTTAACTGCGAATATCGATAATAAAAACAACTATAGATACATGGTGACTGGATAGGCCGGATTTCTCATATCTTGTCGTGTTTCTCAGAAATCCAATGAGCCAGAACTCCATCTACTGCTGTAAGGAAAAAGCCTTCTAGATTTGTCTAGCCTGCTTTCAAATTATCATAGTGATGACGCTACATGGAGGACAAACAAACAAAATGACGAATGAATGGATAAATGGACGTGTATGGGTTCTTCCCTCGCTAATAAACCCTTACTCTCTTGCAGAATCTGCGAGATGGGAGATCTTGGCATCTTTTGCTTTCGGAATCCTTTGCTTAGGTTCTGTTGTAGTAAGCAGCTGATTCACCTCCAGTTCCAGTCTTGTTTGACACATGAGCTGCAGGTGGTGGACCAGGGGGCGCAGGGTACATATTCTCTGCTGGAGGTGGGGTTCCAGCTGGAGGAGCTGTATAGTCCGGAGCAGGGGGAGGTCCAACTGGAGGGGCATAGCCACCTTCACCCCCATCTGCTCTGTTTCCATAGCCGTATTGCTGTTGGTCATTACCGTAGGATTGTTGCTGACCGTACTGTTGCTGACCCCCGTAAGCTGGGTAGCTTTGCTGGTACATCTGCGGATTCTCTTGTGCTCTGAGGAACGCGGGTGGAGACGAGGCCATAAGCATTAGAGCACAAGAATGGAAGACAGACAGAACACCTACTGTGTAACATAAGACTGGTTCACCGTCTTGCGGGATCGACGACGGCGGATGCAGAAGGTAAGCAGGAGGAGGGCGAACAGGACAGGCAGGACGCATGCAATAATGATGCCGGCGACAGTCTGGATTCAAAGGGATAAGGACATTAGTCTGGGTGTTGCTTCGTATCGCAGTCTCCCTCGCACGCTGCAAAACCCATTCCCCGTGCGCCTGATAATGTCTGCCTCGGTGCATCTCGGTTGCTTGCATCATCGAATTCAACGGCTGACTGGGGCGGACTTCGCTGCGTGCGAGGCCATGCACAGAGCCAAAACTTACACCGCCGACCAGACCAGTACATCTGGTTCTGCCGAATCTATCAATGTAGCATCTGCAAATACAAGTACAGCGTCAGTATCTAGCTTTGCTTGGCTGCTCGTGCCCAGAGTCCGTCTCGCCGTCATCGATGAATCTCTCGGCGCCAGGACAGGCAAGGGTCTTCTAAATGACCAAGATCAAGACACACCTTCTGGCTTCTGCAGTTTGCACCAATGTGGATGCAATGACCACTGCCAGAGCAGCAGTGTATGCGGATGTGCGTGCCATAGTACTTGTTGGCGATGAGGGCGATTGGAATGAAAAATGCGTTGAGCGGCTTGATGTGAAGCAAGTCCTGGTGGGGTGGGTTATCCGTGTATGGGACTGCAGGAGGACGCTTCTTGCAAAGAGTAAGGGAAGAGCAAACGTGTAAAGAGGTGACGGAGTCTTTGCTGCTTCTTGGACAGAGCGAGGCGATGATGCCAAGACGCACGCAACGCTCGACACGGGCAGCACCGGCGATCACTGGAAGTCGCCACATTGGTAACGATGATATCATGTATATCATGTCGGCTGTCAGATCACACCGTCTGCAGAGAGGAATTGCAGCTCAGCTGTATGAGCTACTTGTGCCAGACTCCCTGCAGCAGACTCATCCGGCATGCTGTTCTGAGATATAGTCCACCTAGCTGCACGGAAATCTATCAATGGCCATACCTGAATTTACCAGTAGCGCTCCTATGGACTACCCGGATTATGCTGTTGCGGCCATGACCAACAAGACTCGAAAGCTCCCTCCTGACGAGTCGACTGATGGGCGCTCGCGTGACCCATCCGTTGGAGATGGCCTCATCTCAACCCTTGGCCAATTTGAAGGCTGGGCAAGGCGTGGTTGTCGAGCTGTGTCAACGCAGCCGCTGATCTGGCTTTTCAGATGAAAGCCCTTGGCTTTGCGATAGGCCTCCAATAGCTTTTCCCCTCCTCTCTCTCTCTTCGACTTCATATCTAACTCCATACCAGGCCAACTCTGCAAGCAATCTAGCAGGCTTCGCAGCTGAAGCAACATTCCGTGTGGACCTAACATGTCTCAATCTTCTAGAGTTGTCGCCGGTAACTCACCTGCGAGGACCACTCCTGTCGAACACATCTTCCGCGAAGCACTCCGCGAGAGTCACGGCCAGAGTAACTCCCAAGGTCCTACCTGGCCTGGGAATGCCCGGATTGATAAGAATGGATACGTCAACGATTATGCTTGTCGGCCTCTTCGTGCTATATGGGTGCTACAGCTGCAGCAACAACCTGGCATGACCATGGAGCGATTACGTGTTACCGCCCCCAAAGCATCCAAAGCAAAGCTCCAAGATTTCGGGTATAATTGGGACGACTACTGTTGCTTCCGCGCGGCCTCTCCTCAACCTAGTCATAATCAGGACAAATGGATCTGGCTGTTGGTCAAGAAGAAGGAGTTTTCCCGGTTCCAACGTTTGCGTGGCAGCGTGTCGACATTTCCGAACCACTCTTAGTTGTCCCTTTGTATACACGTCATGCCCTATCCACTCCTCCATGAGAGTCTTGTCTTTTCCCGTTGTATCCACTCGTGACTGCTTTGCAAGTGGACAACTCATGATATCACTGCTTTCTTCTACTCAGACATGTCCAGCAAGATTGAAGGAGACATCTTCATGTATTCCATATATTGCGTCGTACTTCTAACGCAAAGCATACTCACGAGAACTGCTCTACAGTTGCACAACGAATTAGGTCGGTAGGACTGTGTATATTAAGGGAATTTGACGGCATAATCATGACTCCTCATCCATCCACTCTGGCAACTACCATACCTCCTTAAACAAGTGCCAACATGTCTGCCACCGAATTACACGCACTCCCTTCACATCGATCAAGGACATGAAAAAATGTGCCATGCAGAATTCAAAAACCAACGTGACCGATGCAAGGTGGCAGAGCCACCCACTTACCTGGTGACCGGCTGACCACGTGATACCATCTGCAGACTCGCCACGGCGAAGCTCCACAACGACACAGAAGACGCAGCCCATCGGCAGTGCATGGCTGAAAACGGAATCCGTCCCCTGCGGTTTTTTAGCGGACGCTCAAAGCGATGGCTCTCCTCTCCTTTGCTCCTCCTCCATCCGAAGAACAGGCAGCACTGTTTCAAATATCGTCATTCACAAAGAGTGTCGTCAACAAGCAATCCCCCTCAGGCTATAACGTAGAAATGTCACAGGTCAGGTCCTCTTTTGCCCGCAGTGGCTCTATGACAAATGCGGACAAAGCCTACGACTATGCCCTTAAGCATGACGACGGAAAATCTGCTTCCTATTGGCCCTGGAATGTGGTTGTGTCTGGAAATACAGGATGGTTAGAGGATACGGGACGAGGTCACGATCCAACTAGACAGTTGTGGAAATTGCCAGCTCCCAGGAAGCCGTATCTCGAACCCATACCAGGAAGGAACGAAGCTGGCAAGGTTGATCTGTCCCGCTATAGCATCACTCCGGACAAATTCCGCTGCTACAAGAGTGTATACCTAGAAAAATGGATATGGCTCCTCGTGCCCAAGACGAAGTCATCCGAAGTAGTCCGGGATAGTGTTCATCTGCTCTTGCGAAGCAGCAGGAAAGGGGAAATACGGCCGAATGTACCCAAAGTTGATGCAGCATCCGGAGCTATCTTACCGCAGAGGCCAAAACCAGGACTTGCGAACGGAAAGGGTGAACTGATCAGGCGTGTGCCGCTGGAAACTCCTACATCAGGTCCGATGACCCCCACTAAGTACACAGTGCGATACCCGCAAAACCCCGCAACACCGCAGGGCGGACCGCACCTTGCCAGGCTCGGTCGTCTTCCTAACCTGAAGAGGCCGTAACAGGCGGCCAGTCGCTATCGTGGTCCACTCTGATGCCCGATTGCTTCCAGAGTAGCAACTCTCGTTGTCCTTTACGCCTGATGGCCATTGCAGTCGGCCCAATCTCCTTTTGAGGCTTAGCCCGTCTGAAACCAATAGTCTCGACTTTGTCGGTAAACCACGTATCCCCTCTACTTCACTGTTTTTGTAAGCGCCATACGCGTGAAATATGAAACACCGTATATATGCACTATGTTGTGTGTCAGACCCTTGAGACGCCGTACAGCCTGGGACTCTCACACGACTCTGTTGTGTGAATGAACTTTGAGGTGCCTTTATAGTGCTTTATACACTCACTTAGCCCTGCACTAAGCAGGCACCGAACCCGGAAACAGGTCAGTCTCAGAGCGCGAGCATCCGTATGCCTCGTGCTGATGGGAAGCAGGCTCAGAGTATACTGCATTGCGTTCCAGAATAATGCAAAGAGCTTGTCCTGTCATCATTCGGTCCGCGCATACAGACCCGAAGTAACATGCCCATCGCGTTCCAGTTCCTCCACGTCGCAACCGCAGACCGCAGCTTACATTAATCCGTCGTTAGGTGACTTCGCGGCGTGAGCTGAATCACTCCCAACCTCTTCCCCAATTTGGTTGTTGTCTGCTTGAACAAGTAATTCACTCCTTCTCAGATCATTTGCGATGTCAGCAGACATGTCTAAATGTCTTCTATACCCTTCCTTCCCAAATCCAACAAGTCGTCTTGATCTCCTAACCCTTGCATCAAGCACAATATCATCGGCCTGAATTTCCATGGCTATATTGAACGCCTGCTCTTGCATGTCATCGCCATGTACTATCTCACGAAGAAAAGGGATAACCTCCGAATGCAACACAGAAGACATAGGATGCAATCTTGAATCGTCCAGATGTGCTTCTGCTACCGTTTGCAGGTCTGAACATAGCTTGCATCTGTATCGAGCAAAAGCAATATCAATATCAGCTATAGCGGTCGCATACAGTCTGAAGGCAAGGCATAACGAACTGTCGATCGTAAACTGCTTCCGAATCCTCATCATTGTCCTCCACAATCCCGAGCGCTTCGCAAAACTCCACTTCACGAGCTAGCATAGGCAAAGGCTGACTCGGATCAGGCTCCGGAGGTAAATCAAGTCCGTGAACAGGAAGATCGGGTGGGTATAGGAATTCATCATCCTCCTTTTCAGGCTGTGCGACTCGCTCTTCATCCTGTCGCGATAACACAGCTGACTGTGGTTAGCCAAACCCATGAAAGCAAGCACTGTAGCGAAGTTAGTATTTGCTTACCTCCCACACCATCCAAGACCGGCGACGGAGCTCTGCATCTACAAAGGAGGCGTTCTCCAGAACGGCTTGAATCTCTCGTAAAGCATGCTTCATTGGCCGCGGAAAGTCTACATGGGGGAAAGCTGTCGTTGCTGGACAATCGTTAGACGTAACAAACTGTAGCTGATTGATAGCCTGTCGAATATCGAGGTCTCCGTGCTTGGCAGTAGCCTGTACCTTCAGAATATCGTCCAGCAAATGGTTTCCCACTTGCTTGCCTTCATGTGCGGCTATCTCCTTCAGCAAGCATTTGACCATCTCTGGCTCTGTCGATTGGAAGTAAAGGATGTTTTGTAAAGGAAGCGAGTCTTTCGGGATGGAAGTAACATCGTTGCATGTCAAGATGACCGGTCTTCTCGACCTCGAGATGAAGGAAACGAGACCTTCCCAAAACCCTGAATCTGATCCGAAGAGCACATCTACTTCTTCGATGAGAATGCAAGACTGCTTGACTGTATTTTGGGCGATTGCTGACGGTGGCACGAGGCTGTCTGACGAGCTTGCGGCCAGGGGTTGAGATTCATTTGAGCCATTTTCAGAAGACACAGGGAGCATATTCGTTACAGATGTAGAGGACTTTGAAGCGCTTTTGCTGAAAAAGCTAGAAACCGGGGGAGCTTCTCTGTTCATTATGTGATTTTCGCCGACCATGCCGACGTAGCGATCCAAATCCTTGTAGCCTCGCTTTCCTATGCCAGGATACACTTCAAACACCTGCCATTGCAGTTCGTTTGCGATAGCATACACCGTGCTTGTCTTGCCCGATGCCACTGGCCCAGCAAGCAATATTACATTTGTCAATGGTTCAAACCTTCCTCGTCGGTGTGAGCCGTGTGAAGAGGTAGATTTTGTAGGTGAAGGGACCGAAGCATCGTCTGGAAGATCATAGTAGTCGTAGTAATCATACTCCTCTTCATCATCTGAAGCGATGAAATCCTGTAGATGCTCATCACCTAGGCCATCATACCCTTTCCGTTTGCGTTTCTTTGCAGCTTTTCGGATTTTCTTGCGCTCATCTACTGTTACTTCTCGCTTAACTTTCCGCTTTCGCGAATTACGTAATATCGCGAGCGGATCTGTGTAGCGTGTTCGTCGTAGTATTAAGTCAGTGTTATAGGTTCCAACAATGTATAGCCCCAGGCATTTCATTCATACCTTGCAGCGTAAGCTCTTTCAGCCAGTCCCGTAGATACATCGCATTTTCCTCACTTCTTCCTCCTAGAACATCAGTAGCCTTTGTGGGTGCATATCGCGTATACCAGCATTGCTGCGCATGGTCGGACGTTTCTGCCATAGTCGCTGCTTCTAGGCGAGTTCGAATAGCTTCACCCAGTTCCACTCCATTCCGCCCATTATGTGCACTGTCGGTACGGCCATCGAATGTGATGAATTGTTGGATAACAGATCTGTACGCATCCGATGACAACATCGGTATGCGATTCGGTTTATCGTCAAGTTCAAGCTCGACAGCTCTGCCCTTTCCCTTCCAATCCCGTTTGGCACAAGATGGCCTACCCTGTTTTCCAAGGTTTTGCATATCGGGAAGGACGTGTATATTCGACACGCTGGGCCAAAGAGGCTCTCGTCCACCATTTCCACCCGCGGCTTCCTTTGCAGCTTTCTTCGCTAGTCTTTCGCCGTCGAAGTCGGCAAAGGTTTTTGTCGTTTTCGACTCGCGAACTGGACTATCCGCAATCGTGATGACAGTCTTGTGCGGTTCTGGAGGAGGAGTGGAAGAAAATGTCGAACTAGACGCCACTGTAGAGATGGCAATATCGGGATCGTCAAGGTCCATAGAAAGTCGCGGATTGTTGCTCTTTCTTTTCGATTTAGAAGTAGCTTTGACAGTCTTGACAGTCTTATCTTTTGAGAGCTTCGACGGCTTGAGAGTCCTCTCCTTCGTCGAAGCAGACGCGTCGCTGCTCTGGCTGTTGGAAACCCCGTTGCTTCTCGCTTTACCCTTGGAAGCAGCAGCCTTTGAGGTTCTCTTCGGTTTAACAGCCATCTGGCTACCCTCAGACAGGGTAGCAGTCGACTCCATGTCACTGTTGCCTGTGTGTCCTGTAGCTTTGCCATTGTTCCTCGCTTTTACATCGAAGAGGGGAAACATCTTCCTGCTTGATGGACCTGGAAGGGCCAGGCTATCGCTCGAAGGGTCTGCTGCATCGTTTGTAGGAGGTAGATGAGGAGGTGTTGATCCTTGTCTACTGCTCTGCGACCCGTTGCCATTCATCGCCTTCTCCCTCGTCATGATGCATGCACTTCACTTCATGCTTATCGATCTCGTGCCGACCACGCAGTGATTGATTATTGAAAGGAATGATACTGCCTTCTAATGCTGACAGTAGATTTGTGGGCAGACGCGAAGCATAGCCTTTGGTATTGCGGCGCTTCTGAGGCTTGGTATTGGTAACAGACAATCGCACAATACCGTCTTGACGCGTTAACTGGGCAATCGATGGCGCGGCGGCAAGTATAATATATACGAACAGCTGCTTGCAGCTGACTCTAGTCCGGCAGGTAATCTAAATTCCTAGATGAACGCTAGGAAAGAAAGTATTGCTACGCTAAGGACTACAACTCATCGTGTTCTATGGGAAGATCGTCGTCTAAGGCAATTCCGCCAGCTCCTGCCTGTTTCTTAACTGTAGGAGTAACGAAGCTGTCAGTTATACGCGAAGAAAGAGCCAGGTTTGTTCGTTCAACGTACAGTCCTGGAAATCCATGAAGTTGGGCATAGCGTCAGGTTTCGGGGCTGAGGGCGGTGGTGGCTGAAAAGGGCCCTCTTCCACTGGAGGAGCGGGTTTCACATTGACCTTCGCTTTTGCAGACTCCGATACGCCCAAGGAGCGTCGAAGGACAGACTCGATTCTTGAGAAATATGAAGGCGGCTCTCTGACATTGAAGCCACTTCGTACCAAGCTTGTATCGTACAGAATGGAGACCGTTTCTTCTAGATCGCTGTCTTGTTGAGCAGCTTCATCGTTCCCGTCGTACTCTATCACTCGGTCGAGGAGGGCCTCAGTTAGAGGGTGGTAGGGATTGATTTCCAAGATCTTCTTCTGAGTCTTCATCCAAGTCCTCATGACATCTTCCTCCTTCCCGCCTTGGCGACTATTCTGAGCGGCTGCCAGTCGCTCCATATTACCTGTCCAGGCATGTTGGTCCGCGATGATTGCACACGGAGAGGTTGTCAAGCGGGTAGATACGACGACTGCGATGACATGTTAGATAGGGTCCTTCGCACTCTACAGCCATAAAACGCGTCTACAACTTCAGACTCACCTTTCTTGACTGCGTCTTTCAGCTTAGCCTGAAGAAAGATTGCAAGCGGCTGGAATTTATTCATTATGCTGGCAATTTCGGCTTCATCATCATCGTCGTCGCCGTATTTTAGACCTTCCTTAGCAACGTCTAGCCAAGGCAGGTTTTCAGCTTAACAAGTATGCCCTCATCAGCTTGAATAGACCTACCCTGGAAAGGCATTCCTTCGAACGTCCGCAAGTTTCCGGCTACCATCTCGTCTAATGGATCCTGTAGGGTCCAGATGGAATATGAGCATCTTCGAAGCCCGCGCTGTCAGGCTGTACTTACGGTAAAGTACAGGACTTCATAGCCACGAGCGATAATTTTCTCCACGAAGGGGCTTTTCTCAAGATCAGCGCGTTCCATCCCAGAACCAGCAATGTAGAAGATCTGACTTTGACCCTGTTTTCTTCTGCTCATGTAGTCATCTAGAGTGGTCGTCTCGCCTTCTGTTACCGAAGACTGCCAGCGTAGCACTTTGAGAAGTTTCTGCTGGTTTTTGTAATCTTCGAGAGTTCCGATCTTTAGCGAGGAGCCCACTACTGGCCAGACCTTTTGATTGAAGAAAGTGGGATCTTTGTTTGCTGTATTCACGATCATGTCGATGGCCTAGTGTGCGTGATCAGATACAGCTAAAGTGTGCTCTAGCGGTGATCACGCTTACCTTCCGTATTATACTTCGCTTGATCTGGATAATGCTCGGGTTACTTTGCAGGCTGTCCCTTCCTACATTAAGGGGCAGATCGTCTGCATCAACGATAACCTTGAGCCAGTTCATCCATTTCGGTATGAAGTTGATTCCGAGATCAGACGTAATGAATACCCGACGGACGTATAGCTTGACAGTGTTGAGTGCCTGATAAGATTGCTGGAAAATATCATTCGAGAAAGTGCTGGGCATGTAGACCAAACCTCGGAACTCCGTTGCGCCTGCGTCGCCCTGTTATGTATGCAGTCAGCACTGGAATCCGACAAAGGGTTAGTTAAATATACTTTGAAGTGGGAATACAATAGGGGCTCAGATTCCCGGTCGCCCTTGAAGGCGGTCTGGTAAAAGGCCTTGTATTCATCATCGGTAACGGACTTAGGGTCACTGTGTATGTTGGACTCAGTGACAGTCCGGTGATTGAAATCCTTGTAGGACCCACCGCATCCACACCGGAGGCTTGTCGTTGACACGCTTCCATAGCGAACCTGCTGACAGCGGCTGCTCGTCTCCATCCTCTGCATCGTTGGCCGCTTTCTCGCTTGGCTTATCCTCCCATACGAAAATGGGTGCGTCACCAGTCGCAAACTGAGCATGTTGTTGGACAAGGTTGCTCAAGATAGTAAAGTCTAGATATTCCGTGGCAGCTTCTTCGTTCAAATGGCTATGTTGAATCTCAGTGATTGCCTATGACCGATCAAGCGGATCTTCTTACAGAGTGATCTCGGTTCCATGCGCGCCAAGAGTGTTCCCGCGAGGATCTTTAGATATTGTAAAGCGACTTGAGGCATCTTTGATTGAACTTTCGAAGGTATATTGTTCATCACTTGCGTAGCTTTTTGAAGCCACCGTCACTTTATCGGCCACGAGGAAACTCGAATAGAAGCCGAGACCTGTGGGAGCATACTGTGAGGTGTATTCTTCAGAAATTATCTGCCTGTTCAGAGCGTACCAAATCTTCCTATCAATGCACTAGCTTGATCACCGGAGGATGAGGTGACTTTATCCAGGAATTCGGTTGTTCCGCTCTTGGCGATGGTACCCAAATTTTGCTTGAGCTCCTCTTTGGTCATGCCCACGCCTGCGTCAGCAATGACAAGCTTGCGTTCGTCCTTGTACGCTCGTATCGTAACATTCAGTGGCCCATCGTCTTGAAGCCCTTCGGTCAAGCGAAGCATGCGGTACTTTTCCAGCGCATCCGCTGCATTCGAAACGAGCTCGCGTACGAAGGCTGACTTTTCATGATACAGTGCTCCAGATACGACTTGCAGCAGTCTGGCAGCGTCGCTCTCGTATCCGAACTCTTGAACGCTTTCAGGCGCTGATGACGGTGCGCTCTCCTGTGCATGTGCACATGCTGTGAGCGACAGAAGGCTAATGAAGGCAGCGGAGGCAGAAAGACGCATGCTCAGAGGCAAGCGGGGAGAGGTATATACGCAGGCCGAGTCGAGTGGGCGTTACTTCGTGCTTGTTCCAGCTGGCTATAACCAAAAAACGCGATCGAGCCCAGTCGCGCGGATGATCTGGCACACCTTTAGGCAGCCTGGCAGGATGGGCACGTACGAGAACACTCATCTATTCCTGAGCCCTATTTCCCTGATGGAGCGGGATCGGTATAAACCTTTGGGCAGATAAAGGCGCCTCACCATTTGCGTCTCGTCTTTCGTTCGAAGCATGCCGTCCTCACCATATCGGAGACGGTCGTGCTTGATACTTGTCGGAAAAACAAGTCGTCTCTATGTGCCGACTGGATACAAGATCGCAGATGGCTACAGTAGCCTTCATAGACTTCGAGTTCTTCTAGCGATGCTGACTGCCAGGCGTCCTTATGTCGTTCTTTAGTAGCTAATTCTACTTTACGTCTGGCCCCTTCTGCGCCTACTTTCTGAAGTAACTCTTTTTCCTCTTCGAGTAGCTTTCGCAATCGATCTCTGAGTCATTCCGTCAATACTGTCGACAGTCTGAGACTGAGTGTTGGGCGCCTTCGGCTTCCTCCCCTTCTCACGACAAGAGGCACTAATAACATCAAACTTCCTCAATATTTCGTCCTCAGTGAAGGCCAGTCAAAAAATTACAAGCAGCAAGATATTAAGACATTCTTTCAGCCTATTGTACAAGTTTAGGGCGATCACTGATATGCTTGATACCTTGTCGAATTTTGTGGACTTTGCCTTAAACCTTGCCTCACAAACTATCACAGAGTTGACTGTACTCCAGAAGCTTCACCTTCTAAATCCGCTGGTTCACAGTGGAGACCGCTGGGGGATACAAGGCAGTCATTGCACATTTCACAGTGGTGTGTCTGCTGCTGATGCTCATGCCAACATAGTTGCGTTCGCATGCTTCTGCTTGCTTCGCGCCTATCACCTGCCCCGCTCCCCTCCCTAGTTCACTCACTCACGCCACTCACGCCACCTTGCCATGCATCGACTCCTGTCCCGGGCCTTTTCCTGGTGACAACAATTCACACGGTGGTGCAACAAATAGTGGAGCTTGGGCAAATATTCTCCCTTTTCTCCAGCCCCTTCGTGCCATAGATATGCAAATATTCTCTCTGTTTTCCAACCAAGTTCGTGCCATACCCGACACGTCGAACGATCCGACACATTTGCGCACCTAAGCGCTATGATCTACATTGCATAACAAACGGCTGGGCTCTAATGATAGCCCCCAAGCCATACTAAACATCGAAGGAAAATCGCAAACGTTTCCATAGTAAAAACGTTTCCATGGTAGGTTTGACATATATTGATTAGGAGAAATGTAACCAGCTGAATCTGTGGATAGGCGATCACCGCCAGAACGCTGGACGAGAAGATGTATTCAAATCCAACGACATGTCGAATGGCTTTGCGAAACTTGGACCAGCGGTAGCTCCGGTAGCCATACTCTCTCGCCTTGCTCTAGCTGCAGCGACTCTTGCGTTAACCCCTGACAGAGGCTGTCCGCCTGCTCGAGCCATATAATCGCGTCGCGGAGCCTCGGCTGCTTGGGCTGCGAGCCTATTCTGAAACGACAGAGTCGTGCGACCAGCGCGTCTTGACTCTGCCACCGGCTCCTTGTTATCATCGATACTGTCCGCGTTTGAGCTTGCAGCCGATGTGTTTCCGACATCGATGAACGACATTCGGTTCTTCTTCTTTGCGCTCCGGATTGGACCAATGGCTGACACTCGCCTCGTGCCCGACCCCTTCTTGGGCGGCGTACCAAGCGGTCTTGAAGTCGCGGGTGGCGGCGCCGAGTTCGCAACACCGGACGGATCAGCTTGTGGAGTTAGTGCGCTTGTGAAGCCGTTTTGGAAGGATTCATTATCACCTGCGGCGGATGAAATAGAGTCGTTCAATATATGGGCTGCTACGCCTTCTACCGAGGACGAGAAAGAAGTAGAAGATTCGTCTTCTTCTGCGATGATTTCCGTATTAAGCGTCGTCTTGCGTAGAGGCGGAATACTCCGCAAAGGACGCCTCACAGCACTGTGTGTCGAGCGGCTTGGGCCGCTAGCGGGTTGGCCAGCTAAAGTGGTGCTGCTGGTATCACTACTGGTATCGGAATAATCGATCATCGACTTTGAGTGTTCCTCGGTAAGCTTTTCTCCATTATCGTCTTTCCACACAACCCCTTTCTTCGCTTCCTTCTGGAGCTTACTACTGCTAGTCGATACCTTGGGGTTGGACATCGTCATCATCACATTGCTAGGTTTCTTGGCAAGTGCTGTTGGCTTGAGACTAGATCTGGCCTGGGATGCTTGTGTAGGTGCCGTAAGGCTGGATCGTTGTCGCGGCGCGACTGCGGAAGTGGTGCTTACCGCCAGACCGGAGCGCTGTACCTTCCCAGGACGGCTTGTTGCTAATGCAGGTGTAGAAGAGTCCAAGTCGGGAGAAGGAGTAGCTGCAGTCCGTTTCTTGGAGATGATTGAGGCAGCGGTCTGAAGGGAAGGTAGTGGTGCAGGACTGAGGGATACCGCACCGCAGGAGACTAGGCTAAACCGTGCATCGTGCGAACACTTGACAGCACGGTCCTGTAGATCTTGAAGTGAAGCGCGCTTGTCTAGCTGGTCCGTGCTACACAGCGAAATATCGACTGCCATCTTGTCCAGTACATCGTCCAATACTTTCAGGAGCGAAGCTGTTCTGGTCCCATGCTTGGCGCTCTCTCGAAATTTGGCTTCCATGGTCGCTATCGTTGTCTCAGATTTGATATTGCTGATTTCGTAGTTTACTAATTGCAGCAACTCTGGGAACTCGGTGGCAATCGCTCCTAGCGGATTCGACACTTTGCGTGTTGATGAACTGCATACAGCTTCAAACATGCTCTTGGCATTCTCAGATTGGCTGATCTCCGCATTGATGACTTGGAGACGGGCGGTATACGAAGAAGCTAGATTGTCGATGTCGTAGAGATAAGTTGGATCGATGGATTGCGGAGCAGGTACTATGACTCTCTTCCACTGAGTGACCGTGTCCGCCAATTGTCTCAGCATCTCCTGCTCAGCCTTCAGAGCTCCTACATTAGCTATTCTAGCTTTAACGTCTTCAAAGGATTTTCTCAAACTTTTGGTAATTTCTTGAATCTCAGCGACCACCTTGTCACGCTGTTGCCTTCCGCTTTGTCGCCACTTTTGCTCCATGGAAGCGTTGTTGTTCTTCAACACAGCTAATTCTTGACGAAGCTCATATATTACCTGCACATATTGGCTAACATGCCTGTCGACTGAGACAACATTACGCGTCACTTTCGTCTTGATCTCCTTTGCTCTGTTAGCGTATTGCAGCGTGTTGAAAGACTCGTCGTAATGCTGAGAGGCGGGCGAGACGCAGACTATCATCAACTACAGGGGATACGCGATCAGCCAGTTGCTCGTCTAACTGAGAACGTTGCAGAGCCTACAGTGCGACAGTTACCCCCAAGGGAATGCCTCAATAGTCGAGTAAGCTTGCTATTCCTATATGGGACATGCACGCTTTTCTTCGGATCACAAAGAGCATTAATGCAGCTTCCCAAGGCGAGCAAGCTTTTATTGATATTTGCACCCTCTAGTAGGCGGCTTCCGCTATTTTTTGTGACACTTGCACGTTCGCTACCAGCCAGATCGATGATGCTAAGGGTAGCCATGGTATAATCTTCCGACATCGCTGCTGTCCGAGACTTCTGCTTGACGTTTACGCAAAGAACAGCGTGCGACCGAGAAGACACTGCATTCGCTTCGGTCGCCGAGACAGCGCGATTCGCGTTGGCAGCGATGATGATTGAGACAACTTCTTGGGCCGAAGATGGTGTTTGTTCCGAAAGACCGGGCACCACAACTCTGCCGTCTGTTTCGCGCAAATGCAAATTCGCCGGGCTGTTGGGTATAAGTAGGTCGCGAATCTGTTCATTATAGATCTCGAGGTATGATACTGAGCCAACAAGACGTTATCAGCAAAGTTCAGGCAATCTCTTTGCGATTGCTCAGACGCACGTGACACTTCACAAGTCATTTCCTCCTTCTTCTCCTCAATTTGCTGAAAGAGTGCCTGCATTAGGCGGAAGATAATGCCTGGGTCTGTTGGGGGACCAGATATCGTGTGCGTCTTGCCGCATCCAGTGGCCTACCAAACGCAACCCCACATATGAGCATTCAGTTGGCGAGGAAATCATCTGGATCATGAGCAACTCCGCCACTTACACCGTACGCGAAGACGGTGCTATTATAACCATCGAGTACACCGGGTACCAAGTCCTGAGCGCAACCCCGGAAGACCTCCTCCTGCGTAGCCGACTCGTCGAAGACTTTATCAAAGCAGAATCTTATGTCTTTCGTCTTCTTCACCGCTGGCCCAAGAAGGGATCGTTGATAGCTGACCATAGGGGAGCTTTCCGGCGGATCAAAGACAAGCACGCGCGAGTCAAGGGCCTTGACGATCCTGCGCATGCCAGCAGACGGTCTGATGTACGATGTAGATGCACTGTTGCCATTGCTGCTGCTGCTCGGCCCGGCAGTGAGAGATCCTTGGCCCGAGAACGAGACCGCCTCGCTGGATGGCTGGAGGAGTGAGAGCTCCCTGTCGCTGAGCGGCCGCACTCGCACGGCGACGTTGATGGAGTTCATGGCACGTACACAGCCCTGCACCGTTTCGGCGGAGCGGAATAGGCGGTCACTGTGGACGTTATCTGTAGCGTCTGGACTGACTCTGGAGCAGCTCCTCTTTGTTTACAACCAGACTTGAGCTTAGGACGATCGAAGCCTGGTTGGAGACGTCAAATGGGAATCGACCGCTGTCCGGAGTGCCTATAACTTGTCAACCTCCTCTTGATGTCTCATTGCTTGGAGATTTGCTGCGATGCCTGGTTTCCTTCAAGTTGGAAGAGTGGTGAGGTCGAAAGACTCCAAGCTGCTTTCGGCACCACAATATTTGGTGGGAGACTAGAGTGGCTTCGGCGTGCCGAAGTGGAGCTGTAGCAGAGAGAGAGTGTACAGCTAGATCTCGGCAAGCTCTCAAGTGTCAGTTAATCTCGCACAGCAGACCTTCATAGCAGAGAAGCAGCATGCAATGATGAATTCCTTAGGTGCACCGGGACATCACGTGACCAGAAAACACAGGGCGATATATATAGGTAAAGCATGGACATACGTGGAGACCCCCAAGCATACGTAGCCTGACTATACAGTTGTATGACATTGGTATTCGGCCATCACACCCGGACGAGTAGACTCCACTAGCCTACTTGCAGTTCAATGCCATCGCGATCGGGACTGTCCACTCTTAGCCGGAAAGCCGGCTTACATATCCTCCTTGCCCGAAACCATCCAGCAGAACACCATGGCCTACTTTGACGGCTTCGAAGAGGCATATGTCCCCGTAGAAAGCAATCTATGCGGTCAGCTCAAGATCCACGCCCTCAAAGGCGGAGCTGGTTCCAAATCTGGGGTCCCGCTTATTCTGGTGCACGGATATCCGCAGACGTACTTCATGTGGCACAAGATAGCAAACAAGCTTGTAGAGGCTGGTTATACTTGCATTATCCCTGATCTAAGAGGGTATGGCAAATCATCGAAGCCAAAGGCGGGAGAGAAACATGAGGAATATTCCAAACGGGAAATGGCGAACGACATTATACAAGTGGCGTGAGCCGGTTCCTGCTCCGTCAAACGCGATACAAGATTGATTCTTGCCTTGTACAGGAAATATTACGGTTATGATGCTTTCGATCTGATAGCACATGACCGAGGCGCTCGAGTCGCCCATAGACTATGCATCGACCATCCGAATGCGGTTCGGAACTTGATGCTCTTAGACATCGCTCCTACGCTCTTCATGTTTGAGCATACAGATCAAGAGTTTGCTACCAAGTACTGGTGAGCGGGAGTCCTGCGCACACTCAGTGCTTCAGAGTTCTAACTTAATGCGCTTGGATGAAGGCACTGGTTTTTCATGCTTCTCCCGACCGCTGAGGCTCTCATAGCTGCTGATCCGGAAACATACTTCAGAACCGCTATCTGGAATTACAGCTTTGATCCAGCAGCCCGGAAAGATTACTTTGACAGCTTTTCTTCGCCAGAAGGAATCCACGGTGTAGGTGTAATTGCAGGTAAATCTTGATACAAAGCACTACTGATGAAGCTATTCCAACGGTAGTCCTGCGAAGATTATAGAGCAGCTGCTACTATCGACTTGGAGCATGACAGAGCGGACCGCGAGGCAGGAAAAAGAATGCATGTCAAAAACCTGAAAGGTATGTTTTGGTGTACCCAGTAAGCTAGCTGCAAGACTTTTTCGGCTGAGTCCAAGCTGGTTCATCAGTATTGTGGGGTTCCAAAGGCTTGATACCCAAATATGGTGATGTTCTGGCTGTCTGGAAAAAGTACTGCGATCCAAGCGTTGCAATCTCTGGTCGGGTTGTTGATTCGAACCACTACATTCCCGAGATGGCTCCTAACGATGTATATGAGGAGATTCTCAGCTTAGTCAGCTAGTAGACCAGCGCCATCTTTCCAGCGATGTCGAAATCAAGATGGCCAGTTCGTTGAAACTGAGCTCAGCCGTCTTAGCCTACAATTACGTATTAGCGGAGACTAGTTGTCCGAAGCTCGGCTTATGAGTCTTAATCCGCAAGGATAGAATAGCTTAACGATAAGATAAAAGTTGCATGAGAGAAGAGAGCAAAACCAGAGGTTCTATTCTCGTCTTTGCTGCTACCATAAGACCAAGCTTGCTAGGACGAATGATCTGTAATGAAGACAGTAACTGACTTTACTATAGATACAGGCACTACGTATTTGAAAATTGATTAAAGCTGGGGCCGGATACTGAAAGCAATACTGAGGGGATTCGACTTCAAAAGAGGAAGAAAAAGAAACGCAGACTAGCTAAAATAAGCAGATTTTGGAGGTTGAAGCTGACAGACGAGCTACTATATCACAGTTTGAAATGCCCAAGTGTTTTTGGAGGTAGCGTGTGTGACCATGAGGATCGTCAGGGACCATCTTTGCGTGTGGCTTGGCCAATGTGGCTCTGGAGGGAGGGCAGCTTCTGGTCACCTAGCTGCAAGACCACTGAAGAAGCTTCCTTTTCTTGGACTGGATGATTTGAATGAACTTCCTTCGAACGTCATACCAAAAGGAGCGGCCGAGAACATAGTATCATATTCAGTAGGTAATTGTCTTGAAGGTGAAGTAGCACTTGGAGGCGCAGAAAACAGTTTCCCGTGTTTATCGCTTATATAGATTGGAGCTGGTCTATTTCTTGTTTCCTCAGCACAGTGAGCATGTGCATCAGCGAAAGGATTAGAAAAAGCGGAAGATGAAAAACTTGAAGGCTCCGTAAGCAGATTAGAGTTGGGATTATTAGACATATTATTGCCTTGTACTCCTTCTCGATGACGATGAGACTGATGAGGACTGCTTGCGTCCGGGACTGTTGTTCTGCTACTTAGTCCTGCGGTTGTTGCTGTTGGCATTGCTGTAGTCATTGCAGTCATTGTTGTGCCTGAAGGGTTGACGAAGACACGTTTTGTTTGACCAGGACTGTCGTAGGCTTTCTGTGTAGCAGGAAAGACGTACGCTGATACTGGCCCAGGATGTACCTCCTCGGGTTTTCCTATGTACTCTTCCCCACCCATCTCTTCCGCAAGTCCTTCTCTCCCGTCCTTTTGACCCGTGCTGCTGTGACCTCCTGTAGCATAGTTCAGAAGATCACCAGAAGAAGCACTGTTGTTCTCATCTTTGACCCCTCCTTTCAGAGTGGTTGAGGATGGTCTTGTGTTGCCTCCTATGTTGTTGATGCTATGGGTAGTCGCAGGACGAGCGGCCGCATTAGCGCCCGAGTATATAGTTCGCGGAGTCTCCAGTGCAAAAGTGCTATCGGTAGCGCCAGAGTGTGGAACAGTATCGTTGAGAAGACCCGGTAGCGCCATTTGGTGTGGATGTGAATTATGGTAATGGTTGTTATGATGACCGCTTGACATGACATCTACTCTCTGGTAATTCACAGGAGGAAACTCGTATTTGCGAACTTGAGTAGACAGATTAAAGATTGACGGCATCTGTTGAGACTGTATATGAGAATTGTACATGGTGCCACTAGTTACTCCGAACGGGGCTACTGCTATAGCCTGGGCATCGTGCTCATTTCCAATCTGCGCCGGCGGCAGACCAGCATAACTTGCCATATTGTTGAAGAAGCTAGGTGTAAAAGGACTAGGAGCGCTAATAGCCCTGTGTCTCTTACTGTGATTCCCGTTATGTCCCATATCTTCTAAAGAGCAGGTTTGGCCGAAAGGTACTTTGAGTTGACCAGTTCGGACTTTACTATTTCGCATGCCATCAAGAGAATAATCGCCAACGTTGTTTTCATAGTAGCTGTTATCGTAATTAGACGGAAAAGTATACCCATGCTGATATAAATCTGATCCTTCAGCCTCTCCAGAGTTTGGACTTTCAGCTTTACGCTTTTTACACGTTGTTCCAGCTGATTTGCGTGCTGCTGCTGCTGAACTATCATCACGCTTCGAACGGATTCGAGGGGTAGAATATTCTTCATTTGGATCACAATACCAATATGAGCCTTTCTGTAGGTCAGCGGGTATCAACGAGACTCAGCTTGAGGCGATCGTACAAAATTCAATGCAGGAGAAGTGAAGTACGTACGCCTGGGTCCAAGATATGTCTAGTCTCCTTCTTAAAGCATCTATTTAATGATAGATTGTGTCGGATCTACGAAACGGAGAACGGACGGCATGATATCTTAGGAACTGCATGCAGATTACCGAGGACGTGCGATAGGGCAAAAATACACAAGACCTACCGAATTCTTCCATCCCTTTTGATCAGCTCGGAAGAATCTGCAGGTTGTTCAGAGTCAGAGGGTATTTACTTCGGCCTCTAGACTGTGCCATCGAGACTTGATAGCAAGCTTACGGATATCTGGCCTCAAGTGCATCATACAATTCTTGGAGAGTAAGTCTTTTGGCCTCACAGCTCAGAAGCGCAATGCGAATGACTGTTAAGAAGAATGCCCCAGGGACATTGGAGTTGAGTGTGTGACAAGCAAAAGTCCCGATGCCTTGCGAGGGGCTAGCACATCAAATGTAGGCTTACGGGTCAAATAAGGATAAGCTGATACCCAATAGCAGGTTAGCCGATGATTAGGTCTTGCGTATGCAGTCAAAAGAGGATGGACGACTTACGAGGTTTACCGTGTGGACCATCGGGACCATCTTTCAAATCCCAGAGAGTAGTTGTGTTTTCGTCAACGATAGGACGATTGGTACCGGTACCAGATACCGCTCTGCTTTTACCACAACCACCTTTAGGAGCATCAGCATCACCCCCACCACACTCGTCGGTGTTCTTTCCCTCTTCAAAGGCACTAGATTCTAGATCACAATTGTTGTCATCTTTACTGTTAGTATTCTCACTCGCAGTAGCTTTATGCTGTCCAATGGAACTTGTTGTTCTACCATTCTTCGCAAGACCGGCGCGAGCGGAACAACTGGTTTGACTTTGTTGTTCGTCCTTTACGTTTTCCTTAGACCTTTTCTTGTACTTGGTGTTGCTGTTGATACTACTGCTTCCACTGTAAATTCTCGTGCTGTTGCCACCCAATGTACCCGTAGCGCCGCCACTAGGAGTACCACCCCCGCCGAATGCACTATTGCCTTTCAAGTTCGAAGTGGAATGTTTATCGAGCAAAGACGAACTATTCTGATACATTCGAGAATGTACTGGGTATCCATACGGTAGATTAGCGTGGGGTTGATCTGGACTGTGGTATGGATCATATGGCCTTGATGTATCATGATGCATGGTTGTAGCCGCACTAGCAGAAGTGGGAAAACCAAACTGGACTGTGTGGTGCGAAGTGACAAAAGGCTGGTGGTGTGAGTAGCTGCTGTAAGAGTTCTGTGGCGGGTTGTTGCTGTTGAATAGGGTTTGTGCATAATTCGTGCTAGCCTGATAGGCATGAGCAGAATCAGGATACCCTAGGCTTCCGCTCAGAGAGCTCTGGTGATGATGGCGCTCATCGGCGCGTTGCTGTTGTTGTGAAATCCAAGGGCTTGCACTTCTATGTCTGTAGATGTCGGCCGAGGGGTGAGTCGCTTGTAGAGCCGGTCCCACTGTACTTGACTGGTAGGAAGCGGAAGAAGGATGGTGGTCGCCTATACTCGAGTGAGGTCGGTAGGCAGCAGCATCTGAAGTGGGTCCAGACTGTTCACCATCGCGCCCAGTGCCTGACTGGGTTTGCTCGGGAAACAATTGAGGACGAGATGAATGATGTCTGTTTGCTGACGTTGATGATGGGGATGCAGAGGACTCCATAGTATCTGCAGGAAAGCAATGCGATAGGCTGGTGGGAGATCGATGGTCACCGGGAGCCAAGAACTGCTGACAAGAGTAAGATGTAGGCGGTATAGCCGGGTCGGGTAGGGTGAATTTTGCTTGATCTGGCGAGATGGATGATATGGACTGCGAAGCTGCCAATTCAGGAGGCGGGAAGAGATGGTAGGGATAGGCATTAGGATGCGACCAGTCGGGCGTTGGCGGACCAGTGGTCGGAGCAGTCAGGACAGGCAAGGCCGGAGTGGTGTACGGCGTGGTGTAGGGGGTTGAGGTCGACGTCGATGGGGCGGCGAGATGGAGAGGGTAGCGAGCACCGTCGGGATAGAGGCAGTAGTTTGCATCCATCGATGTATTGTCGTCGGACGTGGGTGTATGGGCCAGTGGATTGATGGGAGGATTTGCAGATGGAAAGTTTGCAGGACGAGGATGAGACGAGCCAAACAAGGAAAGACGACAAGGACAGACGTAGTCAGACGGGGCAGGACGGATAGAAGCAGACACGACCGGCTCAGCACGATGGAGCGTAGCAGAGCATGCAGAACACGGCGAGCACGCAAACTCACCCAAAGCCGGCTGGCCAGGTGCGATAGACGGATTGCACGTCGCTGTCAGACACTTTGGTCGAGTTTGCGAGTATCGCCGCATGCAGGTGTGCGGTGCAGGAAGCGCGAAGGCCGGGAGGGAGCAGGAAGGGATGCACAGGCGAGGAGTGACATGGATTGGATTGGATTGGGTGCAGTGGTGGTGGGGGTAAACAGGGCGATAACAAACGGTGATGACGATGGCGATGCTTATCAGATAGCGAGTTCAGGCAGACTGCTGAGTGACTCACCCGTTAGAGTTCAGCTCTGGCTGCAGATAGTGCACCCCTACCGCTGCTTGGAGGAGTTTGGAGAGTATATGAGATAAGCTGATGGAAGCAAAGCAAAGACACGACAGAACCGCGAGAAAGGATGAGAACAGAGTTCGCACGCAGACCCAGCGCTCAGGACCGCCTGGACAGCATGTTTGCACCCATTCTTCCCTTTCCTTGCCTTTCTTGCCCGTCCGACGTGCCACCCGCTCATCGCGTGCACACACAACGGGAGCACCCCGCTTGTCTTCCGGGGCACCCCAGCGTCAGTCAGCTCAGGTCAGCTCGGATATGGTCATGCCGTGCTGTGTGCGCAGCACTCCGTCCTCTTCTCGCTCTTTTGCTGCTCCGTCGCATCCCTTCGATAGCTTCCTGGTTAGATGCTCTGGAGGCTTCAGCCCTGCAGCAAGACGGCCGGTGTTCGACAGGTTCGGCTAGCAGGTGTGCGGCGTTCGGACGACATGTACTTCAGTCTAGGCTAGGCTGGAGCAGTCAGATAGTGCTGTCTAGGCGAATCCTGTCACAGGCAGCTGGCAATACCGTAGTTGGTCATCGCAAAGAAGCCCCGAGCCTGCTGCTCTTTCCCTGCAGCATGGAAAACGCCGATCTTCCAAGATAGATCGACCCGTTTAAGGACTACTATTAACGTCTCGTAGTATACTGATAGCGCTTTCCCACGTCATCGCGACTCGGCAGTGTCGCCAACACCGATACCTGAGTGTTTCTTCGACACCCCGCAACGAGTTCAAAGCTAGATCTGGCCCATCTCGGCCACAGAGCAATACATACACTCTTTATGTCAAGATATAATACGCATACATGAAAGATACGGTGATGATATCAATCTACGTACGCCTACGCATACCCCTTTGATTCCGCGGCCTTGGGGGAGGCCCCTCCTACAATCGATGGCGGCAGGCAAACCTCTAGCAAACTGCTCATCGACTGATCCCATGAAAAGCCTCACTGCAGATACACTTCTCTCGTAACTGGCTACACAATCCATGTATTCTGCCAAAGCCTACCACCTCCCAAGCAGGCAAAAAAATGTACGTGGCTTACACCGAATCGGGGTATCTGCCACGATCCCGGGCTATACCAACACTGCAGAGCTGTGTAGGTGTTGAACTGAAAACTCACGTGAGCGCACTTGTTTAACGCGGTGAGAGAGGAGAGCGGTCTGTCTGCAGCTTGTCACTCTTTCTCCTTATCCCTATCTTGCTTGCTAGTTTGCAGGAGAGGTGCACCCAACTATCCTGTCATTCCCTTCGTGGCGCGAGCCTCATCCTCACTGCTCGTCAGAGCCAGGAGCAGCTTCACAGATTCAGTAAGCAAACCACCTGTTCAGTCAGCCCCGTGCGTCTGATCTGAATGTGAATCTATCAGCTAGGTAGAAACCACCTTTTTTATTTCGAGACATACACGCGACAATGTCGGCGCGAGCCAGCCTACCCTACTTTAGTCTGCCCACAATGATTCTAGACTTCAACACGGTCGAGGAGCCTCGGCTCCTTTCCCCTATAGTAACACCTGTATCACCTGACTCCGGACACTCACCATGCTATGAGTCCGTCTCTACCAGGGATGACAGCATTGATGAAGATGCCGACGAACTCGAGCTCATCGATGCCGAAGAGCAGCACCCACCCGAATACGCAACTTATGAGGATCCACTACCCCGACTTTATCCATTTCCACATATCCATGCATCGCCTCACCGCTGTACGCACGACGGTTACGCTCCTTCACCTGCACAAGGCTACTCCTACGGCAATGATTCTCCTGTCCATTCCCCTCGATGCCCGCATTTACATGCTTTTCAAACGTATCGTCCTCAGCTGATGCATCCCGCACCCATGCGCGCAGACTTTGCTTGCCTTAGCCAACTAGCCGCACCGCCCGCCCAAGGATGTAGCCACCATCAGGAAATCATTCAGCAGTATCAGCCATTGCTCCGCAATCATGCACATAGCATGTACCCTCATACGCATACCGCATTTACACACCCGAATATGCCTTACTGCGTTGCATCTCCATCCTGCTGGCCTAATCAGCTGCGTCCATTTGTACATACCACGGTACCTGATCCAACTGATGAGCGCGACAGTACTAAACCTTTCCGTCTATCCCTTCAAAATGCCCTCAAAAGGTTCAAAGAATCAGTAGCTACAACAGCCGATAAGGTTTTTCGATCTACCTTGCGACTGAAGAATCAAAAGTTACCTGAATGTAATGGATACAATCCATGTGAGGAATGCAGTCATCTTGGACACGGTGAACAGTTTAGCAGCACGAATGACTGGGAAAGTGGAACTTATACAGCTTGTGAATGTATACCTGGAGATTTTCTCCCTTCCGACGAGCCGTATTATAGCACGGACAACGCTGAAGAATACGACCAATTCACCAATCCCATCGCCGACACAGAATATTATCAAGAAGAATATGAAGAAGAAGCAGAAGAAGAAGAAGGTATGAACACCTCTTACGTAAATTATTATGATTCTCATTCTCATTCTCTTTACCCTCAACCTATTGCTACCACAGCTAACATCGCAAGAACAAGGAAACAAATCTGTGAATGTAGACCATGCATGAAAGCATTAGCAATCAAGATTGTTAAACGTTCAAGAGCTGGCAGAAGAAAGTATAGAAGGGTGATCAATTCCAGATATCGTCGTGTTGCCGCTTTCAAGATTAGTAGATTGAATGCTTTAGCTACTCCTGTTTCCTTATAGAGAGGAAGAAAACGAGCTCATTGAACTCACGTTTCAAGTTATTCCTTCTAGTTATCTCTGGTCCTCTCTATAGTCTTCTTTACTACCCACCCCCAACCCCTTTCCCGTTCCACGCTCATTTCGGACTGTGTACCATTTCTGCCTGTACTTAGTATTTCATTGTGTTATGCATTCTGAATTCTCGACCAAAATCAAGACTAGCATTGTTGCTTGCTTTAGAAATAACCCGGCTAGCTGTCCAAACAAAACGTTCTGTAACTCATCATTATTCCCAACTTCTTTCCAAACATTGTATGGGGTCAGGTATGGGTTGTGTGGCGAACTCGCATCGTAGGATATTGATATCCCATGATACAGACTCTCGTATTTACAATTCTATATGTGTGTTTGTTACACTTTGCCTAACCTTCATCTACCCTCTGCCTCTCCAATAGCTTCGACCTTTTTTACCGCACTTGGGGTCCGGTGAGCTTCGTCTTGCTCGTACCGACTGCAACGCCACGGAATTCGATAGCGATGGATCAGTTAATGCAGCAATTGGGAGGGATGGGAGGTGGGCAAGGAGGTCCAGCCGTGGATGACTCGTAAGCTCTCCACTTGATACACTTGCTGTTGTCCTAATGGCAGTGACCAGTAATGGCACACCGTGAGGGAGGGAGAGACCACAGAGAGCTGACGACAGTCCTACCTGGGCAATCCTGTTATTCGCGAAAACAGCCTCACGGATAACGCAGAACAGATTGTTATTTCGTCACTGGCTTTGCTTAAGGTATGTTCTCAATACACTTGCTTATACTTGCTGCAACGGACTGGCCATTCCTGACACTGGTATCGTGGACGTGGTTTATAGATGCTCAAGCATGGTCGAAGCGGTGTGCCGCTGGAAGTGAGTCGGAAGAAGCTACCCCGAATTTACACTGGCATGAGCAGACGGTTAACGATATGTACGCTTCTCGCAAAAGGTTATGGGACTCATGCTTGGAGGTGAGCTTGCAATACTTTATTCTTTGAAGCAATGAACGATGGGGCTGATCGCTTCGCTTGTCAACCTTACCAGAGTTCGTTGATGAGTACACAGTGTACGTGCAGCGTTCAGTACAGTCAGAAGAACAACAAGAGGCTTAATATAATCTCCCCTTTGCAATAGCCGTGTCGTCGATGTCTTCGCTATGCCTCAATCCGGTACTGGCGTGTCCGTCGAAGCTGTCGATTACGTTTATCAAACCGCTATGATGGACCGCTTAAAACAAACAGGACGGTAAGAGCACTTGGTTACTTCACCCACGCGCTCTTTTTAGCCTCAAACAGTCCCAACTGATGCACGCGCCCATCGAATTCGACAGACCTGAGATGGTGGTTGGATGGTATCATTCGCACCCTGGCTTCGGATGCTGGCTATCCAGTGTCGATATCAACACACAACAGGTGCGCTATCGGACTCCAAACCAACGTGAAGATGACGAGCTGACGGTGAATCCTGCTCGACTTGAAATCAGTCCTTCGAACGTCTGAATCCACGCTGTGTGGCTGTCGTGGTTGATCCCATCCAGTCCGTGAAAGGAAAGGTAGTTATTGATGCGTTCCGTCTCATTAATCCCCATGGCATCAGTACGACTGCGGTTCCCATGTTCTCCGAGCTGCACTAGCCACTCATCCTCTCTTTTCCGGCAGTGATGGGTCAAGAACCACGACAAACTACTTCTAATATCGGACATCTCCACAAGCCCTCAATTCAAGCTCTGATTCACGGACTGAACAGACACTACTATTCTATCGCTATCAACTTCCGTAAGACCGAACTTGAACAAATCATGCTTTTGAATCTGCACAAGCAAAACTGGACGGACGGCCTTATGCTCAAAGATTTCGAAGAACACTCCAAGCAGAATGAGGAGAGTGTGAAAGTAAGCCTCACCGTGTCTTCATGTATTACTGCTTGTCCATGTTTTGAGAACCATAGGCTGATATAACATCCTGACTCGTTCTCAGAAAATGCTCACGCTTGCAGCGGCATATAATAAGTCTGTACAGGAAGAATCGACATTGTCTACGCAGGAGCTCAAGACACGGCATGTCGGAAAGCAAGATCCCAAGAGACATCTGGAAGATGCAGTCGAGAACGCGATGGGGGATCAGGTGCGTTGAGATGTAACCCCTTCCAGTCTAAGGTCAGCCTTCTGATGTTGATTGTACAGATCGTGCAAAGTCTGGGAGTCATGCTGCACTTACTTACGAGATGAGCTCAATGCTTCGAGCCTAAGAACACGCGCACTTAATATGTATCATTAGAGTGTAGATCACCAGGCAGAGTCTCGCAGAAAACAGTGGAGCTGACGTTTAAGCAAAAGTTTCCATTCCTCGTTCCTACCTAACACCTACTCACAAAGCCAATACTGTTCTGACATCTTCCACGCTTGTTCACAAAACACAGTTCGCTTGCTTGACTACCATCTGCTTTTACATTAAAAACGGCGGAATAAAAGATTCAAATGACGATCTGAACAAGACTTCACTCAAACTTGATACCCTGAGCCTGTTTGCGCGAAATCTCAGCGGGGCGAGCAAGAATGGAAGATTCGATTGCACGTACCAAGCCGAGTTGTCCGCTGAAATTGATGGTGCAGCTCTTCCAGGAACAATATTGCTTCCAAGCATCACCTCCTGATTCGCGACCCCAACCAGTAGCTTTGTTACCTGCAATACGTATGGCATGACATCAGCATCAATTACGCAAGTTGTTATCAGATTATATTAGAGCCAGGTACTAACCCCCAAAGCCGGCGCCAATCTCCGCACCTGAGGTGGACTGATTGATATTCACAATACCGCAGTCGGATCCTGCGGCTCCACACCACTCAAACATAGCCTTCAAGTCGCTGCAAAATAGCAAGCAAGCAAGATCGGTTCAGTAGGACATCGACGAAACGAGCCCGACTGTAAACCCACTTGGTGAACAAGCTCGATGACAAGCCTTGTCTAACTTGATTGTTCAGCTTAATGGCTTCCTCAAGCGTCTTAAACGTAGTGACGTCTGCATAGCCTTTATCAGCTATTCTGTTCAGAATATCTCTATGGGAAGCGAACTGACGAAGTATTGGGGCGAAGGTCTCTTCTTCCATGGTTTCCGGATGTCCGGTACCATAATAGACAATAGCAGGCTCAAGCCAGAAACCGCCTTTTAATCCTTCATTTGCGGGCCTCTGTTCTTCTCCTCCAGCCATGACCTTTCCGCCTAGGCGTTGAGCGTCTTGCAGACATTGCTTGTAAGCGTCGATGGCTCTTTGAGAGTGTACTTCACAGTCCCGATACCTAACATCAGCCATGTTGTCTTTTAAGCTTCTCTTTGATAGCAGCAGCTTACCCGGGCCCATCAGAGTACCTTCCTCAAGCGGATCACCAATCCTAACTTGCTTGTAGGCTTTTGCAAGTTTTTCAACGAAATCCTCTGCGATACTCTCATGCAAGAAGAGGCGTCTGGTAGATGTACAGCGTTGACCAGCTGTTCCTACCGCTCCAAAGAGGACTGTCCGAAGTGCAAGGTCCAGATTCGCATCTGGCAATACAACGACCGCGTTGTTGCCCCCGAGTTCGAGAATCAGTTTACCGAGTCTTTTGGAGATAACCAATTTTAGCCTCGGCAATACTCTGCAGATTTTTATCTGTCATGTGAAGGAGCTCACCTGGATTGGACTACACCTCCAACAATACTGCCAATCTTCTCCGAACCAGTAAAGGACACCAGTGGAATCTTGGCATTCTCAGTCAAGGCTTTGGAGAGATCGACATCGCCACACGCGAGAGTTGCTAGTGAGACGGGAAGCTTATTGCGTTCGAGGACATTTGTAACTACGCGCATGGTAGCTATACCGACGAGGCTAGACATCCCAGAACAGACTGCGTCAGCAAATAATTCCATGATCACGGCGAATATCGAACTCTTTACGGAGTTGTAGGAGAAGGCTTCCAGATAGTCGCATTACCGCAGATAAAGGACAAAGCGAAGTTCCAGAAGAAGACCTAGAAGGGAGGAGTTGACATGATAGGAAAGTGAGCACGCAAACGTAGCGGATTTGATCTGTCCCATACACTTACGGCATGAGGGAAGTTGAAGGCAGTAACCACGAGGACTACCCCTAGTGGTGCTGGCGTTTCCATGAGGAAGTGGTTCTCTCTGCGCAGGTATGAAACATGAGAACGGTATAGTGGAACGCAAACGTACGTCACAGGGGAACCTACCTCTCGGACGGCAAAGTCTTGCCAGCTAGCATTCGGGACTGAATGAATAGCAATCTTTAGCTAATGTTTCAGATATAGAGGCCTTTGTCGAGGGTGACCCTACCAATCCAATGGCATCTGTGGACAGGATAAGCACCACAGTATTGGGCATTCTGTCAGCGTCTGCAGTCCTCTTTTGATGCCTTCACCTGTTGTCCATCAAGGTAACGGCCACTCACAGTCACAGATATCAATAGCTTCCTGAACCTCTCCAATACCCTCTTGAAGTATTTTACCCATCTCCAGACTGATCAAGGCGCCTAGTTCTCTCTTCTTTTCATACAATTCATTCCTGATTTCGCGTAGTATTTCACCTCTTTTCGGGGCTGGTACTTGACGCCACTCTGTGTAGGCTTCGTGAGCGGAGGTTACGATTTCCGGTACTACAGAAGCGTGGACCTGCAATACAACAAATAACATTGTTCATTCATTTCGACAGGAAAAGTGATGACAATGGGTCATGGGATAGCTTACTGTCTGTACTTGCCCCAAGACCTTGCCGGTGGAGGGGCAGTATGTGTCAATAATCTCCCCCTTCAGCTTGAGCTGCTGCTGAGCTGCGCCGGATACGAGACCTTGATTGAGGCCGTCGGACAAACCCAAAGCGCTGAGGACATCGTTGGGTTCGGTGGATGTCTTGATGACGGTGGCATAGTGTCCGTTGTGGTCGCTGCCATTCATCTTGCCGTTCGTGCCATTGGAGGTGGTCATTGCGGTGTGCGAGATGCCGGTGAACACGTGATCAGGTAGATTAGATGTAAGCGTGGAGGTGTGTAGCAGGAGGATGCGACAATGCAATTGCGACTCGAGTGCGAGGTTAGCAGAAGAGAGAAAGAGAGAGAGAGCAGAAGCGGCAGAGTAACTCTCGCTGCATCCAATCCGCATGGACGAATCATAGGGGACTTTCCTTTTCCACTCCTCGTGACGCCCCCATTCCGCGTGACTACAGTATCCCCTCTCGCAGGCTTGCAGACAGCTCAAGCTATGCACACAGCGGACTCGTCCTACTCGCCTATCCCGACAAGTAGGTATTTGATATGGCTTTAAGCTTCTCCTATCTCGCCCTGCCCATGTTTAGTTTTTTATCGGGCAGGTTGTGTCCGTGGGTGGCACCCTCGTCGGGCTGGTTCGCCACTGCCGAGTTCTGGCTGCAGGCCAGATATCGGGCCGAGTGTCCAGTTGGCGGGCACGGGGGACTAAATAGGCACGATGCGCAAGAAAGAGTGGACTGCACATCAGCCATCCCACCATGGCTCTTTACTGCCTCATGTTCGCACGCCGGCCAGTCTTGCCTACTGATCTATTTCTGAGCGGCCGCTATCTGATTGAAGACGGTGATCAGGATGATCGTGTGTCGGCGTCCCGGCCGAAATGCGAGCATACATCTTCTACCTTAGCTAGACGAACTCATAAAACATCTGCTAATACCGCAACACTCCCTAAGCATACTTCGATCTCATTGATTCTGATAATATTGTGACACGCTCGAGTAAGCGTCAACAGACCACAACTTCCCATCGGCCAGTCGGAACCCACCTTTTTTATCTCACGAAGATATGCCGGATTCACAAGACAAGCCAGCGATAACTACGAGACCTAGGATTTCAGACAAAGAACTGAAGTTGTTAGAAGAATCAGGAGTACCTGCAATCTCGCTTCACGATGCTTGCAAAGCTTGTGACGATCCATGTTACACTGACGAGGACACTCATCCCGATCAGGTGGGTGTTTTCTCCTTGTATTGCCTTCGAATCATTCGTAGCAGATGGGCGACCAAGCAAAGATGCATGGTGAGGCTCACTTAACCTACCTTCTATGTACATCTACTTCGTCTTATAGACATTCGGCGGAAGATTAGCTCTCGGACAAATTGACGACGAGTTTCCACTACTGGGTAGCGTTAAGAATTCAGGCCGTACGGTCATCGTTGCGACCTCTAAAAGCGGTAAGCATGCTTTCCTTACCCTATCTCAATCTCTCTAACGATATGCATGCGTCCTTTGCAGACTGGCCTCATAGCGTAACTGACGAGCAAGACCTTTACGCACATGCGATATCAAAAGAATACACTGCCCATTTGACAGATCTCGAAAAAGATTCACCTCCAACTTCATCGACATCAGGAGCAGCCTTAAATGGCGCAATCACCAATGGACAGCAAGGGACAAACGGCCAGGGCATAACGAAGATCAGACACATAGTACCCGGAATAGACGGATTGGGCGACGGACTTTCGAAAGATGGACATGAAAGAGCGAGCAATATGTCCATTCTGTGTGGGAGCATGCACCCATATGAGGAGGAGCATGCCGATGGATCAGAAAAAAGGGAGAGTGTCTTCATTTTTCCTGATTATAAGGTGAGGTCGATTTGTGCTCAACACGTGTATTTGGCGATGTGCTGTACTGATGCGACATGCCATAGATGGTCTCTCACCTGCCGAGTGACTCCGCTACAGAGCTGGTATCTGATCACATCTCGCCTCGTCTTCTGGTACCGCAATCAGCCAAGCCCGCGTCCGAACTTGCTTCCTACATTCTTCCATACCACGCTACAATTCTGATCTGTTCACACAAGAAACGCGACAAGCGGTGTCACAAAACGGCCGACCCTATCATCTCAGCATTATCGCACGCGATTGAAGAACTGGGAGACACATGGCATGTCGACCGACGGGGTGATGAGGCCCACCTTTTCGAGTCGTACAGGATAACGCCTAACGATAGCGAGGAGAGTATTATGGAGAGAAAGAAGCAGTTAACAAAGAGTAGAGACGATGCCCGTGGTTCGTCATCAGAAGAGGATAAGCACATCGGCATTTTCAAAGTGTCCCATGTAGGAGGACATAAATTCGCAGCTCAAGTCATCATTTGGTTGCCGAATGGGAAATCAATATGGTATGGTAGAGTCACAACGCAGGATTGCAAGATTATCGTCAATGAGACACTCAAGCATGGGAGGGTGGTTGCGGATTTGTTAAGAAGCGGCACTGCATTGGCCGGTGCTGGCGCATGTAAGCAGCAGGAGCGGGGTACATTGTGGGACTGGTAGGTAATCCGAGCAAGGCACGGGTTAGATGAGCTGTGTTATGACTATTCATTTCCATCGTTGTATTGGCACGCCGAGGAATGTCGGTGAAGACAGTATGCATGCAAGCAGGAGCGGTCTACTGCAACCTACAAGCAAGACAGGTGTCTGACATCTCATGCGAGTAATCCATAACAGTGACTAGTAATCGCTCCCTCCACGCCCGAGAACCTGAAGTACCGAGTCTCCGTGCATTCTCCAATGAAGTCATCGCAACCCGCAGTCCAAAAACTATAACTATGATGATGCTGGTTTTTAATTTCTCTGAAGCCTCCCTGGCTGTGCGATAAATGCTCGTTTGCTAGGCCGTTGAGTCTCCAGATAACAATGTGTCATGCAATGCGCTTGATCGGTTGCGTCACCGAGACACCAGATCAATCCGACCACGATTGCTGCCTCTCTTTGACCGCAGCGTGCATCCGAACTCGTGTTGCTGGGTGCTGCGTATCAGTAGAGTCTCCTCGTCCTCCCAGTCTCTCCTCCCATCCCATCTGGTCTGCCCGCTCGACTGCGACCCGCCTTCCTCGACTGGTTTGCTGACACCGAGATCAAAGAGCGCAGCACAGGTTGACGGCACGACATCGCCCAGCAGTGACTGCAAGACTGGCTCGCCAGCAATAGACCGCGCTGCATCGAAGACCCTCCTCTGTAGCCGTCCTCTCCAAAGACCCTACCCCCCGTCGCCTCCCACTCTCGCGATGGACAAGCTGTACGTCACTATGGGGGTCCGATGGGGCCCACGACGGCTGCACGGTGCTGACTACAAGGGAGCTGACTCCATATTGAACAACCATACACAGCAAAGCTATCTTCCACCACGGGTCTCCGAAGCAGCAGCCGCAGCAAGACGCGTCGTCGTCTTCCGCCCAGCAGCAGGCTGGAGCAGGAGCTTCATCATCATCTGCCCACAGGAACTCGAGGGAGCGCTCGAGGGACACGGCAGCCTCCCCCACCGCTGCAGCATCATCCTCAAAAGCAGCTGCAACTCGCCAGTACCAGCCTATACACGCCGCTCCGGCTAAAGCGCAAGCTGCTCCAATGGCAGCTTACAACCCCGAACCTCACCGCCAGTCCGAGGCAAAAGGGTTTGTAGGGCACAATCCAGCTCAGCAGCCTATCGGGCATGTTCAAGGGTCTGGTGTTGCTTCGGGTGCTGCCCTGAGTGTACATAACAACAACAATAACAACGGCAGAGTTCCCAAGGTATCGCCCGGTCTGGCGGCAGGCAACGCTCAACAAGTCCCAGGGGAAGACACGCGTGCGAAAGCTGAGAAGATGGTCAACGCAGAGAGAGAAGCAAGAGGTAGATTGCCCATATATGAGGGCATGCCTGAGTACTTCCAGCTCGAGTCAAAGATGGGAGAGTGAGTTTCAGCTCGTCATGCTCTTCCCTCTCCGGCAGCCTGCTGATTTCAACCCTGCCCACAACACCCCTGACAATACAGCGGCGCATTCTCAAACGTATACAAGGCCATAGACAGGCGAACGAATTCGAAAGTCGCGATAAAGTGTGTTCGAAAGTTTGAACTGAATCATTCTCAGGTAAGGGTCCTTTTTTGCGTGCTTCCTCCTCCTCTCCCATGATCTCCCTGCTCGCCCACATGTCGCTCATCTGAGATATCGAGAGGAACATACAAGAGGGTCGCACTTGTCGTTGTCAACGACATGCATTGTTGCCGCATGCACTGTCGTCTGCCTCATTTCGGTTCGCACCATCCTGCGGCCATCCTCACCTTCGGCTATCGATCGTGACATCATTAAGCGCAAAGAGCAGGCTGGCATGAGCTCCTGTAAACAAAGCCGCGGGGCATGCTCCGCGGGGCATGCTGCAGAAGACAGTGCTAGCAAGGGCTCTCAATGCTATCTTGGTGCAATAGCTGCACACCCACGGGATTTCTCCACTTTGAACCCCATGTTGAACTGGAAGAAAAGGACTCCATCAATATATCTCTGAACAGCCACGCTGACTCGACCCTCTTGTCCTCTCTGCTTCTCTCTTCTCTCGCGCTGTTGTGTGATTTCCTGCCCCCGCCCATGCCCGATACTACATCTGGCTACGCATCATCGTCTCCTCTGTGCTCTGTATGTAGGACAAGCATCTCGGTGCTAAAGTCAAGAAGCAACCCAGAGCTACAGAGGTTAGTTAGATGCCACCCCCTCCCCTTCTCTCTCTCTTCTCCTCACACCCTCCCCACCTCCTACGTCCATGCACACCCTTTCGCCTCTCTCTTCCTTTTCCCCCTCTACACCTCTGCCTTATTTGTGCAAATGGCCATGTGTTTCTCTTTGTTCGACAATATTCGGATTTCTGACTCCCACTTCTTTATATTCTTTCTACTCTCTATGCACTTCGGCACCTAAAATGCACGCTATACTTGTATTACCGCCACTCTACCTGCATCCTCATCCCGCTCTCCATGTTGCATAACTCTACCACAATCCCGCTACTCAACCACCGCACGGTATCCATTGCACTACCACCAAACCCCTTACATAAAACTCCCACGTCCAACACACCTCTTTTCTTCTCCGTCATTCCCTGTGTACCTCTACAGCGCGCAAATATCCTTAAAGAAGTGCAGATCATGCGAGGTCTCGACCATCCTGGTATCGTGAAGCTTGTCCAATTTGCGGAATCAAGTTTACATTACTTCCTTGTTCTGGAGCTCATGTAAGCTTCTGCCACTCAAGCTTTCCAGCGAACCGTACTGATGATGGAATCTTGCGTTAAAATAGGGAGGGTGGCGAACTGTTCCATCAAATCGTCAAGCTGACATACTTTTCGGAAGATCTTTCCCGGCATGTTATACTCCAGGTCGCGCAAGGAATTCATTATCTCCACGAAGTGAAGGGAGTGGTCCATCGTGATATCAAGCCTGAAAATCTCCTCTTTTCTGCTATACCTATTATTCCTTCGACATATCCCAAAGCGCGACCCTACGATGAAGAAAAGGAAGATGAAGGTGAATTCATTCCAGGTTGGGGAGGTGGTGGTATTGGACAAGTCAAGATTGCAGACTTTGGTTTAAGTAAGATTGTTTGGAACGAAGAAACAATGACTCCTTGTGGTACAGTTGGCTATACGGCGCCGGAAATCGTAAAGGATGAAAGATATTCAAAGTCCGTTGATATGTGGGCGCTTGGTTGCGTCTTGTACACATTATTGTGTGGTAAGTCTTAGATGCGATGCAGAAACCAGTGTCAATCAGGGCACGTTTCTGATTTTCGGCTTTTTCTTCAGGATTTCCCCCATTTTACGATGAGAGTATCAATGTCCTTACAGAAAAAGTAGCAAGAGGATATTACACCTTCCTCTCGCCCTGGTGGGATGACATTTCGGCTTCATCAAAGGACCTCATCACGAATCTCCTGACTGTTGACCCAGACAAACGCTACACCATCGACCAGTTCTTGGATCACCCGTGGTGTAGGCAGAAGCCTGCTCCACCCAACCTTGCTCCTGAGGTGGTCGCCTCCATCACAGGCGGCAAGGGCATCCCTACATCTGCTTCTGTACCCAGGGCGGTACAGCGGGTGCAACAAGCAGGCAATGTCCCCGGTGGCCTACCTATGGATTCACCACTCCTCGCAGAGTCGAGAGTTAGACGAGACCCCGGTGTGACCCCCGCTGCGTACATGCGAGAAGCATTCGATATCACATATGCAGTGCACAGAATGGGAGAAGAGGGTCAACGCCGTGGTGCCGGTGGACGTGGTTTCCTTAACGATCTCAACGAGGCCGACGAAGAAGATGACGAAGAACAGCAGCTTGAAGCTACACGGCGGAAGTACGGTGCTGGAGTTACGAAGGTTATAGAGGATCAAAGAGCAGCTGCACAAGCGGCAGCGGCAGCTGGCAAGGCGCAACCCCAGAGTAATCAACCCTATCATGGTTGGGGTGGAGCTGATCGCAAGCAGGCTGAAGCTGTCCTGTACGACGGTAGAGCCGGAAATAGAGACAGAGGGAGAAACAAGAATGGCAGAGGTGGATTCGATCTTAAACTTGATAATGCGACACTACTCGGCAGAAGGAAAAATGCTCCTAATCTGGCTGGCGACTCGGCTTTCGCTTCTGCTAGCCCAATGCGGATAGATTGAGCAGTGTAAAACCTATCATTAGGTAGCCTCTGCCGTATCCGCTGCATGGAGCCTAGCCCGCGATTGACTGTATGTGGCAGGCGGGGACTCGCGCCGGAGACGAAAGTAGTTTCATCCCATCTTCGGCTCACAACCATGGCGTAATCTTTTCTATTCGCAATTTATGCGCTCTGCAGCCAATGGCGGAACAGTGTAGCCATCACGCAGTCTGGAGCACTTGGCAACGGTTCAATTTTACCATGTCAATATGTTTCAAAAGCTTACGGCTCTCTTTAATTCTCCTGCAATCCTCTTAGAGATCTGCGCAATTGTTTCCCCCATCAAAACTAGCTGTTAGCCAAAAAGAGTTGTCGTATGCATTTTGTATTATCAGCCAACCTCTTTCTTGGCTTTTCGTGTTTGACTTTCCTTGTAAATTGCAAGCATCACCGTTGATCATTTCAAAGCTTCATAAGTTTACTGAGAGACATTCACCCGGCTTGAGACTGTGTTTCGGCCTACAGTAATGCAAGAGGCTCTGACCTCATCGGAAGTCCAATGTCACCGCCGCTCGAACGTCACGGGCAAGCGAGGCGAAAACACAAAGTCTGCTCGGTACAAAACGCTAAGATGTAAAGCTGTCGGCCTTGATTATGGAGCCACGTCATGTTTCGACGTCTACCTTACGCTCTGTGGTATGACGAACGATTATCTGAATGAAATCGGATATATCCTCATCGAAAACAATGGCCAAGAATGGACAGTCCCATCATGTTCATGCCAGTGATAGCAATAGTGGTATTTTTTGTGTAAGATGTCCCTGATGATCACATTCATTCCGGGAAGTATGTTGTTTTGTACAATAGCATGTCTTCCACCCCAGGTGTGTCCCTGCCGCAATCGTAACATCTAGCTCCTTCTTTGGAAACCTTGCCTATCATCTGATCCAGCGATGTGCACATGCGAGACGCGTGCGTGTTGATCTGTAGAACTCTTGCCTTCAGTATACTTTTCACAGCCGAATAAGCTTGATACCATCGCTTACTAGCGTCACCAAGGCTCTTGCTGGCAGTTGACTGAAGGTTTCGGCCGGGATGTGATGTAGAGGTACGTTCGCTGCTTTTCCGAGAAACAAATTGGCGAGCAGAGAATCATCAAACATGGAGGCTCGAGTATAGATCCTCAGAGCACCTTTATGGTCAACGGTGCTGGCATGGAACCTTTAGCCGGGAATCTGATTCAGCCTAATAGAAAGCTCAACAGCCGGCAGTGGTCCCATACAGGAGAACAGTCGTGGCCAAAACCTTTAGGACGTGAAAAGAGTATTTGTTTGGGGCCTCCCAGACATCAAGCACGAACTTCCAGTCTTGTCCGTTTTGTATCGTGGTCAGGAGCTCGGGCTTGTTGTACGCTACGCCAAGCAGTACCGTGACCACTTTGGAGAGTTCTCCAACTTGACCTCTGCCAGTGCATTGGCATCATCATGGTTCGCAGACGCATCTAGCATATCGTCAAAGACACTTGAGGGCGAAGCCAAGATCCTGCGGTGGACTCTGAACATATGCTGTTTTGAAGGCGTGTCGCTGGCCCCCGGGACAGTGCAGGCGAGAATCATGTCTGCATCGTTCGCACAGAAAATAGGGTCGATGATGGTAGCTTCAGACTGCGGATTTTCTGCCATAGCGTATAGAAGGAGATCTGGCCGAAGCCAACCTTAGATGATTTCCTTTCCCATTTCAAATCTCCGATCCAGAGGCATGGGTCTGAACAAAGGCTACTTTGCCGCAGAGTGGTAACTGATCCTGTACAGCACCCGACACCTAGGCCACGGTGCAGAAATATTTGTATTGATTGATGAAGAGACAGCGAACTGAAGGGCTAATATACTGTGATGAACTACATGTACTTCCGTTAGTGATCGACCCACGTTGTTTTCGCTCGAACTCATTTTTAGGCAATATAGTCCCAGAACGCTACATATACAAGTTCTTAGGTTGTAGCGCGGATACGCTTGCCCAATGTTTCTCGGTGCGCTGGGCCTCCAAGATCCTAACGTGTGGTCCGGGTCTCACACCAGAGACAAACCAGTTTTAAGATGCCTAACATCGAGATCATGGACTACGTCGTATCCGGAGCACTCTTCCATGAACACGGAAAACATGTATCGTGGCCTCGGGAGGATAACGTTGGCCAACCTCGCAGCCTTGGAGTCGACCACTTCTCCGCGCTGCATGCATTCGCTATGGCACGCTTCAAGCATGAGCTCGTCCACTCATACACGCATGGTAATGCTCGCATTGGTGGCTAGCCGAGACCAAGCCTTGATTCTATTTTGCTATGGCACAGCATGCAGGCGCAGCATCGACATCAACCCAAATAGCATATCTCCACACGCACAACTGAACTTCCCGCACTGACTTCTTACCACCACATATCATCCTACTGTTAAGCTCAATACGCTGCAATTATGTCTTATCTCCATCAGGTTGCCTGTTTTCCCAGGCAATGCTCTGGCCATTATTGAGAGGGGAGATGGAAGAGACTCTGTTGAACCTGATGTCGAGCTTTATACGAGTTGATCAGAGTCATCACATTGATGTGCATTGTGTAGGGATTCTGACAGCCGGACGTGTACAACGCCTCATACACTCGGTCCATCTCTCTCTCGACACGCAGCTCGTGTCGTCTGACCTGTGTGAATAGTCCTCGCCTGTCAGATCTATCAGATAACTGTTCAACACAGCAGCATGCCTCATAGTGGTACTGACCAGCTGAAGCATTGCAGATGGAGGAAGCCGGCCTATATTGTCTTCAGTCAATCGATGTAGGGGTACATTGGTGGCCTTGTCCACGAAGGATAGTGCCAGAGTAGCATCTTCAAGTACTGAAGCTCGAGTAAAGACCTCTAGCGCGCCGTTATCGTCGATTGTGTCGATGGACGCTCTATACATAGACACAGGGAAAGGAGGTGCATGAGTTGTCATCGAGCACATCGCCAGACAATGTTGCTGGTGGAACAGCAATGTGCTCACTGCAATTTGAGGGTACAAAGTGCTTTCAGCATGTGAAAAAAGTACTTGTTCGCTGCTTCCCACACCCGTAGAACGAAGCGCCAATCCTTCCCTTCAGTGAGTGGAACGAGGAGTTCTGGCTTGTTATAAGCCGAGGCTAGTAGGAGATTGGTTACGGCGACATCCTCCTCAATCCTAACCTCGGGCAAATCATCCAGGAAGCCATCTTCTTCGTTGCCGTCGACGACATCCAGCATGTCGTCGAAGACCGTTGAAGGCACAGCCAGGACCTTCCGATGGACTTTGAAGACGTGCAGTTGCAGTTCCGACTCGTCTACGGCGGACTCGGTGCAGACGAGTGCAATGTCTGCATCTTGCGCATTGAAGACAGCATCGATTGTAATCTTGACAGGCTTGCTGTCTGTTGCCATTTCCACACGCTGTTGCCAACTGTGGCAGCGAGTCAACCTGCAGCGAGACGAGGAGAAGTGCCCCGCAACTACAGGTGCGTGTAGGAATGCTTTATCATAGGAAGGCGTATTCAGTTGAGGCTAGCATTCACACATGTCTTCTATGAGAGTCGACTCTGATCCCACGTCAGCTGGTAACAAGTCATTGTTTCGAAAACGAGCGAGCCAGATCGACTCGGGCCTTCAAGGTTTGTCACGAAAGGCAATTTTCCCTTGGACTGCTCCCGTCAGTGCGCATCCTGAGAGTCTTTCTTGCCTATCCTTATAATGATATCCGGGTCCTGACGTGTTGTACATTTGCACCCAGTGGTGGTAAATCATTGGACGTGTTTCCAGCAAAGGCAAAGCGGGAAAGCAGTCGCTCCCTTCTACATTCGAACAGGTGTCAAATTTAGCCACCAGTATTGTGTACAAAGCTTCGGAAGTGCAAACAAAGCGGAGCTAGTCAACATAATTCATTGCTAGTACAGACAAGTGCTCGGGTATGTCTTCCTTATCTCCGTCTCAACGTTGGGTTTGCTTGAATGCCGTTACGAGCTCAACACCTTGTTCTATTGTGATGAAGCTCCTTGTAGACCGGTAAGATTACTAGAGCCAAAGAGCCACCAGATCGAGCTCGCTCTTCTTTCCTGTGCAATAGACTCTGTCTGCTGTGAGCCAGTGACACTGCAGCTGCAATTCCGAGCTCCCATGTCCCAGCTTCGATTACAGAAAGCCATGCCAGTCGGTACTACATATAGCGGCGAATTTACCATGACTTTAGAAATGCCGTCTAGCTTATTTACTGATGCTCTTCCCTTGTCTGTCTTCTCTCACTGCCGAATCCGCATCCGGTTCTTCAGCTGCTACGTTTGCGTATGTGTCTTGCTGAGCGATCGCATTGTAGGATTCCGCTGATGACGGTGATGACGAATTTTGCGAAGCACCTTTGCGTGAAGTCAGACCTGATCTATCATTTACTATAGCACTTGACGCTGTTCCTTGTGAAGGCGTTTCAGCTGCCACTTCTGCGTAGCTTTCTGTCCCTGGAGCTGAAGGGATTTGGGCAACAGAGTGCTTCTCGGTGGTGGTGTTGTCGGCTAGTGTGTTCGCATCTCCTGCCTTCTTCTGCTCGTCATCTATCTTGCCCAATTCTACGATGAACCTGTGTACAGCATACGATAACAGTTTTAATACGGCGCGTAGACGGTATTTGCACATGATGCCACCGAGGACAGGCGCACCATGATATGCTAAAGTATAGCGCTAATGCTACCCCAGTCAGAGCAAACACGTGTGGGTTCCATGATGAGGCATAGGCCAGCGACAGCAAGGTAGCGAATAGGGCTGTAAGGCGGAAGCATCCAGAAACACGTGAGAGTATTCCATACGGTAGTCGAGTTGGTAAGAGTAGCGATTAAAACATAGATGGCGGCAGGAAGAATGGTCAGTCAACGAGCGCGCCCATCTTGCTGGTTAAGGCCCCTACCATAGAAGGAGTAATTCATGGCTTTCACGACACCCGCTTGCGGCTTTGTAGTGGGCGAGAATATTGAATCGATGACTGGGTGGATAGGCCGTCAGCTACAGAATCTCGTTTGAGCCTCTTCAGGTTCGGCGACATGGCTCACTATCCTTGAGCATTCCCGGCATGGTTAGATGTAGCAGATAGGTATGGAGTGTGTGCGGTAGCAAGAAGGCAAAGAACTATGGTACTCATGCAGACCGGTGTCATAGTTTCGATCGTTCTAGGTGTTTAATCTGCATATGCAATTCCTGAGAGCGACATCTTTCCTCTGCGGCACTGCATGCCAACTGGAATCAGCATGGACAGAGCTTGCTCCCAGTCTGCAACCGGTTTGCAACCGTACACACAGCCCTCCACTGACAGAGGTGTGACGCACGATGGCCTGCTGCGTGCACCGTCCGTTCGCGTATCGGCCAGCAGCCTGGAATAGCCGTCCAACCGGAATGACGACAGCATCATTCCAGCCGTGGTGGACATCATATATATCGTGTTGCACTCTCTCGCTCTGCTCTCTTTCCCTCTGTTCTTGTTCACCAACCTGTTCTGCCCGTCCATTGCAGCCTTCTGCCCATCCAACACACACAGCTAACATGGGTTTCTTCAAGTCCACTCCACCCCCTCCTCCTGCACCGGAACCCGTCGTGGTAGAGGAGAAAAAGGGCCTGTTCGGACGCAAGAAGACTGTGGTGCGCGATCCTAACAACAGAAACTCTATCGCAACAAGCCCCACCGCTGCCAAGCATCCCCTACGTCGCCGACCACTCACTCCAGCCATGTGGATCGTTTGAATGAGATCAATACGGTAATTCCAGCCGCGTAGGTGGTGTCGTCCCTTCTCAACTCCCGCGAACTCAGATTGACTTGGTCGAACCTGCGTATGCATCCGTTCAAACAGAAGGGAGAAAGTCAGACTTGCCGAAGAAGCAGAGGTATGTTACCGAGTCACCCAACTAAGTCGACAGTACCAGGACATATGGCCTCCCCCTGTTCTTGCGCTTACATCTTCCATCCTACATACAGGCCCGCGCCAGGACCGCACTCAAGGAAGCCGAAGTAGCAGTCCTCGCAGCCAGGAGAGAGGAAGCTGCACTCGAAGCCGACGCCCGAGAACAGGCTAGACTGGCGGAGCTGGCATCTCGCGAAGCTCAAGCTAAGTTTCGCGAGGCAGATAGTGTAAGTAGCAATTTACGTGCCGTTTCAGAGACCAATGCTGGTGCTGACTGTCCTCTGTCCGGCTACCATGCATGTTGCCCATCCAACTATCCTTTGATCTGTTACTTCACATGTTGCCGACGCATCTACTCCTCACGTAATAACAGCTCACGAAGAAGACAAACAAGATGGGACGTATTTGACACCCGAGTCTAGACTTCCACTTTGTCTGTTTTAGGGGAGAATCATTACTATACCGCTCCTCTCGTGTTCTTCATCAATTGCGAAAAAGATCCGCTTAAAATTACACATCCCCTCATATAATATGTTCAGTAGCTCTCCTGAAAATCATGATCTTCTAATTACATCTCTATATAACCTAGCGCCATGAGTTCCACCCGTCAGAATCGCTCTGCGACGATGTTTGTACGCACGATGAAAGATTGATGAACCCAAGAGTCAATGCTCCAGCTTACCTACTGATAGACAAGCCACGGCGCGACTGTGCTTCGCAACAGCATCATGTGTAAGACATCGGTGCCTTCAAGACGACTGCACGACACGGTTCCGGCCAAGTTCTCTCCTCATTCGTGCCAGAACGACGCTTGCACAGCAATATGCAAGAAGCAGGCTTAACGACTACACTCTTACATGATAATGCGGTACCGAATCATAAGAAATTAGACGTGATGATCAGACACGTCCATCAAGCTATTGGGACTGGTACTGTCCAAGGATATCGTCCTTTCTTGCCTTTTCGCTACTGTTTTCAGCCGGTATCTGCGATACATCGCTTCAAGGGGTATACTGCAAACTACCGACGGCTAGTGCGTTTGATCGGTCTGGCGTTTCCATCGATTCGATATGAGGTGTCTTCCGTTTCCATGCCCGTGTCGTCTTCCTGAGCTGTAACAGGAGATGGAGCATGGCTGAACGATCCTAATTTCCTCTGTCCCGCATGCTGCTGTTGTATACCCTCTTCAGAGGTGCTAGACTCTTCATCGTCGTCCGCATCATCCTCTCCGTCGCTTGCATCTTCACCTTGCATGCCTTCAGCTGACTTATTGCCCAAATTCATCGACAAGTTAATAGTATGATGTTCAGGTAACAATGCGGCCGTCCACCGTCTCTTGACACCTGCTGCAATAGCTGCACTTGAAGCTTGAGCTCCGCTGCTCGTCTCGTGTACGTGTCCATGCGTTCTACTCCGCCTATCATGGTGACGTTCTCTTTCTCTCTTCGCTTGCAGTCGAGTCAAGGGGCTGACAGCTGTTGACGTATTTGACAAAGTGCTATCGACAGGCGTGACAGAAGGGGGGGTTGTATTTCCTGTTCTGTTGGGTGGTTCTGCCCCAGAGAGACCTTCAATAGGTGGTGGTAAGGCTATTTCAGGTGAGAATCTCCCCGCTGGTGAATTTGGAATGGAAGATGATGATGCCAAAGGAATTGATTCTCGAGTCTGCTCTACATCGTTCATGTCAGTTTGTCGTTGGTGATGAAGCGAGGTCGACGATGACAGCCGAATGAAAACATCTCGCTCTTGCTGCTGGGAAGGCTGTCCTGACGGATTGCTATTTGAGGATGATGTACGCGAGACAAGGGAGGAGGAGGGTCTTGCAGAAGATGGACGCTGTTTTCGGGCATGCAGCAGGGCGGTTGCAGATTGACCATTTGGTCCCGAAGTAGAGGCTACCGGCTGATAGGATGCAGACTGGGGCCTGTATGCAGACCCGGAAGAATGCTGTTGTTGCCGCTGTTCCTGAGGCTGTCGGTGATGTGGGTGAGATCGAAAGGACTGTGAAGACGTCGATGCTTGGTAGCCACCATTGGCAGGGTAGACCCGTGGGGAGGCAGCATGCTGTGCTTGATCTTCCTCAGCTTCTAAATCCTGCAGCTCGAGTCTTACTGCTTCTTGTCTTGCCTGTATATCAGAACGAGTCAGTGGCCTGTACGGTCGAAAAGACTGTCGGGGGATTCGGCTCGGACGGGAGCTCGGTAACGTACCTCGATGTAGTCAATGACCTGGGCGACACCTTCGTTTGACCGTTGCTGAGCCACATTCACATCGAGGCTGGACTGCAGATACTCAAGCACATCCTGCAGGGCGGTCGAGTAGCCAGCTTGGAATGCTGTTCTTGTGGCCATGATGAGTGCGCCAGTTCGATAAGGGCATGCGGCCAGGTCAATTCCAATCCGCGGCAACGACAACAGACAGAACAAGCGTGACTTACACCTCTTGGATGCCTTCTGGCCAGCTTTGAGCATCTGCGTGATGCACAGGGCCGAGTTGCGAAAGGCGCTCTGCAGGTCGGCCTCTGCAGCCTGCATCGCTCGGGCACCTCGTCCGTTGCTCGACGGCAGGTTGTCGGCGAGTCTGCCTAGGTCGAGCGAGTCTCCCATGTTTCTGGCGGCGAAGCCCTCTCGAGGTTGTAATGATAGCTGTCGGTTGGTTGCTGAGTGTCTTCAGGGCAGAGCAGCGTTGCTCTGGAACAACGTCGACAGCTCGATCGGCGGCCGGCACTTGACTTGTAGCTTGGAAGTGGAGCAACAAGCTCTACTTACGCAGGATATGGTCTCGATGCATCAGATCCTCTCTTGCTAAGTACAACACGCATGACCACCCACGTTGAACTGCAGAATGCTCGCCACAATTGCCGGCAGACGGGTTGGACATACCTTGCGGTGCTTACACGCATCGGCATATACGCGGACGCCGGCCAACTCTACACAACTATCTGAAACGAGAGACTACTTCTGTAATCTTGATTATGCCGACAATCTGATAAAAGGGTAATCTACTGACGACTTCTTGCAATGACGCATTGCTAGACGATATGTGAGTAAGTATCACTTGACAGGACATCTGCGAGTCGATGCTGAAGAGTGTATCGATAACAACTAAGCGACCAACACGGTCAACTGTTCCTGTCGAATACCAAGATTGTAAGCTGGCAAGATGTGAAATTAATCCAGAAGCTGACTTTCACATGCGGAACTTAGCGCAATTTCACATCATGCTATAAAGACCCAGCGTACGGGCATACAGACCAACAGACATGCACACCACATCAGCTGACAACAGGTCTAGTTTCCTAGATTTCTTCTATCGTCGACTGAAACCACTTGCGGCACTACGCCAAAATGAAAAGGCAGTAGAATCACAAAGCAAGCTAGTAGAAGAGGGCTACACTTTCATTAGCCTGTGCGGCATAGAGAGAAATTATATACGAAGCCAAGATACGCCCATTGTTTATCGTGAGCTGATACAACAAGACAATAATTGTAAGGAGTTTTACCAAACCTTCGCTAATATGAGATACTCCGATGCGACGCAGCACTAACATTCAAACGATAGGGTATCTCAAATGGGCAGGAAGTATGTCTACTCTCTTTCAACCCGATGCGCTAAAGGTCGATTCTCGAGGTTACCTTTATCACCCTTCCCCCGAGATACATCGGAAATCATCGCAGAGACCACGGCATAGCGGTAATTCTACCGGCCAACGAGATAGCCCTCTCACACATCCATACGGTAAATACAGTCTCATGCGATCCGAATTGGTTATATCTCGATTTGGAAAATCGCTAGATCTGCAGGACGACGGTTCCGGTAGCTATGATTGGCTTGGCAACAGACACCGCATACAGCTTCTCAGTGACGGAGAGGCGACGCTAGGAACGGGCTGGCGTGATTGAGCTTCGTGTTGAGAAGTAGTCTATGGTACAGGGGTATGATACGACACTGGAAGGCAGTCCTTCGAGTATTGCATGTATAGCATACGGTTTGTGAGACCAATGTAGCGCACAAATGATGGCCTTGTCGCCTCAAATCCTTCGATTCAGCTTCAATGCTTGTGAAGTAGCGAAAAGATCGATTTGGCAGTCACGCCTGTCGAACCTTGTACTGGAGCAGGCAGTGTGCCGGCAGATCCAAAACCGCTGCGAGGTAGAACTTCCATTCGCCTCGACATGCTTCGTTATTGTATATGGCAGGATGATTCGTTGTCGTGTGTGGCAGGATTCGATGCACGCCTGCAATGCTTTCTAAAATTCGCCGGACGCTCGTTTCAGATACCGCTTCAACCCAGTTTCGACAGCCCGGGAGCGAATAGGTTCGAGCAACGCTAAGTTGTATCAAAAAAATAGGGTGATACCCGAGGTACGCTTGTCTTGACTTGAAGTGATGTATAATGAGGGTGAATGCATGTCTCGCCATTCGTGAGGAGGACTGGCTGCAGCACTGTTCGGGACGGTCATTTACGCGGCAACAGCGACAGAAGCTGCTCCGGCAGTCTCAACCTTTTCGACCCCGATGTCCAGTTTAGAACTGTCTTCGGTTTCCGCATATTGTTCAAAGTCCATCTATGCAGACAGGTATCAAAGTGTCAGTATATTGAAAGGCCCGACTAGAATGATGCAGCTCTTGATGCATCCGAGTGGCGAAACGCACTTGATCAAAGATGATTCGGATAAGGAGTGAGCAGGAGGGGCATTGGCCAACCTGCAAGGTCATTGTGCCAATATTAGGACATTGTATGCTGTAATTCTGTCAGGTGGCTGCTCACGTCATATCCTTCCGCGAGTTGGGCCTGTTGAAGGTGACAAGGCAGAATTTTGTTTTGCAATTCGAGAAGCCAGCATCAATAATGAAACGGAGGGGCACATATGCTACGCATGCAACGCTGTAGCCACGCACCCTTGTGATTTCGAAACGGTCGCCGCACGGGCATGGGTAGTGGTAGACCCCCTTGACCTCGTCCCAGGTCATGTCCTCGATTTCGATTTCATCGTCTAGGAAGGTTTACAGTTCGTTAGCATGTTCAAATAGCAGCCAGTACCTGTGTGACGCACAGTAGTTGACCATCTTGTCAAGATGTTTGCTATCCAAGTGATAGCTTGAAGGTGATGGAGGAAAGCAAAGGCGAAGCAGTGCAAACGGTGTAAGGCAACTACTGTCAGTCGATACTATACCCTCAGCCTGATCGAACGTAGCGCAGACTGCCTGGAGGTACAGCTGTGCGGGTTGTATCCGTTGCTCACAGTAGGCAGTCCACCTGCTGATACCGCAGCCAGAAACTCTTGGGACTCCTGCTGCTGCTGTTGCTAATTGCTCTGAAAGACTGGTGTGGCTTCTCGATCACGCTCCTCGATAGTGTAGCTCGAGCAAAGATCAACTGTCAGTATAGCCAAGGCAATCATAGCAAGGACTCGTCGTATCGGAGCAATAGTAATGATGCCCCAGCCCGTTCACTGAAGTGCTGCCGGCTACCGTAGGCTTGCATTCAATTCACGTGTTTGCGCCACCCAGTTTCACCAGACTTGCTACACCGACTACCTACCGGTATATCAAAAAGGTAAAGACGATAGGAGTTGGTAAGAGATTGAAGTTCCATGGGCGCATGCTTGATCGGACTCGCTCAGGTAGGTGGATAGTCTTCTACCATCCGTTAACTCATACTTATAAGTAAAACTGCCTTAAGGCATCAGCACAACTGCGTCCCTCGCTGCGTTAGTCGAAGCAGTATATCTTGGTATATCCGAGTCGCTATACTTTGTCTAGAAACCCTTGGTGTGTCCAAGTCCCTCTCGTGTGTCGAGTTTTTTCCTACTGTACCCTTTACTCCACTTCTTCTGTCGAAGTCCCTACAACATCCCAACCTATCCCATACAATTCGTGGACTGCATTGCTCACCTAGTGAGTACCGATCCAGAGCAAACACTTCCTCCCTCCATACCTTCAACCCCTCCCACTCACAGTTGAGCGGATTGTACCTACGTCCCGGTCTCCCCGCTCACAAAGACAAGGGTTGAGAGCACTGTTGCTCTTACTACTTGAAAGCGAAAAATCAATGCGGAAGGACGAGAAGACGACTTAAAGAAATGCAGTAGCTTCTGTCCGTTCACCATTCGATAGGGAGGGTAGTCGCAGTAGATGACTACGATCCTGGGCGATGCATGGCTCTTCCGCCTGCCGGTATTCTCGTAGGGGAAGCGAGTGTCCTCGGACTCAATGTAGCTTCTTTCGGATGCATACTTCGTCCAAATGTATTGTGAAGGATAAAGATCTCTAGCGAGCGATGTTGTTCGCATCTGGAATGAACATCCAAACTACAGTAGAAAAGTCGACTTCGAGCAAGGACAGACGGCGGAGAGCGGGAAAGATGGATCCCTGGGCGAGGGTGAATGGCCTTAGAATACTATCCTCAATAGGATAAACAGGCTGAAGAGGTGCGATATTGCGTCCTCTGCAGAGACCTTCCAACTCCAGACTGGTGAAATTCGGTACATGATGTGCGAGTTCCGAGAAAATGGTGACCCTTTTGGAATCGTACGCTGTTCTGCAGCGACCAGTCCCATGTGCCATCAGGGCCCGCTTTCGATTGGCCTTCTGTATGCGCTGCATCATCCATGGTGCATCGCAGCGTGAGATGCGTTACTTCCTTCGGGAGAATTTGCATAGGCGGGCATGTATCATCCTCTGTACGACCCACAAAGCGTGAATGCACGTGGTCGAATTGTAACAGGTTTCCAGCAATACGGTGATCCAAGGCCAGTGCTAGACGCAGAAAGTCGACAAGATATTCTAGTCCACCTCGTTGTACTAGGTGCAGCCCGGGACAAGGGAATTAAGGTGAAAAAGCGGGATAAAGTCAAGAGGTAAGTAATGGCATCGGGTAGCGCACAGCAGCAAATAGCGATGAAGTGCTTGTTGCAGTCTGGGATTTGAAAGTATTCAGGCAGGAGCGGCCAAAAGGAGTACTCACAGACTTGAAGGCCGAGCGTACCGTGTTTATCTGCGGGATTATCCAATTGAGGAAAGAGTGTATTTAGCGGCTGGATTGACCAGGCATCCGCGATAGAGAGGATATCAAAAATGTCCACCACTGCTGATGGATAGAAAAGGTGGCAGAGGACATTGACTTCATCCAGCATGCTTCGAATTCGCTTCCAGAGTTCGACAAAGGATACACGATCTTGGGCTCTTATGGGTAAGGGGAAGAACACGGGGGCTTTGTCGCCGAAGATCTTAGTCGGTATTGTACGGGACACGTCAGTCAAGCCTTTCTGAAAACCCTGTGCTTGTCCCGCGTTCGAAGTAAGCGCAGCCGTAGCTTGTTCGGATCCAGTTCACCCGAGGAAAGCTGTTCTGGGTGATGCCTGGAGATCCGGAGACTGCCATGAAGGATCAAATCATCACTCAAAGGGTCGCGCATAAGGCTTTCAATGTGGACTTTGTATTTCAGCTCTGCCGAGAGATCACGGCCGCCGAGTATGTCTACCAGAGTAGATCGGTACTGCTTCAATCTGGTAGACATACTCAACGGCCGTGACCTCTCGGCAGAGCTGAAATACAAAGTCCACATTGAGAGCCTCGCGCATGACTGTTTGATTAATTATAAGATATCCCTGACAATCTCAGATCTGGGTGCATGGGAGTATGAGCATGCATGTGCTTCCGAGGATCTGGCCCTAGTAGCGGTATCTCTAACAGCAACGTGATGCTACTGTGATGAACAGACGAGACGTACCATCCGTGACGTATGTCGATGGTCTAGATCACTGCCATGGACACAACCTCGGGCAGGCTTTTTGAACTAAGGACTGATGACAGCGACGGTGCGTGACCTCTGGTAAGACATGGGGAAAAGCTATTTGGCTCCCCGGGCGCTCGGGCTCCCCCGGGGCGCCAAATAGTAATTACCATTTGGCGCCCCCGTTATACACATCGCCACATAAATACATTGTAAGGCTTAATATCAATATTGTAAAAGTAAGAAGGGCAGTGACGAGCGAAGAGAAGAAGGCTGTAACAGAGAGCCACATAGATGTACATAGGTATAGTTTGCATTGTATTGACCGCACTCTATCGCCGCAGTTACTCTCCAGCACATACTTAACTATAAGTACAGCAAATTTCCGATGGCAGCCGAAGCAATTGCCGCAAGACCATCTGGAAGCCCGTGGAGCATAGACTGGTACCATGAGGGAGGTGAACCCAGTCTATTTGACGTGGTGTCAGCCTTATTATTGCAAATTCAGGGGTAGACAGGCCACATGGAAGGGGGGCGCCAAACAGTAATTGCTATTTGGCGCCCCTCGGCGGCCGATGGGGGGCGCTCTCGGCGAATCAAAAGTCCTAGGGGCGCCAAATAGTATCACCCTAAGACATGTGGAGGCGCACAAATACTATCGTTTGTCTGATCCACGTAACACGAATTCCAGTAGTCGAATTGAAGCAATGTTCCGACGATATGGTTCTCTGATGGTAGAGCCAGGCGCAGAAAGTCGACGAGTAATTCAAGTCCACTTCGATGTACTGTAACGTAGAACGGAGGGCCCGGCGAGGGGAAGCCGAGGCGAACCAAGGGGAAGGGAGCGACAAAGGTTAGTACTAGCACCAAGTAGCGACACCCAAAGGCATTCCACCAAGACTGAACGTGAGAGGATAAGGTAGCGTAAGCAGGGGTATGGCACTCACAGACTTGCAGCATTACTGAAGCACGGTGGTCTGCTGGGGTATTCAAATGAGGGAAGAATGTGTGCAGAGGCTGGATTGAGCAAGCATCCGCGATGGATAATTGATCCAAAATGTCCGTTGCTGCTAGGGGATAAAAAAGTTCGCAGAGGGAATCATCTTCGTGCAGCATCCCCCGAATCCGCTTCCAAAGGTTGACGAACGTTGCAGGATCTTGAGATCTTACGGGTAGGGGATAAAACAATGGCATTTGGTCCTGAGAGCTGCTTGCAGGAATCATGGAAGGAGAGGCCCAGTCGCTAAAACCCTTTCCGCTTGCGCGATGTACCTGAGACGAGCCTGCTAATGACAGGGGTGTTGATGCACAGGAGCCATTCCCTTAATCTTAATCGAAGGAGGCAGGATTTCGATGGCGCCAAGGCCATGCTTCAGCACATTGCTTGAAATACATTTAGATCCCGCCAGAGAGGGATACGGTTCAGCGTGTGAAGATGTTGCAGAGGTACGGGAGAGGTGTAGCGAGCAGGCAAGGAGCTCATTATCAGTGCGGCCACCAAAGTTTGGGGCGGGTGGTTAGGGTCGAAGATTGTGGCCGAATAATCGTAGTTGGTCCGGTCGGAAGCATACAGTGCCCAATCTAGTGGCTCGTTCACTTGGCGTTTCCTTAAATAAGTTTTAAGATTGGTCCAAACAGTGTCAAGCCCGGCCACAGATGTCGGAGGATCGACTAGCTCAAGTCGATGATCGATGCTTGAGTCCAAAGACTAAGGTGCGTTCGATGCTGAAGAGGAGGCGGTCACGAGTGACATTGGCTGCCTGCTATATTTGGAGAAACCGTTTGAAAAGCGAGACGCGAATGGTATAATCTCTTGAGCTGATGTACCTTCTCTCAAATCCTCCGGCGCTGCCAAATGTTCTCTTCTAGGTGCTAATCTAGCCTGATATGAAGTCCCTGCAATTGTGCTATACCGCACCAACGGTGGCTCGACAAAGTATGTAGCGCCATCTACGACCGTAACTGACGGAGTCGCAAAAGTATTTGAAGTAGACGATGCGTTCGCCAAACGTAGATTTCTATTGATGAAGCGGAAAAGATAAATAAGAATGTAGATGTAGATATAGATGTAGAGGTGCAGAACCAAGAGGCATTACAGAAAAGCAGAAAACTGTAGCAGAATTTTGAGGAGGAGTCGTGTCTGACAAGTCTCGGAGTTGGTCCGGTGGTATCTAGAGATTCTTACATCTTTTGAACCAGAAGAGATGCGGCATCGTGAGTTTCGAGAGCGTACTCGCATGCTTGTAAGCTCTCGAATGATACCAGTTTCGATCATACAACTTGTCATTCGGTGAACTCCAACTTCTATTCTGAAGGATTGCTAACAACTTTGTGTCAGACTCGTCATATCTTCGCAAGAAACGAAGATGTAACAAAACTAGTTGTTGCAGGTGATACGTCTGCATGTATGGTATCGATTGATACTACTCACGCCTTAATAGCGTTAAACCAGCTAACGTGATACACGATCAGTTGCCAGAGTTTTATAGAGACCCTAAGACTCAAGGGCCTCCTGGCAGGCAATACTAGCGAACGATACACGTAGCTGGAAGACATACAATGGACTGCATGAAGTATCAAATATATTGCTTCTTTACACCTGGTCTAGATATAAGAGCCTACACCAATCATCATGGTGATGTTAACAAACGCATATATGAAATACATGTGTGCAAGGGATATCCTGACAAACGTCTTTACCGGCCAATACCAGCGAGACGGTGACCATAGCCATGAATGAAGAAATCCTTGCATACTGCCTCATCCGCAGCAGAGATGGAGGGATAACAGCCTTGGGTCGGGTATGCCGAGTATATAGTAGCTCGAGGCTCGTGCGGTTTTAGACCAAGGTAGACGACAAGCTTGCTGCGGAACCCTATAACATTTGCATGCTCGAGAACAAAAGTTTCGGAGCGCGCCCGGAGTGGCAGAAAACCTCTCTCCCGTCGATGCTTGCTGGTAAGCGTGTACAGCTCCCAAAACGCGCGAGTGTAGCTCTGATACGGCGGCTTAGCGAACTCCCAGTGCGTTTTAGGGATATTTTCAGATGTATTAGAGTTGTGTAGATTGGCTTGAGAGAAAGCTGCGTGCGCATGCTCCAGCGACGCATCTGCTCGGGAGGCCGGGCTGGATTGTACGATCCTCGCCACAAACTCCGGGCTCGCCAGGAGTTTGGTGTACATCAACGCTTTTGCTGTGGCGCTGCTTTCTCGCCATGGCGTTGGGAGGACGTCATGCAAGGCCTCAACCATTGATCCATCAGGCAGCGGTATAGAGCCAGTATACGCAGCCGAATAAACGCGTTTGCCGCAAGGCTTGTCGGCCGATGCAGGGCGTGAAGTAATAGTGAGCATTTTGGGGACGTACATTCCTGCGATCGCCGCACCGAGATGCCCAGCCATGAACTTAAGGAGACGGTTATGACTGGAGACCTTGAGGCTGCCATGCACGATCAAATCATCATTCAATGGGTCGTGCGTAAGAGACTCTGAGTGGACTTTCGATTCCAGCTCTGCTGACAGATCGGGGTCGTTCAGTTTGTCTACCAGAGCAGACCGATACTGCTTCAGATTGATGGTCTGCATAAAATAGTTGCGGACCAGCGTTTTGCCACGAGCAACCGGGCCAATGATATCGAGAGGTAAGGTGGTGCCGGCAGTAGAATACTTTGGGAGGGAACAATCATGGAATTTGGTGGTAACAGGATCGAATTCTCCGAGGGCTGTACCATCGAGCCACTTGCAACGGGAAGCATCCAGGGTCTGGATCTCATAGCAAGAGAAGAGATCATTGGGTGTGTGCATGGGGATGTTGCTATGCACATGCTGCCTGGGGTCGGCCCCCAGAATTGGCAATTCGAAGTGCAACATGATATTGCCGTAGTCATCGCCCGAGACATCCCAGCCACCGAGCAAGTCGATGGCCCCAGTACGAGTAATTGGCTGCCAATGAAGCGATAACGCGGGCGGAACTTTTGGACTAGGGAACAATGACTGCGACACTAGCTTGAGTATGCACTTTTGAGGGAACTGCAAAAGAGACGCAATCCGCCACCCGCGTTGCGCGAGAAGGATCGAGGGGGAGAGAGGTGTGGAAAAAGAGGTGTCATGAGACATGAAGGCCAAAGAGAGTCAGTCAGCGAAGCCATATGGGAGAGTGCGGCTGAGGTAGCAGGAATAGTAGAGCACTCACGTCGAAGCCTGCAACTAGTTCTCGCCATTGTTCGGCTGTCATATGGACCGAAGGGGCGTCGTGTGTGATGCGAATAGAGAGTCCAGGTAGTGGAGTGGTTTTGGTCGGCGAGGGAATGATCCCTTGAGGTTGAAGAGGGAACAAGGAGGGCTGGATTCCAGTGGGAGTATCTAGATGCATCCCGCCATGCTGTTCACGTGCTTGTGCACCGGCTTCCGTAGCTGCAACCCTGGGGATGCGGTGGGACCTGGAGGTATCGGCTGCCATTCTTGACCGCTTAAACATGCTGAGAACGTTGGGTTGGTCGCAGGGCGATCAGTTGCACGCTTCGTGTTGCTGACAGGACGTCAGAAACAAAATAAGTATAGGACGGAAGAGAGGTAGTTGTCACGGATGCAGATGTTGAAAGAGAAGCGGACAGGAGTCAATGCATGATAATGTGGCGTGAGCGAGTGAACTAGAAGGGGAGATGATCAGGTGAAATACGCGAAGCAAGCAGGAAAAGCCGACGAAATATGTTGGAATGGGGCCCGAGCAGCAGACATACGAGTCTGCAATGTAGATGACTGCCCTGGCCTGTTCACCGCCCTCCATAAGCCACCCGCGGTTCAGCAGGTGGAGCCTCTGGAGTGCTCGGTGTGGTTTGATTTGGTTGGGTCCTGGTAGAAGTCTGGTTCGAGCTGGCATCCACAGACACGGTGGGAAGGCTTCGCAGGCCGCATTCACACGTATTGTTTTACCGGGTGCAGGCTTTGCACGTCCACGTTGGCACTTGCGGTCTGGCGTGGTCATTCGCAGCCTGCCATATACCGTCCATCCCGGTCTTGCAGTTTTCCTCGACAGGAAGCTGGCAGTCCGCATTCACAGAAGGTGGAAGTATGTATATTTCAGGAAGCTGTAATAATGGCTGCGTGAGTGATCTATTGAGATTTCGGCGCTCGTTCTCCAAAGTGAACGCGACACTTGGTACATTCGCAAGTTCCGAGACCCCATGCTTTCCCGGCTTTTCCAGGCTGAAGTAGAACACAAGAAACACGTGAGGGCTTGCAGACCGCCACGCATCCCCTTGGATCCTGACTGACTTGACGTTGGCTATCCATCCCAAACATTCATATCCAGACGTTCATACCATGCAGTCCTTCCAAAATGCCGTTCAGGTGGGCAGGGGGATATCAGTAGCCTGCCAGCTCATTCGCGCAGGCGCCCACAGCACAATGCTAACGACCATGTTTCCCATACACGACAGACTCAATTCTGGGCAGTACGAGACTATCTAGCCCCGGTATTGAAGGATAGCAAATTCAAAGAGCATGGCAGGTGAGTCGCTCGTCTGCGCCATGTGACGACGACTGACAGACCCAGCAACCTACGCTTTGGCAATGCCTACCAATCTTAGAATCACACCCGAGGAGTTTGTAGCTGCTGGAGACTTCCTGGTGTACAAGTTCCCAACTTGGCAATGGGAAGGAGGCGACAAGTCTATGCAGCGCAATTATCTACCTGCTGATAAGCAATACCTGGTTCAGCGGAGTGGTAAGGCGCCCGATTGCCTCTTCTGCGAACCGCATACGTGTAGACTGAATACAGAGCATTGCCAGTACCATGTATACGGAGAGTCGCACAAATGCAGAACTACCACGATGGCGAGGGCGAAGAGGACAAGGAGGAATTACTCAACTTTCGGGCGGACGAGCTACTCGGCGATAGCGGTGAAGACGACAGCGATCAGTGGGTCGCCACTCACTTGAATTCCAAAGGTCAGCTCCATATCGTTGGAGATATGTCGGCAAGCTGACGTGAATAGCATATCCCCTGATTTCAGACGGGCAGAGAACTAGGGTCGATGCTGACAGTATTCCAGATATACCCGATACCGAAGGCCAACACTCGTCAGAGACAGGCTTGGAAGGCACAGTCGGGGGCATGCACATACAAGACCACACTCGCGAGGCAGCAGCGATACCCGATGTCAACGATATACCTGATATAGACGATGATGACGACGACTTTGCGGGGGTAACGGAACCCGAAGATGTGGCCGCTGCAACCGTCTCATCGCACCCTCAGACAACGACAGACAGTCAGGGCAATACTCTATCGGTTCGTACGTACGACTGCTATATCACATATGACAAGTTCTACCAGACGCCTCGACTGTGGCTGTCAGGTCTTTCGCCAAGCCGGCAGCCGCTCACGAAGGATGATGTTTTCCAAGATGTCGCTGCGGACTATGCGCAGAAGACAGTCACGTTCGAGCCTTTCCCCCACAAAGAGAGCACCCACATGGCAAGCGTCCATCCTTGCAAACATGCGAATGTCATGAAAAAGGTAATAGAGCGCATGAACACAGTTGTTCGCGAAGCACAGCTTCGGCAAGCAAATCTGGATGGAAGTGGCAGCCCGGTTCAGCAGGATAGCATGGAAGCCAACAAGGAGAAGAAGAAGAAAGGCTGGGGCATCACAAGTGCTGTCAAGAAAGCGGCTGGTGTAGGGGGTTCCGCATCAAGTACTGCTCAAAATACGCCTGCCGCCGGGGACGATGTAGAGGGTCTGCGTGTAGATCAATGTGAGTTTTCGTATAGTGAAGTCCTAGCGCTCTCGTTGCTGACCTTTGCTACTATCCAGATCTGCTCGTGTTCCTGAAGTTTATGTCTAATGTGGTCCCGACTATCGAGCTCGACTCGACTATGGCACTATAAGTTTTCGTAGGTATGGTTAACGACATGGACTCATAACCTCAGTCTACAAGCGGTGGTCAAGCTCTACATAAACCTTGCTTGAAAGCTTGTTTCGATCAAGATGTAATTCACGGCATTTCAAGCATTTTGCATACGCAAGGGACTAGCAGTAGTAGTTTAAATGCAATAGGAAAAGGCTTTAGCAGTATAAGTCTATGTGAAACAGTCCAAGGAGTCATATGATGTTATATCCTTCAATGGTATTTACGGAAAGTGTCACCGCCGAGCAATACCAGACAGCTGGACGGCCTGAGGAAGACGGTCAATTGTTGACAGTTGTCTTCAGAGTTTCAGAAGCATTAGAGTTCGCCTTGTACGATCGATGGTATAACATTAGATACTCACTCCAGACAACATCGATGCGCGCTTGTTACTCACTTCGGGGCTGCCGAAGAGCATTGTTTGGCGCTGATAGCTGACTCCATTTAAACTGTTTAGAAAGATAAAACCGGACCTCAGCTTTCTATCATATAATTTCGCATTGAAGCGAGGCTAACAGCTTAGACTGACTCTAGAAGTCTCTTGTATTCGTCGCTTGCGGCGCGATTGATTTCAGCCTCTTTCTTCCACTTTTCCATCTCCTCCATATATCGCTGCACAGCAGCATGAGAGGTAGCGATCTCGCGCTCTTTAAAAGCCTCCTTTTCTCGGACAAGGGCCTCTTGTGACTCCTTTGCCTTGCGGCGTTTCTGCAAGGAGGGGAGGCACATAAGTCGACGAAGAGGCTTTCGGGGCTCTTATACCTACCGCTGTACCGATCCAATGTGTAAGGAAACAGGCGAGTCCAAAGGCTAAGCACAGGGGTCATTCAGAGGTGCAACCATTAAATCTGCGATAGTGGTCGAACAACGTACATATGCACATGAGCATTGGAAGCAGAAAGCCCACCACTACTGAATTTACGCAGCTCATGATGCTTGATTATGAAGTGGATGTGGTTGATCTGGCCGTGTAGGATGCTGCTAAGGCAAGGTGGATGAGATAATAGCAGAGGAAAGAAAGAGATGAGCCAGTACAGCGGACGTTACTACAGGTTTGACGGTGTAACGCGTAACTTCTAAGGGTAAATATTCATGTAGGGGTGTAATGTCACGCCCCTTTGACCGGAAGACTGGAATGTCTCCAGGCTGGATATGCCACAGTCAACTTGAAAGGTAAGGCAAATGCCTAGCATCCGGGTATTGTACCGGATGTCAAGCGTCTTTGTATTTCGGCGAGCTCGCTGTTCCGATGATGACCATCGTCTCGCCGAAGGACGGGTAGCTACTAGTTAGCTCTCGCCCCGCAACACGCACACAGCCTTTCTCTAGCAGCCATATGATAAGGATGTGCAATCAAGATGTTTCCGTTGTATTAGGACTAGACTCTGAAGCGATGGAAACCAGCAGAGCTCCACCTGTCGGGGTCGAGTGGGCTCGACTCCCAGCCAACCCGGGATAGTAACAATGTTCGGATCAGAGGTTTCGAAGAAACCGCTTTCGCTATGAGAGGTTTCCATCTTCTTGGCTGCCTGATAGCCTTTCGCATCCTGAATGCCTTACTATGCACAACGTTCTTCCAGCCGGACGAGTTCTTTCAATCGCTGGAGGTCGCGCATCGGCTAGTCTTTGGATACGGCTGGCAAACTTGGGAATGGCGGCAAGATAACGCACTGCGCAGTCCATTACATGCGATGCTCTTCGTGCCTGGATACTGGTTGGTGAAAGTGTTACGTCTTGAGCAGACCGATGCAATTGTAAGTTGAGCTTTGTCATATACTGGTCCCGATCATCTCGGCAGCTCCAGGCCCCAAATGACCATGGTCAACTAACTGTACATACGTAGATCGCAACGCCCAAGATCACCCAAGGCATAATAGCAGCTCTAAATGACTATTACACGACGAGGCTTGCTTCAAAGCTGTTTACTAGTGATGTACACAGCGGAGTGGCGGTAGGTTCCATATGCGATACAAAGAAGTTCAGAAATCTGAGCTTCGCAAGTTTTACAGCTCTTTTGCTCCATGGCATCCTTTTTCAATGCCGGAGCGACTGTAAGGACCTTTTCGAATTCTCTGGAAACCACTTTGACTGCGGCGGCCTTGTCTTTCTTTCCCTTCGGTGGGCAAGGGTATGTAGGCTAGTCTTTCGGTATTGCTGCGAGGATATCATCTAACTCGTATTTCTAGTTCCTACACTATCAGCATACTTATTGCGGGAGTTAGCTGCATTATTCGTCCTACAAGTGCTGTCCTCTGGATATTCCTAGCCCTATCGGTAGCCTTCCAAGGTCAAGGTCCACTATTGCGCTTTATCCGCCAAAGCATAATACCATTGTGCGTCTCGACGTTAAGTAAGATATAGCACAGCTGATAATTGGAACATTTGACAGCCTGTTGTGCACCAGTCTCTGCTTGGTTCTCGATACCTGGTTTTACGGTCGCACTGCTTTCACGCCTCTGAACTTTCTTCGCGTCAATGTAGTTGAGCAAATCTCCGTCTTTTACGGTGCCAACCCGTGGCATTTCTACTTCACACAAGCTCTACCCTTCGATATGTTATCCATGCTGCCTTTTGCGCTCCACGGATCCTGGCTTCTTTTACGATCGCAGACGGACTATCCAGCACGAACAGTTATGCGGGCTGCGCTCTCGACAATAGCAATACTGTCACTCTTATCTCACAAGGAGTTTCGCTTCATTCAACCACTGCTGCCCATACTACATTGTGCCACCGCCTACTCCTTGGTACAACTCACAGCGAAACACCCAGTGACCGTCAATAATAGCTACAAATGGTTGCCGAATGTCAGGAAGACATACGTCAAGCTCATTTTATATCTCAATATCCCTGCCGCTCTTTTCTTCATATGCATACACCAGAAAGGGCAGGTCACGGTCGTGGACTATATTCGACATTCACCCGTAGGCGCAATGCAGAGTTTCGGCTTCTTAATGCCTTGTCACTCAACGCCATGGCAAAGCCATATGCACAGAGCAGATTTGGAACGGGCCGGGTCTGGAAGCAGAGCTGACAGAAAGCTTTGGGCGCTGACCTGCGAGCCACCGCTGAAGTATGTACCGATGGCTATGATAGTATTCTGATCGAACGAGATCGCAATGCTGACCAGCAGCCTTAGCCGCAACTTCCAGGCATACCTTGATGAAGATACCTCCTTTCATCGCGATCCTTGCCAGTTCTTGGAGGATCACTTCCCCAAAAAAGTTGACTCCGAAATGTCACGGGAAGAGACGATGCCTTCCCACGAAACATCAAGGTATACATGGCCATCCCACTTGGCCGTCTTTCAGTTTATACTATCCAATCAGTGCAACCACACAGATCAGACATTTGGCCAGATACTGTACGACCACGGATATCTGGAAGAAAAACGGTTCTGGAACACCTTCTGGCATGAAGAGTCGCGCAGAGCTGGCGATGTTGTCGTTTTCAAGCGCTCCATGGATTTGGTTAGAGGGGAATAGGGTAACGGCAGGCGTCTCACAAAACTCGTACGCGTGCAGGTCTCTTGCTCTGTCGTATCCTTCTACATTGCTCAAGCGACAATGAAGCCCTTTCCGGTCAGCTGAAACGGCTCTATTTGCAGCTGCCCTCTATTATTGGCCGTGGGCTAGATCAAGCGAGCGCATGCCAGGTTTACATACACGGAGACCCAGCCAGAGATGCTTGCTAACGGGCTCCTTACCTCTTTCGTTCCTTCTATGCTTATCGCCAGCATCACCTGCATTCTGCGGCCGTCCAGCATTGTATTATGGCTCTTCCTCGCATCGGCCGTCATACCGTAAGGACCTGGCAAGACTCTCCACACGACACGCGAAACTCTATTACCTCTGTGACGAAATCCCTAAAATTGGACCTCTACCTTGTTTTAATGCGTCAATTTCGGATCACATCTAGCCATCTTCGGGAGCTTGCGGTTCAAAACATGTAGGGCTCTAGGAGGCATGTCGCAGGTCTTCTTGAGTGAAAAGGCTACAAAGAACTGGCCGGTTTGGACATCCACACCTTTTCTCGTCGATTCTCAGCATTTGCGCGATATTGCTCTACTGGCATAAGCCTCCGCAGCTGAGCCACGAACGCACCATCTGCCACCTGAAGCATCCGGTGTGCCGGGTTAGCTATAGCCTCGTCTTGTGCAGGGTATTACGAGTACTTGATCAAATGTCGAAAGCATACACTTCTCCGTACCCATACGAGTGGAGGGCGAAGCCGCGAAAGTAGTGAAGCCTTTCCTGGGTCCTAGTGGTCGATGTATGGTGTACCCAAAGAAAGATGGCTCCGAGGTGATTAACAATTGACAAACGTTATGCTGAATAATTTCGGGGGAGCTAAACCATCAACACCGGGTTACAGTCATGGGATGCAGAAATTGCGACGACTAATTTAAGGTCACGCACTCCGTGCTAGCATATCTTGATACGTGTTTATATTTGCCGGGTCAGCCAGCGCATGCAACAGGCTTGTCAAGCCAATGCGCGCGGACAGCTCTCCTCCGCTTGATTTTTCTCGCCTTGTTTATTTAGATCAGGTACCTATTAGCGTAGGCACACTGTTTACCCGAGCCCATCCGCATTGACCTGCCGGACAGTAGACATAGTATGTGGGACAGTATAGCGTCGGCCATTTTTGCGCAGCGCTCCCATCTCGCTGTGTCTGAAGTGCCATTGCCTGCGCAGTATGTTCGAACATCGACAGAATGTTGCCGGCCGAATCGAGAAGCGAGACCACGTCGAAAAGGCGCGCTTCCGTTGCGCGCGCCATCGATTTAACTAGTCTATCTTCACTGATAGGTCTTCTTCGTGTGGTCTATTCTTGTACGGTAGATTGACGTTTAAATCGCAGAACATACAGAATCTCGCCGCCAGCTCGACGCTTCAATGCTATCTGTTGGGAGAAAGTCGTTTGAACAAAACAAATTAGCTTGGCGGATGCACCCTGTTATGCGCACCGACGCTCACCTCGCCAGCTAATCCGAGTACTTTCGCCTCAGCGATGATCAGCTCTGGTCGATTTTGCTGTATAGCTACTAGATAAAAACGGCCATCGACGGAGAGGAGTGTCTATTTCGGTATACGGATCAACACATCATGCGCATCCTGAATAAGGAGAAGGACATACTGGCGCCGCTTTAATTACAGCCTCCGTGGTACTCATACCAACAGCGCCACCAGCCCAGGCGGCAGACAAATTCCCTTCGAGTTGCGCAATGTCGCCTTCTTGCTCTTCGGTGGGGACATAAGGCGGATTGAAGATCAACACATCCACCTTCCCCGCTAGGCGGAAAGCAAAAGGACTATGTAAAGAAGCGAGGATGGGAGTCAGGTGGACCTGGAATGCGTGCGAGCTTCAGCATTTGAGGGCGATGTGAAAGATGACTATGCCAGACCCACTTTATTCTGCTGGCCAGTTCGGATTGTGGTCTCGACAGCCTTTGGGTTGATATCAGTGCTGAAGAACGCTGAGCACTCCACTTAGTGCTTGGTAGTTAGGACGGCAAGTTCGCAGTCAGCACACCTGCATGATTCTTGCCAATGACTTCAGCCAAAAACGCCGACACACAGCCCGTCCCGCTCCTTCAGGCAGGCTTCAAGTCAGCATTATATCAGGAGCCTGACACGAGAAGCGTTCAATCTACCCAATCTCCAGACATATACGAGGTTTGATCTTACGGATGTCTTCCTGGTCTTGCTCGATTGCATCTAGCAGAATGAACGTATCCTCTAGTAGAGCTTGCCGGTTAGCAGGCCAAAAACAGACGCGTCAAACCGCACACGACCGACCAGCAGGTTCGTAAACATGTTCGTAGTCGGCCTTCGTAAGGTGTGAAAGGTCCGGCGTTGGTATCGGTATCATCAGAGGTGCAAGGTTGGTTGAAGAGAAAAGGCAATCGACCATATACAACAGGTGCAAGCTCGAGTATGTGGTCTACGAGACGGACCGCCATATGAGAACCATTGACTGAGGCCACTGCATACTTTACCGGGCAACATACAGGTGGATTTGAGATTCCCACACCGTTCGTATGGGTGTAGCGTTGTAAAAGACAACGTTTCCTCAAAGCGCAACGGGCTTATTTGACCTCCGTCCTACAATCGTCTAACAGAAAACTACATTGCTGATACATATGATACACTGTGACAATGCTGAGCCACTCGGAGTAATTTGTGCATCCAGCACGTTTCGCCTTGCGGCTACGACAGGCCACCTTCCTCCGTTGGCGCTTCCAGAGTCTGCTTAATCCGCGTTAACAAGGTCACCTTCCAGTTATCCAGTCGACCACTATACTGATCGTAATCTCTGACCAGGTTTGCACTGGCGTGCCAAAATACACGCAAGCTCAGCTGGGCCTCACCAGCACTGAAGTATAGCCGACTCACAAGGCTTGCTCGTCGCGGTCCTCTACTACTTGGACAAGATTGACCAAGAATTTATACTCCCGCTGTTGCTCGAAGCTGGCGTCCTTCATCCTATAGTCCTCCAAAGCGCGCCTGGCGCCAACGATGTCCTGCATGGCGGATATTCAGTATAGAAAGTGGAAGTTGTAAACCTTGCCACGGATAGACCGACCTGGCACAAATGGCATAGAGTTGCTTTAAAGAAATACTCTCGCACGGAATACTTCGTCAATGGGCTGCCAAGACTGTGATCCGCAACCTGGAAACGAGTGTATCGGTTTCAGTTACACTTCTAACAAGGCTCATGTTGACATGAAGTATTTCGACACTTACATCCTCGTAGTACTTGACTGCAAGCTGATATTCTCCCAGTAAAGCTGCTAAATCGGCAGCCTCTTTGAACATGGTTGTGGCGGCACTACGTGCGAAGGTTAGACCCGCCCACCAATGGACCACTCCTAACGGAAATGCGCCTACATGTTGTAATCGTCGAGCTTTTGCCATTCTCCTGATTGCACGAACGACTCCATCGCATGACGCATGCTCTGCTCGTTCTCGCCGTCTGCTTGGTAGATTTGTGCGATCTCCTCTGCAAGTCCGGAACGAAGGTTAAATCGCGAAAGCCAATCCAAGCAGCATGGATTAGCCTACTCATGCGGTCTGCGGCTTGCCTAAACCTGCCCTTGTCTAGCAAAATCTCGATGTTTTTCCTGAGAGCCATGATTGCACCTGGCATCCATCATACGGCACAAGCATTGAAACGCGCGGATGCAGTTAGCGCTGGAGATCTTCTGCAACGGATGCAAAGCGAATGGCTTGTAGCTAGCTCACGTTCTGGATGTGATAGCTTGTAAGCTTTGCTGGCATCGTGGAAGCGTTGTCCTGCGTCATCCTGCTCGCCAGCCTTGGTGGCCATGTCTGCGGCCTTGCAGAAGGCATCTCCCGCTTCCTTCATGCGGCCTTCCAGCTTGAAAGCATTGCCTGCACCTCTATATAGGTCGTGAGCTTCTTCATACTTGCTGGACGAACTTCCGAAGCCGAAGAACCCGGAGCCCGAGTTGGCTTTCTTGTCTGCGGACGCGAGGAGCGATTGTGCGCTGGACATGGCAACTTGTGTGAATGGCTTGGACGTCTGCTCGCCGTAGCTCCAGAGAAGTCTATCAGCGGCTCTTGTTCACTTCAAGACGGGGTCAGCAATCCGTGTGTTGGGCTTATCGAGTGGTGCCAGCCTGGACGTGGCGCATGCCGACCATTTCAAGTGGTGCTCCGCCACAGCGCTGGTGGGCATTCGGGATTGACAACGGCAAGCTGCAAAAAGGATGCAGGACATTAGATTCTCTCCAAGGATCACTTCGAGCTGTCCTGGCAGGTCTAGGTTGCTGCTCGTACAACTTCTGGTGCTACTGTACAACTCGCACTTTCCATGCATACCATCAAACGGTATCCTGCTGCTTCCGCTGGAAAGCCTCTCTTTCCTCAAAGGCAGCCTCCTCATCTGCATCCATCGCAACAGGCCGCTTGACTGGCTGCGCTTTCGGCCTGAGTGCAGCCTTGATCTCATCCGCTGCAACCGGCAGCTCCTTGTCCGGCACGTCTCGCAGCATTTGTCGCATCTGTTCATCCTTGTCACTCGAGGGAACCTGCGCAACCTTCTTTAGACGCGCGACGGGTATAGCAGCAATCTCCTCCGTGCTCTGCTCAGCTGCGGGCATTCGTAGAGGTTCTGCCTCAAGCTCAGGGATGGATTCCCTATCAAAGGCCTCCTCCTGTTCAGCGCCTGCTTCAGCTAACCGAAGCTGTTCAGCCCCGGCTTTTGCCTCAGGGTCGGATATAGAGGCGATAGGTGTTACACTCTTCTCCTCTTCGGTGGGCGTGGGGGCAGCCTCTTCCAAAGGTACCGGCGCTTCGTTGTTGATTTCTTCTTGAACTTCCTGCTTTACAATGGGGTCGACTGCCGCAGGGGGTAGCTCTGCTCCGGGGACGTTTGTCGGTTCTGTCTCCTTCAGCCTTTCGACCTCACCAGGCTTTCTCTCGGCATCCTCCTTCTTCTCCGCTTTCTCGTGGGCGGCGGAAGCCTTTTCGTACATATCGGGCATCATATATTGCGATTGGGGAGCTTGTTGACCCTCATGATCGTCAATTGCAAATGCATCCTTTGCGGGCTCGACAGTTGTTTCTGCGCTTGAAGGAGTCTCTGCCTCAACTGCTGGCACGCCGCTGCCTACGTGAACCACAGGCTTTGATGGAGTCGGTTGAATTACATTATCGTAATCGGAATACTGCAAAGGGAAACATCAATACAGCCCATTTCAACACCCTATCTTGCTCAAACTCACCTTTTGATGGAAGTCGTTACACGAGAAATCCCAGTTCTTTAGCCACTTGGCGTCCTCGCAATCCTGCTTTGTCCATTTGCCGGCGTAAACCAGCGGAGACCAATGCTGAAAGGCCCATAGAGCACAAATCAAGATGACGCCGGCCATCTGGACACGGAATTGTGGGCGGAGCGTTGATGTAGCGAGGTCAAACACGCTCGCGAACAACAAGATTGAAAAGTAGAGAGCTGGGAGGTAATGGTGGAGGAAAAGCTGACGTTGCATTATAAAGAATGGAAAGTAATGCATGGCCCAGCCGATGAAGAGAAATCCGCAAAGACGGTCGTAAAACTGGACGGTGGCTGGGAGCAATTGTGATTCAGAATTATCTCCCACACACGGACGATGTGTACCTACTGTTATGCAAATCCTTGTATCCTCTCTTCTCTCGTAGGATAATGAAGCCTCTCGTAGCAACGTACAAGAGTACGGATACAGAACTGAGCCACCAAATGATTGGGTTGCCAAGCAGGTAAATCTGCCTGTGATCCTTGACCCAGAAACTGCGGATAGTGCAGACTTTAACACTGGCTATACAAAACTGCCAAAGTACTCGAACTCACTTGATACCGCGTCGGAGATATGGCCACTGGTGTGGTCGCGAGTCGTAAGCATGTCGGTCGGTCAGCCCCGCATTGGTGCGCCCTATCAAAACCAAAGTTCAGGCTGCTGCGGAGTAGCAAAAGTATCGGTAATTCTAGGCTTACACATCACTGCCTGGAGCTCGGTGAATTTAGACAGAAAGCTAGGTCTTCGGTAGTTGACTTTTTCGGCCTTTGGATCCACTAACAATTGAGAATACCGCTTAGCCCAGCATAAAATGCATGCTCGGCGGGAAAAATGATTCACTCAATGGATGACTGTTCGTCTCTACATACCAGATTGAATTGGCTTTCGTTGGGTTCTTGTTGCATGTCACCTCTTGCTGATCGAATCCCCAATCAGGTAATTTTACTTTGTGACTGAACAGGTAGCAGCCCGTGAGGACATGGCGAAGCTTGAATTTGGTCCTTAGGGCACGAACTCGCTTCTTGGCATATTTATCCTTGTCCGTCTCATCGGGTTCAATTTCGACTTGGAAGTTATCGTTCGCGTCTCCATCGAAATCCGGGAAACCATATGCTGATACTTCATTTTGGTAGTCCACTTCGCTCACAGGAGGGCGAATGTCATGTGAGTGAAGTTTCTTGCCGGATGACGGATGGTGAAGGCGGATGAACATCTTATCGGTCAGATATGTAAGAGGTCCGATGCGCGTGGGATCGTCGCCTTTGCCGTAGTGTTGTGTTTCATTCAGTACGATCCAGTCGTTGTTATCGTCCTTGTGGGGATAAAGGGTGATTTGTTGTTCTAAATGCCAGCGCACGGTCAGCTAAGTCCCCAATATGCGGCTTGCTCGGATAACTTACGTTTGCTACCGCCCGGGTAATTGTGCGGATGCGAGTGCAGGTAACCACCCTGGGTTTTGAGGTGCCTAAGGGTGATACGAGAGCCGAGGGCGACATCTAAGATATCAAATCTCAGCCTATGTACGAAAACAGACTGCTTTGCACGTACCGGCAAAGGTATCAGGCATGCCATGACCTTGCAAAGTGTGCTGAAATTCAGAGCTCATGAAGCCGTCGCCATCCCCGCTACGATTTAAGACTAAGAAATGTATCCAGAACCACCACATGTATACAGATATGGTAATACCAATGAGGCATACCGCCCTCGCTACAAAATGCCTTCCAACTGTCTTCATGGGGATCTTCGTATCTCCCAGTATCTGCCACATTTGCTCGACAGTTGCAAGTCCAACTGTAGCGATCGTGAAGAGTCCGACCCATTTGCATGACAAGGTCAAACCAAGACACAAGCCAGTCATGCCGAGCCAAGCCCACCACGTCCGACTGAACGGCCCCGCACAGGAAGATCCTGCTTTACGAGCATCTTCGGCACAGAAGCCAACCCAGAAGAAGACGGTGAGGGACGTGTAGAATAGGAGAGGGGAGTCGAGGAGAATGAGTCGGGACTGGGTGATGAGTCCGTTTTCAAAGGTGATCAAGAGGGAAGCTAAAAGGCATGTTGCAGGCCGGCAGCCGAGAGAGCGCAGAGTAAGATACGCGATGGGGACGACCGCGATGCCTAGGCATGCTGGAAGTAATCGCATAGCAATATATGGAACATGATCCGGTCCATACTCCCTGACAGAAAGTATGAAATTAGCCAGGGCTATGTGCTAGACAGCTTCATTGCCCAAACGCACTTCCCGATGTCCTTGAAATCAAAGTTCCCGCGATATCCAGCGAACCAAGCTACGAACGTGATCATGAGCTTTGCAAGAGGGGGATGTACATCCATGAAGAAGCGTTGCTTGATGTACTTTGTCGCGAAGCCTTATCGTAGGTAGTACGACATCATGCCACGAACGCCTGTCAGCCGCTACACGAGAGAACAACCACAACAGTATTACTCTGATACCCACCTCCGAAGTGTACCTCATCGAACACAACGCTCGAAGGCCTGTCAAGCTTCCAGAGTCTGACTACGCTTGCAAGGGCGACAATCAAGACTAGAAGCTTGAACTCTCCTTGTCCGACGGACCCAAGACCGCCTCCATAGGCTCTCAGCGGTCCGTTGCCAGTTCTTGCACTAGGAACAGACTTTCCTTTGCCTTTGTCGACATAGCTGCCCGAGGTGACCCAGCCCGATGTTGCAGCGGCGTTGGCAGCGGGTACATGAGCTGAAGAGCCAAAAGGACGATGGGAAGCCTTTTTGTGAGACTGGGAGTTCGAAGGCTGATGCGACGACCGATAGGGCTTCTCAAGCTTCTTGTCGTCGTCGTCGGGCACTTCCACGTCTCGGGAATGCCCAGCTTCGTACAGCGAGTCCTGCACTGCTGGTGAGCCTGACACGCCTCGGTTTCGCGGGCGCGCACTCGTCAGGGACGCCATGGCTTCCGTTGCACGGGTCAGCCGCTAGAGCAGCCTGCACGGCCGGGTGCAGACTGTGAAGCTGTGTCGCGGGATGGCGGGACTTCAGGCCAAGTGGACGCGCGGAAGTAAAGGCGAGTGCGCTCTGGCGACAGTGAGCCCTGCATGTACTGGACAATCACTGTGGCGAAGACGCTGGTTGTGCAGGGGAGAAGCCGACGTGTGTTGCAAGCTGGAATGATCACTTCAGTCCGGCCACTCCTGTGGGCGCTGTGTGTGTGTGCGTGTGCGCCATCCAAACGCTTCATTGCATTTACTGCACGTGAAGGTGTCAAGAACTCGATACCAATAGCGCATGGGCAGAAGCGTGCTGGAGGAGCCTGGAAGTTGAGCTGCAGGCTACGCTCAACATAATAACCCTACTAATACCGTATACGACAAGCTTCCTTGTGCCTTCTTCACCCTGCTGCATCCTCGACTTCTCCGTCCCCGTCAGATGTCACGGCTTGCCCTTTGCCCACTGCACACGACACCGCATACACACGACTGGGACAGCCAGCGCCTGCAGGCGAGACTCGACTGAGCAAGAGAGTGGCCCCGTCCACCGTCTACACTCGCCGAGATGGGCGGCGTCTTCAGCAGCTGCTGCGGCCTGCGTGAGTCTGGACAGCTCGTATGCTGTGGAATGTGTGCTGATGGCCCAAGTGTGCTGTTCCACTACTCGACCCGTCAACACGCTGTTGGACCACTGCAACGCCTCGACTACACACCATGCATCAATCCAACCTCAACAGGCTCTCCCGCCAGCCAGGGCTACACGAACGTCCTCCTGGGCAACGAGCGTGAAGCTGTGGCCGACCTGCTGCAGTACCTCGAGAGTGAGCCGTCGAAGTCTGGACGGGCCGGACAGAGCTATAGCCCAGCCATCAGCGGTGCGACATGTGGTGTATCAGCACTGAACCTTCGAACGCCATCCCTTCCCGTCCCTTTTAGACCGCAGCGAGACCAACTTCTTCACCGGCGACCCTCTCCGCGCTCTCAGCACGCTCTCGTACTCTCCCAATGTCGACCTGCAGAGGAGTGCAGCCTTGGCCTTTGCAGAGATTACAGAAAAGTAAGCTTGCCTGCGTCGAGCCAGTCGTCGTGGCCCACTTCGGCAAGCTGATCGTCCTTCCCCTCCCTGCAGGGATGTCCGCGAAGTCGGCAGGGATACCCTGGAACCCATCATGTACCTCTTGCAGTCCCATGATGTCGAGGTTCAGCGGGCAGCCAGTGCAGCTCTCGGCAATCTCGCAGTCAACAGTGAGAGCCATCGCATTCAGGTTGCAAGCAGCGCTGTGACGCTAACCCTCCAATACATCCACAGCCGAGAACAAGCTTCTCATAGTACAACTCAACGGCCTTGATCATCTTATCAGACAAATGCACAGTCAGAACGTCGAAGTCCAATGCAATGCCGTAGGCTGCATCACAAATCTAGCAACACACGATGAGAACAAGACGAAGATTGCAAAGTCGGGCGCCTTGGTTCCCTTGACGAGACTGGCACGAAGCAAGGACATGCGAGTGCAAAGGAATGCCACCGGTGAGCAGAATAATCTAGTGCAAAAGAACCCCGCGACGTCTAACCAGTGTCCCTACCCTCCCAATCACAGGAGCTTTGCTAAACATGACACACTCGGACGAAAACCGTGCCCAGCTCGTCAATGCGGGTGCAATTCCCGTCCTCGTTGCTCTCCTTTCAAGTCCCGATACAGATGTGCAGTATTACTGCACCACCGCCCTCAGTAATATAGCTGTCGATGGTTAGTATTTCTCGAATAGGTGATGTCTGTCTTTACTGACTTGATGCCCTATAATGCTAGCCTCAAATCGACGTAGACTCGCTCAGACCGAACCCAAGCTCGTGTCCAATCTGATCTCTCTGATGGATTCGCCATCTCTCAAGGTTCAGTGCCAAGCGGCGCTTGCACTACGCAACCTTGCCTCAGATGACAAATATCAAATCGAAATTGTCCAAAAGAACGGTCTTCCACCTCTTCTCCGCCTCTTGCGATCTTCTTTCCTTCCCCTCATCCTGTCAGCCGCAGCTTGCGTCCGTAATGTATCTATTCACCCTCTCAACGAATCACCCATCATCGACTCCGGCTTCTTACAGCCTCTCATCGAGCTTCTTGCATACGAGGAGAACGAAGAGATCCAATGTCACGCTATCTCCACACTCCGAAATCTAGCCGCGAGCTCCGAGAAAAACAAACTAGCGATTGTCGAAGCAGGCGCAGTAGAACGCATCAAGTCTCTTGTTCTGACAGTTCCTTTGAGTGTACAGAGTGAAATGACTGCTTGTGCCGCTGTATTAGGCTTGAGTGGTACGTCATAGCTTCACTTCCACAGACGAGAAAGATGCTAATCTGTCTTGGCCTTCCGTCAAAAACAGACGATATCAAAGGACAACTCATCGATCTGGGCATTCTAGAGGTGCTCATACCCCTCACTGCTTCGGATAGCGTCGAAGTACAGGGCAACAGCGCGGCAGCAATTGGCAATCTCTCTGCAAAAGCCGACGATTATACCAAATTCAATGATGTGTGGACACAGCCAGAAGGTGGCTTGCATGGGTACCTGGTACGATTCCTTGAATCGGAAGACCGGACGTTCCAACATATAGCTGTCTGGACGATTGTGCAGTTTTTGGAAGGCGGAGATCCTAAACTGGCCAACTCAATCAAGGAATCAGCACAGATATTGCCTTTGGTCAACAAGCTTGTTACCTCTGCCAACGATTCTGGCGAAGAGAAACCCTCAGGCGAAGTCACGATACCAGAAGGTGACGGGGTACGACCTTCAGATTCAATCAGCCAAAATGGCAGCGTGGGTTCGGACGATGAATATGGCGAGAACGGCGAAGCAGAGATTCCCCAGCTGGCCAGACGGATTCAAGACATGATCTAATGTGGTACAGTCTCAAGTAATACCACAAAGCATTAGGGACATTGGCAATACCCTTTTCCTGCTAAGCGGAGTCACACACTGTTCGCCACCCGTGCAACGCTAGACCTAAACGATCCCAGGTGGCACCTTGTCTCATCTAACATACTCATACACATAAGAACAGCCCTGCAATGCATTGATTAGCCGTTGTAGTTGTAAGTTTCCTCTTTCTATAATCTCATCCGAGCCTGTCGGTGGCCTAGTGTCATCTTCCTGTGACGAGCGCAATACAACATATTCAGATGCGTTTGAAGCAGTTCTTTCCAAGGAGGTCTTCACACTATTTTCCTACTTTACTGATGTTGCATGCCGTCTTTGATCGGAGTCGGGAACACGGCTGACTGGCGGCGTGAGACACAGCAGGGTACAGCGCCCGTACTGGCCACCGACTGCCCTGACGACCGCAACCCCGTTGGCTTCGGGTCAATGAGTCTCTGATTCCTTCAAATCTAGGAACAAAAAAACCAGCCCACTGAAGTCATAATGGCAAAATCCAGAGCTGATGGTTTCGTGTCGCTTCCCACCGAGCTTCAGGTTCACATCTTTTCTTGGCTGGATACCCAGACCTTGAAGGCTACAAGCATCGCTTCGAAGCACCTGCGGGCACTCGCCTTGCCGTTCCTGTTCTCCACAATCAAATTCGGCTCTCATCTCCCGAACGAGATCCTGCTTTACTTTGCTGCGAAGTGTGCTCCAGAGTATGGAAAATACTGCCAGGATCTCGGTCTCGTCTTCAACCTCGGCCCACTCCTGGCGCATGAGCTTGACCTACAGAGAGCCGCGGCCTTTGCTACAGTCCTCCGACATGCAGCACCTACGCTCCGAAAGCTTACCATGGATACCGCCGGCACCAGTCTTTCGAGCTGTGCAACCACTATCGAGGCGTTGCAGTCATGCTCATTCCCCAATCTGCTTGATTTTGACTTACGATGCTATGATCCGCAAGAAGATGAAGTCGACATCCTAAGTGGCCTGTTTGTCAACATAGCCGTCAAACCGAATATGATGCCTTCGCTCAAAAGCTTCGCCTTGCAGGGCGACTGGTCGCTATCGGCAGACATTTTGGAGCAAGAGGACATTGATACCACAGCTCTCTTTCATAGCTTCAGTCTGCTGCTTGCCGCGAAAAGCAGCCTTAGCAGCCTGAGGTTAAGCTGTCTCGATATCCAGGCGCCGAGTCTTCGCCGCCTTTTGCAAGCGGGTTCAGGGCTTCAAAAACTCACGTTGACAAAGATAGATTCTCTGTCTATACGGGAAGTCATGGAGAGCCTTATAGAGACATCCATGCAGCAAACCTTGCGGGTTCTTGTCCTTCATCTGAAAGGGTCTCTGATTCCATCCAGTCAAATGCGATTCCACCAAGCGAAGAGCCAATACACCTTCCCTAGCTTGAACCGTCTGACTGTGACGTGGAACCAAGGTGACCGAATTGCAGCAACCTCGGACAGGGCGGTGTTCGCTCTATATGGCTCCCTCTTCCGCTGCTCGCAGCTTAGGTTTCCTTCCCTAGAAGTCGCCGATATAGGCGAAGGGTTCTCCTGTTCGGCAGGTAGCGCACAAGCGCTTGCAGCACATATTCTAGTGGCCAAATCGACAAGCATGCCCGCCCTGAGAGAGCTGACCTGCGTGCATGACGCGCCTACCGACAACATCGACTATGTTAGCCGATTACTCAAGAAAAGCGGCATAGATATTAGGAGAGCTGAGGCTGAAAGTGAATCACAAAAAGAAGGTAATGGCCCATTCTGGTGAGCACCATGCTGAAGACGTTGCGACGTCTCGACAGCTGCGTCGGGCAATAACGGAGCTTAGAGACAGTGATAGTCGTTGGCCGACCCTGATTCTCAGAAAAGGTTGCAAGTAGTGTTTGCCGCACTCTTCTCATTATGTATAGCAAACTTGTATTCATTTCGCCCTCTCCTGGCCCGCTCTCGTCATCTTAGCCACCCGTATCTTGTCGTCGCTATCGTCATTGTTCATGGCCAACCCGCCTCTGTTTTGCATCACAACCGACTCCTGCACATGATCAGGACCGTCTTTGCGTATTGCGTACCGCATCATGAGCTGGCTATTTGGGGGAAACGCCAATCAGACGCAGTTCGATGAGGCAGTGGGTGAGTAAGAGGACAAGCTGAGAGTTGCCGGTGGCCACACGGAGCCACGCGTCACCAGCAGGGGCAGGCGTGGCTGTCAATCAGCAGATGAAGGAAGCAAGCAGGCTGATACACATGACATCCCTCCCCGCCTGCTGCACCAGACAATGCCACATCAGAGCTGCTGCCTTCCGGGAGCGACGAAACGCTGCTAACCAGTCTACAGCTGTCGGATCAGATAAGGAGCAAGACCGTCGATGCGAGCTACGGACTGAAATCTATGCGGCGCAGAACAGGTCACAAGAACCCTAATGTCCAAATCCAGGCCTTGCATGTTTTGGATGTCCTCGTCAAGAATAGCGGAGAGGCGTTCTTGCTAGCTGTCGGCAATGGCAAGGATGGTTGGATGGCCGAACTCGAGGAGCTGTGCAAAAGTGTGAGTTGCTTTTACAAGTGCAATCATGTCGGAGTTTGCTAATCATTATTCGCTCATACTGTGTTTCGCTTGTACGTCCTTAGCCAAATCACGACCTTCGCCAAATAGCCACCAAGTATCTCCAGAATTGGGCGCTGGCCTTCCAGTCTACCAGCACATCTTCAGCTCTGTCATCCAGTGACCTGGTCAACCTCTACAACCGTCTCCGATACAGCATTACCTTTCCCACTCCCGATCAAGCAGTCACAAGCAATATGATCTCTTCCCTATCGGCACCCGAATGGGTGGACAGCGATCTGTGTCAACGCTGTCGAACTCCGTTCACTTTGACGAACAGGAAACATCATTGTAGAAACTGTGGAGGTATCTTTTGTGGAGATTGCTCATCGAAGACTATGAAACTAGAACACCTGGGAATAGACCAAGAAGTCCGAGTCTGTGACGGCTGCTACAAGAAGCTGAAGACACCTGGAGGACGAAGGTGAGATACACAGAGTACCGGAATCTCCTGCTCGGCTGAGACTATCGTCCATTTTTCAGCGCTTCTATCTCGCATCAACGTGTAGCAACCTCCACCGCCTCTCAAATCAATGGAGCAAAGAAAAGCCAGGAAGAGATCGATTTTGAACGGGCGATAGCATTATCGCTAGCAGAATCAAATCCTTCAGGCCCTAACGACCACTACTCACAGTCTAGTAACTTGCCAGGGGTCGGTTACGGCTATGAAGCCGTGCCATCAAAGCAACCTTCCACGAGCCAGCACCCCTCGTCCCTACCAAGCAAGCAATTGGAGGAAGATGACCCAGACCTCGCTGCCGCTATTCGAGCATCGCTGGCTGATGCTCCAGCGCACGCATCAACTTCCACAGCTGCGTCTGCTCCGCCCAAATCCTCGTACGCTTATGCACCAGTAGTCCAGCCATCTGTCCCATCATATGAGCTTGCGGTGTCCGAATTCGATGCACTCGATTCCTTCAGCAATGCTTTAAGAGATCCTCATATCCGGCCCGACGATGCGAACGAGTTGTTTACACGCGCAGATCGCCACCGAGGCAAAATGTATCGCGCTTTAGAGGACTCGCACGCGAAAGGCAGTATGCTTACAGAGCTCAATCAGAAGTTGCAGCACGCTGTACGTCTGTACGACTCATTGCTGGAGCGTAATATCAACCGCTACAGTCAGCCTTATCAGGCAGCTCCACAGCAGTATTATCACAATTCACAACCGTTGTCTCAACCCTACCAGGCTGTACCTCAATATCAATCTCAGCAACAGCACTATGTAGCTGAGCAAAACCGCCTACAAGGCTACGCTGCGCAGCAGCACGCCTACTCAAATGCCCCGCAGCTGCAAAGCCAGACATCGTATCAAAGCCATCCCGATGCCGAGTATGTGTCGCAGCCGCCCCTACAGCATAGTACCAGTTATCAGCTTCAAGATCAATCGAGAACATATGCAGATCAGGCGTTCGATCAATTCGATAATACACGAGCGCTACCACAGCAGCTTCCGCCACAGGAGCTCCAATATGCCAGTCAACAACCCTCTTTATCGCCTTCTCAGGAGCATGGCACCTCCTCATATGTAGGCCAACAGCCTCATCCAGCCACTGGAGATGAACAGTATTACAACCCTTATCCAGCGGAAGCATCTGAGCAACCCACGCCCCATCATCCAGCCAATGGGTATTCTGCTGAACAAGATGCGCAGCAACATGAACCTGGCCAACATCAGTCTAGTCCGTATCAGGCAAGCCCAGCGGGTCACACCGAAAGGCGTTCGTCTCACTCAGGACAGACATCCGTACCACATCAGGAATCTAGCCAGGCGCGACCTGCCGAGATGCCAAATGGCCGCTTCCAAGGATTTTACTCGGCTGCCTCCTTTCCAGCTGTACCCACTATGCCTGTTGGCGGACTGCCGGAAGCGCCAAAAGGCCAATTGCGGGAAGCTGAGCCAAAGCCACAGCGTCAGGAAGAAAGCAAAGAGGAGGCTCTCATAGAGTTCTAGCTGTACTTCTCTTTACACCGTCGTCCACACTACTGTACATCCCTATGACGCTTTCACGAAAAAGGAACAACGCACGATGTATTTTTGACTATTGCGGCGATGATGACGGGATTGTTTTATTACATTGCTTTATAGTTTGGATTTGGCGGAGCCTGCATCTCGTTGCTTTTGCGCGAGCTAAAGAACACTCAGAGGGCTACCTCCGGATAACAGCATGGGGCAACTCACTTTTAGCAGCGCATACATCGATTGTAGCCTCGGCATTTCGAAGCCTTTTGCTCTTGCTATCTTTACTGGATTTCCGAGTATGACTTCAAGCTCCATCGGTCGTCCGGCCTCCCAGTCCAGCAGCATCGACGGCTTGCCGCTCGTGTTCCTGGTTAGAGTAACAACGATCAATCAACACCGTCCTCGTGAACCTGTTGTCTAAACCTCACCTCTCTGTGCTCTTCAGTATGGCATCCGCCGTAGCAAATTTTGCGGGAAACGGACGGCCTAGCACTTTAGGCGCCGTTTCGAGTACTTCCATCATACACGCTCGCAGGTGCCGTCGCGTCTCGTCATCCAGGGACATAGCAGCGTTGCCTACACCGCCTGATAGGACACTAGACGGATTCATAGACCCGCTGTATATGCCATCTAAATTAGTAAGGCTGGCGGAGGTGTTTCTGTTGCATGCAACATACTTGATCTAGGGGAAGAAACTGTCAGTCTTTGAGTTGCACAGCACATGCTTAAGGCAAGCTCACAGCAATTTTGTGCCAGCGTACAAGCTGTAAGCCTGCTTCATCGTACGCTTCGGCATCTTTGATGCCTCCGGCTTTTAAGAGTTGTACGAAATCTTCGGTCCTTTGCGTGCTCATGTCCGTAAACCTGGCGTCGGCGCTTTGAGATGATTGCACGCTCTGACTAGCGCTCTGCAGGTAGGGCCCTATACTTATACGAGTCCATCGATTCTGCACTATCTTGCCGTGAGCTACCTGCGCAGCCGAAGCAACCGTGACGGCGCTTAATATGGGATTGTTGGGAAAGCGCTTCCGGTGAGGTTCCTCAACTCCAACACCATTTTGAATCAGTACCAAGGAAGTCTTCTCCGGCGTGACGACTTCCTGTACGAGTTCAGAGTCATCCAGGACATCCGGTAAAGCTTTAGTGGTCACAACTACGTAGTCATACGATTGCTGCGAAGCTTCTTTCATGCTGTTGTATACTGCATGCGGCTTGAAATGATATTTGCCGTAAGAGTGCGTATCCATATCGAACCCATTTCGCTTGACAGCATCGTAGTTCGACCGACACGCCACGGAAACCAACACAGCAGGTTGCGCGTCCGGTCGATGCAGGCGGCTTCCATAGAAGGCTCCGATGGCTCCTGCGCCAGCTATGAGAACATGGATAGCTCCTTGTTGGTGCGACATTCTAGTTTGTCGAAGTAGAGAGAAGATCCGGCGTAACATTGGCCTGGCCGGTCTGGGACGGCTACTTCGGCCGAAACGCCTAGGGGAAGTGGCGACAATCCACCCACTCAACAGCACGGCCGGGCGTCTGCTGAAAGTCATCCGGGCAGGCGAATCATCCATCAGATTCGTTTGCCGCTTGCATCTATGTTCCGTACAATCTTCTTGTATAAGATACGATATCCTGAATCGCTGTGGCAGCACCGCTGTCACTGATGAACGAGCTCGCGCACGAGTGCTATGTCCTTGTATACGTAGATTAGATGTATTTCATTGCAATACAAGCCCATTCCTCGACGTTCTCTAGTACATTCACTCTGTTTTCACGCGGAGAAGACATCAACATACACATACTATAGAAACATACACATATTATAGAAACAGGAAAAGGTCCATTATGATACATCTGTGATAGTATACAAGGCTCAAAATATTCCCCACAGCACCGCCTCGCGATGCCCTCCCTATTCGTGTTTTAGGAGCTATCAGGCGCAGCGTAGCTCTATATATGCCCTATCTATCATAACTCTAAGTATAAGCGGATTGTGTCTCCCTTTTGATTTCGATAAACCATGCACTTTTCCTCTTCGAGAATATCTTGCAGGTAATACGTGGTCTTGTACCGGCTTTTAGCTTTGCCTTCCGGGATCATGGGCCTAGCGGGCCATCGCAGCTCATGTTCATGGCTTCGATACGTCCTTTCCATCAGGCGCATTTCGTACTGTTTCAACGGCTGCGAATACAGCGTGATGCTATAGCCCAGTGACAAGAGCGTTGATCCATCATCGAAGATGTAGCGCTTGAAGATGTTATCGCCTCCCAAGAAGCTGACAGACTTCTGCAGCTTTTGGAGCGCTCTGAACCTATCCGGTTCGTGCCACAGTGGGAATATCTCCAGCCACCCAGTGTAATGGTGTATGGAGATGAAAGGTAGCCCGCTTTGGAAGACGCCAGATCCGTCTCCTGGAATATCGACCTCTGAAGGAGCGGACATGTCAGCAATGGTTTCCGTCTTCCCATGCCTAGCCCGGGCATTGGGGATTCGTGAGACAAGACTTACGGTGCAGACCAACGAGTTCTTCAAAAGTCTCCGCTGGCGGAATCAGATTTTCCTGAGTCGACAAGACAGTCGCGGCACAATGCGTTACCATCTCGTCTCCTCCAAAGCGCCAGTGGTGCCACCACAAGCACTCGCCCATGCGCTGAGCCATCTTCTCTGCCAATGCCGCGCTAATAAGGATGCCGCCACCACCATAGCAGATCTTGCCATGTCGACCTAATTGCTGCTTAGACTCGGTGACTGCGCAGAGCAGGTGATCTTCTGAGTGCGGTCGAGCGGACATTTCGCGGCGTAGGACGCGCATATCCAGAATTTGAGTATCATCATCGGCAACGACGTACCACTTTGGTTGGATCGTATTACCGTCGCTATCCGTCCAGTGTTGTCTGCTCATGGCCCGAGGCATGTTCATGACACGATGTTCGTACCGCGGATACTGTCCTAGATCAATAGTTTCTACCCGGCAACGCAGACCTTCCTGCTCGAGGTAAAACTCCATTTCCTTCTTGTATACGATTTCCTCCTTGGGCAAGACAATAAGGCATTGCGACCCATGCTTCAAGAAGTGCTTCCATGTACTGCACATTTCACGTGCACGACGGTATGGGGACGTGAATCCGAAGACGATCTCTTCATTGCGAACGTGATCGGGTAATCCTGCAAGACTGGCTTCTTTCGGCTGGACAGTCAGAGTGTGGGAAGTCTTCACTGGCGCAGGTATCGCATAGCCTATTGATTTCTGAAGCTTTTGCAAAGCCTTGATAGGGAAGGATGGGTAACTCGGGAGGAAGGGATCTTCCCGCCAGTCGAAAATCTTCTGACCGTCTTTCGCCACTACGTATGGTTCTTCTTGCAGTCGAAGAGTAATATCGAAGTTCTCAGCGTGATATCGTCTTTGAGAACCGAATGCGTGCCAGGAGAGTAAGGATATCGATAGTAGTCCAAGTGCAAGGAGCGCTAGAACCGTCCGCTGCCGCCTTGCCAGGGGGCCCGGATTCCAGCTACTTGCTGACGAAACACTTGATGGAGTTGAAGACCGGCTGCATGACTCTCCTTTCTCCTTGTCCTTCAAGAGAGGCTCCATGGATTGCCGCGATGGCCCATTGATGTACAGACTTAGAGGCTTCATAACTACCGCCAGTTGAGTCTGATAGGTAGCTATTTATTCTTTCCGTCGAAAAGGGAGGCTGGATCACTCCAAAATTATTCTTCCTTCCGACACTACCCCAACGATCTCGCACTTCGGTCCAGAGAACAGTCAGATGCTTTGCGATTTCGCTGGTAGTATTCTGTAGAAGGAGCAACGGCTAGCTTGTGGCTCTCACTAACTGCATGCAGTGCAGCTGTGGCTGACCCGAACAGGAAAACGTCTCTGACGTTGATCGACAGCTCAACGATAAAATTGCTTCTATAATAATACCGTGGGGTAAGTTACCTAACCACACGATTTCGCTCGGGAGCACCAATATCCCTGTGACAGAGATCTGAATGCGTGCTATTACACAGGATGGCGTTCTCCAGGTCTTGCACCCTTGACGATCCGGAAATCAGCAATCAGATGACATGGCTGTGGTAAATAGATTCCGCTTATCATGTTGAACTTTGATATTGCCTCACGAATTCGAAAACCACCTTTGGCTGGCGGCAGTAAGCTTCCAGTAAGTGCCATCCGTTCACAAGGCGGACAGCGAAGTCCTTCCGTCTTCTATATGCATCCGTTAAGTCGGCATTGTTATTCAAGCGGCTACACGAGTCGAGACCGTGCTGACTTCCGCTGCGCGAACCATGTACTACCTCGATATTCTGGGTTGCAGCGGACTTTCGGTCCGGAATACCATTGTAGGCCTACGTATTGACCTTCCTTTACTACGCTAATACCGGTATAGCCTTCGTCAAGCTCGGCAGTGGTATGCAATTGAATACCATATCAGCATTTGCCGCTTGGCTTGTGCCGACAGCTGGTAGCACGTGCTGGATGGGCGGCCTGAAGCAGGCCGGTACCTGTGGTCCGTGCAGATAGGCTAAGATATGCGGACATCACTATAATTCATAGGAGGACGCGAAGCCGAACTTGTAGCTGCAGCCACTCACAGGCGAAATATTGTCGGTAACGCTGGCCCGTCCGTTTGCAGATGGTAACATTAAAGCTCGATAGTGGCGGAGGGTATTACCTCTAGAAGCGTATCGGTTTGCGGATAAGGTTAGCCCTTTCACAAGACTCCCTTGCGCAACCTGTGTATCACGACGATCCAGGTCTTGCTACTGGTGATACGATACTTGTCGAGCTGACCGTCACTTTTGATCCAATCAATCCCACATCCATCGAGTGAATACCTGATGCAGGACCTGTCACGCACAGCCTGCGCAGAGGATTCTGTGACAAAGTTCCAACGGCCTATCGTCTGAACTGTAGCTAGACGCGGCATTTATGCCACAATTGATCTGCCCATATCGCCAAGTGTCACGTTTTCAAGCTCTTACGAGATCGAACAGCTTTCACTACTACCGGCGCAGCGAATAGTGCTGATTCTTAAGATGCAGAATGGCTGACGAGGCTGAGCATGGCAGGCCGGGAGTCATGAAGGACGACCTGATATGTCCTGGACGGAAGAAGGATAGTTCGGATGGTGTGCAAGCCATTCAAGGCGACAGCGAACAGCATCATCGTGACATGGCAGACCACGACAGTCATACAGCGCCAACCACGACTGCGGATCCGCAAGCAGAGGCTAGCATTATCTATGAACAAGGTCGCGATAGTATATCTGCCGTGACTGCAGATGAACCAACCTACCAGGCTGTTCAGTCGCGGCAAAATGCGCTGGAACAACCTGATCAGGTCGAGGCTTTGAGTGAACAAAGTCATATATGCCAGGGGAAAGCGCAAGATACAATTCCCGTTGAGCCAACAGGAGTAGGAGAATATCAGCAGGCAACAACACACCAGGTTTCGGAGGAAGTGTCACCCGCGCGCTCATCTGGAGAGGAGCAGGATGTCAGCTCAACTGCCCAAGCCCGGAAGGCAGATAAGCCGCCAGCAACTCTTGCGGAAGCCTTCATGGCAGGACGTTGTCTTCAAAGAGACTCAACAGAAGATGACCGAGAAGCTCTCAAGCCTGATTCCGGACTCCGCTTTCCCCACCATCGATCAAGTCACGCTTCGAGTATCGCTTCAAACACGACAGTTGAAAGCATCGAGCCAGAGCCTACAACTATATACGGGGTAGTATTGGTCGGGTTTAACCATTCGCTCGGCCCAATCGTCGATTACTCGTACCCGCCGTATTTAAAGGATGATGAGGACATTGCAAAATCACTACCTTTCTTGGCACTGCCAGATGGAGCACATATGGTGCGTATTGAAAAGTGCTTCGCGTCTCTGAAAATATGCCGTTTGACTTTCTCACACCACAGCATGACGAGGACTATTCCTGCTTTCATCTTTATCTGCCAGATGTTTCCGCCTGCACCGTCTACGGCATTTCATGCATACGACAGCTTAGAGCCGACGAACTTCTTCGCAAATCTGCCGATATCACACGGTCGACTGTACAGAAGGCTGTAGTCGTACTTGCCAATAAACCTATCTTTGGACCTATACGGGACAAGCTGGGCGTAATCACCCGCGCCTTTTTTGCACAAAGAGATTTCGAAGAAACCGAAATACTTGAGCATTTCTACCATAGCCTAGTACACGCTTTAAAGGATGAAGAGCAGACAGACGAGACTGCAATCAGTATGGGTGTATCTGTCCGAGAAATCGTGTGGAAGTTTCGCATGCAAACGTTGTCGCTCTTCAAGCTGCTACTGCTGCAGAAGCGGGTTATGTTCTACAGCAGCCAGGTTGAGCGCCTGTGTTCCTTCCAATATGCGCTCGTCTCCCTGGTACCACTTCTCCTTCTCAACCTCGACGATGCCGCAGATCCTAGCTTGGACAGCCGTTCGAGCATGCTGCGGAAAGCTAGCTCCCTCCGCTCTAGCGACCGTAAGAGCTTGCTCGCCTACCTCGGCCTCCCTTTGAATCTCTTTGGCAAAGGAGCCTTCTTCCAGCCATATTTACCTTTGCAACAGCTTGAAATGCTTAAAAGCACTTCCTATCTCGTTGGAGCAACGAACAGCATCTTCCAATCTCAGCGAGATTGCCCAATCGACGTTGTTGTCAATCTAGAGACTGCTACTATCGACTTCCTCAACCCGAAAGTCGCTAGTATGGTCGGCTTGACGGCGGCGGATCGCAAATGGATGGATGATATAGTACGGTCGGTGGAGTCTACTTGGAATCCTTCGGACCCTCAACGGCCTGTGGGTATGGGCTACAAAGCATCAGACGATTGGCTGAGGAGCAAGTTCGAGGAGTATCTTACTTCAGCCTTGTCCGCTATCAAATTCGTCGACTTCCTTGTCCGCAATCAAGATATGTCTATTCTCATCAACCCGAACGATCCCTCTGGTCTAAACAGCTTCAACGAGAGCTGGCTAGCCAATTTCCGCAATACTCCAGCGTTTGAGGCATGGAACAAGCACACTGACCCTGTCATATTCGATCTTGTGGAGCCGAAGTGAGCAAATCATACTTGTCTGCTTCCCTTTACCGTCGCTCATTGCAATCTGTGTCCGACAGGCATCCTTGCGAAGGGCAAGCGCATGTTATCGAGGACGTTGGCATCAGATTAGTGAACGGATTGCACGACCTGCATCTTGACGAAAGGCTCGGACCTACGCAGGAGGCTATCAGCAAAGGTATAGCAACTGGCTCCGAAGGGGTGTGGAAACTTTACTCGTCTGTAAGGACGGATCTGGCGAAGCGGCAAGCTGAATACCGAGAACGGCGTGAGCGTGAGGAGGCTGCAAAGCCAGCACCTACAGCCGATTCTTTGGAGGGGAAGCTCGCCGAGAATGAGCAACCTCAGCTTATCTCGGATCAAGGTACATCTTTGCCATCTCTTCTTGGTTCTGGAGATATGCCTGCTGATACCGTATACGATTTCCAGTTTTGGCTGGAGCGGCCGAGGTTGGTGGACGAGCTGCCAATCTTGCCACCAATATTGGCTCCTTCTTCGGATCCCGCTTGACCAAGCAGCGCTCTGCTGGCCATCCGTCGGGTGAAGAACGCGCAGGCCCATCGACGATGAATGCTTCTTCCGTTACTTCTCCTCAGTCGCAGACAGACCCGTCAACTTCGCGACCTCGCCCGGGATTGTTCTCGTCTTTCCGCAGTGTCAGCGGCTCTGCTCCCTCAGCGCCATTGCCAGAAGAGTCGAATAGCAACAAAACTTCGGGAGATTCCAATTCCTTAGCTTCCCCGTCGCCCATTGCTTCGAGTTTCGGATCCTTCTTCCGACGCTCCAGTAGTATCCCCTCGAATCAGACAGTGGATAGTTCAGCCACTAGTAGCATTTCCAGACACCCTGTTCGGCAAGCGAGCGATCTCGATTCGGGGGTGTTGGCTCTTCCCGATGACTATGAAGATGGAGCCCTAGTTTGGAGTGAAGAAAAGTTAGCCTTCATCCCGGTTGACAGCAAAGCGTCTTCGAAAGCATCGCATGTACGAAACAGTCACTCTGTTGGTAGTGAACGATCAGACATAGATACGATGAGCGATGTCAAGTTGTAGCATTCATTCGCAAGGCATAACTCTCGCGCAGCTTCCTATGCTGTGTGTTCCCAATAGTCGGGCGCCTGTTCGGCTAGTCCGTCTTGAGCAGTACTGAAAACACCTCCTCGCATGCCCGCTGCCTAAAGCTTTGTAGCGCCCCTATGAATAACTTCTTTGCCATCGGGATCGAAAGTAACATTTTTCTCATGTGATAGTGCCTTTCCTGTATATTTGGTGTGCAAACCCGTGGCCAACACCTCGCCCGTTTCGATGTGGAGAATCTTAGTTTCGGTGTAGGATAGATTGCGCCCAGCTTTCAACACTCTGTATGATCATAAGTTGAGTGTTGGGAATTGAAGTCGGACTTCAATAGACTGAAAATTCTCTTACCGTCCTTCTATACGGACTTGATCTCCGATAACGCCAGCGCTCCGTACGAAGCTGACAAGAATGGGCATTTAATCCGATAGAGCCCTGTTATTTACGACACAGTCCTAAACAATATCTCTCCTTACGTTGTATGTATATCCGTGGAGACCCCGCTCATCCACATTCCCATTGAAGAAAGCGCCAAGCTGCCGACGGTGTCCACCAAAGAACAGATCAGACCGCCGTGAAGATTCCCAGAGCGATTCGTTTGTTCTTTGAATATTGTCACTGGGTAAAGTAAATCATGGATCAGCAGGCCCAGAGACGCGGTGAGCAAGGGAGTCAGATCGACAAGATATCCAATAGGCAACTGAAGTAGGTCTTAACTGACTCTTTAGCTCTACAAACCCCGGAGTCGCTTGTATGATTTCAATCTTGCATGTTATCGGTGATCAGTAGATTTCCTTCGCCAGTCAGTTCGCTCCCCTTCTTACTGTTCTCATGACAGTTGCATTGAAGCCCTGACGATGCAGTGTTCAAATGCAACCCGGTCAATGTATGCCATAGAATCGAAGTTGTAGGTAGGGGTGTCAGCTTTTTTTTTCGGCACATGAAAAGCGCAAGCTTCTGCGCACATCGTAAGCCAGATAACCCTGCCAGACCTCCTTCGTGAACTGTAGAGACGCCGCCATGGTGGTATTATTAGTTTGGAGGAAGGAAAAGAATAAAAACGGCGGACTTTACGTGAACTTTCAAAGTAGTGTCAAAGACCAAAAGGTGATGGCTATAGTAATGAAGAGATGGGAAACAACGCAGAGCTATAAAGCTACGCGACTGACTCTTAAGAGCTGTTCTCTGCATTTCATTTTTCAATACCGTACTTTAACAACTTGTAGATGTAGTGACACTAAAAAAAGAAAGACAAAAACGGTAGAACGTAGCCATCTAACTTTACTTTTCTTATTTTAGGCTGAATAAACGAACAGGAGATGGAAAGAGATGGGTGATAAAAACAAGCAGCCATTGGAATATACACCCACTGCACGAAAAAACAAAAGTACGATATATCTATCGCCTAACTTTCTGTCGTTAGAGTGCGCTTTTTTTTTTTGATACCTTCCCATTCCATCTAGAAAAATGAGGAGCAGAAAAGGAATAGTGTACTCTGGTCAAACGCTATGAGTATTACAATCATCAATGACTATGAAGAATAAAAGGTGTTCTAAGGGATCCTTCCGCCCCAATTGGGAGAGAAAGATGGCAGCAGTAATAACAACACTCTTCTTTGCGTGATTCTTGCCTTGGTGGAGCGGAACTGACATCAATAAAGCCGGGGCACAGATAACTGCTTGGTATGCTAGGGTGGTCGGATGGATAGAGGGTCGAGGATTGAGAACGGTGCCAGGAAGGATCCTGGCGATAAGAGATTGTCTAACAAAAAGAAAGGGCGGAATGTGATTGTTACGATTTTGTTCCATAATTAGCATTTATAGGTAAGGATAGTTGGGAGGTTGAGGATAGTCCATTGGTACGGCGTTGGTAGGACCGAAAGATGGGCTAAAGGTGTGTGAGATGGCAGGCGAGGCCATGTGTGGGGGAGCCATATGCTGATACTGAGGACCGTACGGGCCTGCACCTCTGCCCATGGGGCCTTCTCCTGCAGGTCCGTAGTGCTGAGGACCACCGGGTCCAGGATAACCCTGAGGAGGACCATGAGGAGGACCTTGCTGATGAGGGCCATGTGGACCTCCATTGGGGGGCCCGCCATAAGGCATGCCGTAATAGCCCATGGGTGGTGGACCATGGTACATGCCAGGGTGGTGGTGCCATCCGCCGCGTCCGTATCCATCAGGGGGACCTTCACGTTGAATCTTGGACTGGATCCTCTTGCCGTAAGGAGTGTTTCTAATCATTGGCAAGACTGGTCGGATGATTGCGACCAGTTCAGCGCGTTGACCTGGCTCGGCATAGTCTAGAGCTGTCTGCACAACATAGTTGGCAAAAGAATCTCTGAGCATGCGTTCAAGTCTGCTCTTGTCGATAAGCTCGCTGATAAGCTGCTTTCGGCCTTCAAGGTCGGCGACACGGACACACTTCTCAACGACGTTGGAAGAGAACTTCTGTGCTGATAGAGCGCAGACGTTGTTTCTGAACTGATTGACAATTGCGGTGATGAATCGACTATCGTTGAGGTCGAGTACGTATTGAACGACATAGTTGCCGAAAGGGTCGAGGACCAGGGTGAGAGAATTGTAGGTGATTTCAGTCACGAGTTGGATTCTCTGACTCTCGGACGCATGGTCGATGCATCGCTGCAGGACACAGCATCCATGTCGGTGGGTAGCGACTTCGATGCAGTTGGCTGCGACGGCATTGTAGATGAACTGATTGTCCTCAGGTGGAAGGGTGTTGAGGCACTTTTGGATGACATGGTTGCCGTTGAGGTCCTTGATGAGAGTGACGACATTCAGATTGAGTGCCATGATGAGCGACTGAACCTGTCTCTGAGTCGATAGGTAGTCAATCATCTTCTGAACAGCTCGTGTACCGTGCATGTTGAGGGAGATGGAGACCAAATCACCCGAGATAGACTCAAGAAGAGCATCACGCTGTTCATCCGTGCAGTGTTCCAACAGTTTCTGACTGAGGTAATTGCCGAAGGAATCCGTCATAAGTTCACCAAAGTGAGGATAGATTTCGTTAAAGATCATGTCTCTGTGTTCGGCATTGCCCTCTTCTAGCTTCTTCTGTAGGAATCTGCAACCGTGCTGATCCTTGCAAAGAGCGGCCATATCACCTTGCAAATCTTCAAGCCTCAGTCCGGCGAATCTGTTGGGCTCCTCCTTGCGTTGTTGTCCATTAGGGCCGCCTCTTCGACCGTTGAAGTTGCCGCCATAACCACCAGGTCCGTACTGATCAGCGGGACCTCCGTAGCCTCCGTTCCTACCCTCGAGAGGGTAAGGAGAGAAAGTACCGTTCAAGGCAGCTAATTCGTTAGCATACTTGGCAGCTGGCGAAGGGGTGCCATCTGAGAATTTGTGGCCAGGTTGATGGGTGATAGGATTGACAGGACCGTTGGCTGCTCTTTCCAATCTTTCTCGCTCTCTGATGAGTTGAGCTTTCCTTTTCATCTCCTCAGGAGAAACAGGGCCATTGGATTGAGCACCTTGTTGGCCATTGGGCTGAGCAGCGGCTTTTGTGGGTGATCCACCGTTCAGATCCCCTAGCGAAGGAGATGATCTCTCTGAAGCAGGAGCCGTCGCACTGGTAGCTGCGGTTGTGGCAGAGGGAGGAACAGTAGTAGCGGAAGCGGGTCCACTAGAGCCTGTTGTAGCGGTGGTAGTAGCTGACTGGGGAGCAGTACCGGGGAGAGACGTTGGCGAAGCACCTGTAGTAGCCGAGCGTGGGGGAGGTAGCTGTCTGTTGCGAGGGGATGATTCAACACCTCGTCGAGCACCGTTAACTACGCTGCTGAGGTCGGCAGACAGACGGTTGGCTCCATTGGATGCCGAGGCTCCGCCTGGTCCAGCGGTTGCGTTGTTGCCTTGTCCAGCAGCACCTTGCGTAGTCGCTGTCGAAGCGGTGTTTGTAGCGTTACTGCCTGCAAATTGTGGCCATTCCGAAGTACGGCCAGAGGCTTCGGCCCGCATGAACGCGTTCCTGGGAGGGGTCTGTTGGAGCTTGCCCGGTCAGTACATTGATGCACATTTTAAGTAAAAGCGATTGATTCAGGCGCAACGTACAATACCGGGGAAAGAGTCTCTCCTGATGAGGACAGGGAACTTGTCATCATCTGCATTCATCTGCAGATATCTTCCTCCGTAGGTAGAGTTGTGCAATTCATTGTCAAGCTCGTCGTCGAAGAGGAAATTCGACATCTGTGGATCTTGAGGAGCCCCGTTTGCAGAACCTGCATTGCTAGCTCCGCGTCCGAGAGCAGCAGCAGCAGCTGGGTTGTTGGCCAGAGCTGCGGGGTTGCCGCCAGCTGGAAGGTTGGCTTTTGCGAGTCGCGAGTTGAGTGCGGATCCGCGGCTGTTGGTATACGAACATAACACGTATCTGCATCAGCATAACGTTTAAAGTAGCTTTGCCAAAGAGGGGCACTAGTATGTCCCGAAGACCAACTGACCCATTCGAGCCGATGGCACCGGCAGCGCCACCATTTTGGGCACCATTCTTAGCTGCTTGAGCATTCAAGCGTAGTCGCTCGAGGGTAGCGGAGAGAGACTCTTCGCCTTTTGGAGCAGATGCGATGCCAGCAGCGGCATTGGCGTTGCCAGCGGATGACGTGGGGGGTGAGCCAGAGGTGGGAGAGTCGACGGAGGCTAGACCAGCAACGGAAGCACCCTCTCCAGAAGCAGCTAGATCGTTGCCTGACTTTGTGCGTGGAGGTCTGACTGTAGGACCGTGCAATTGTATAGGGAAGAGGTTGGGAAGGAGGCGAAAGAAGCATGAAGGTGAAGGAGATAGACGGGAAGAAGCTAAATTTCAGTATGGATGGAAAATATGCAAGCTTGAAGAACGAAAGCTCGGCGCGCTGGAGCGAAAGGGCCCGGCTGCCGGCTTGGGTGAAAGTCGCCAAACTCACCATTGGATGAAGCGTTCTGGACGTTCTGAGCTTCGTTGTCGATAGCAGCCATCTATATGTCAGGTTTTCGGAAGCCGGGGCCAGTAGTAGCGATAAAATTTGCCGGAGCGTCAACAGGGCGGACGGGATGAACAGCATTAAGGGACGCGGCAGGGAAAGTACATCGAGAAGAGTGGGATAAAGCATTGCTGGTCAGCATGTCTATCCAGCGCCAGCTAGTGCGCGGATGGCAGCTCGCGCCTATCTCGCAGACAAGCGCTTTCTGCTAACCCAGCGGTGGCAGCACACACACCTTGGATATGCGGAACGAGTGATGGAACACTGATTATACAGGACCAGGACTAGTACAGTGTCGAAGCCGTGTGCGGGAGGTGGTTGGCGGAGCGGAAGGCTGTGATAGCAATTTCCTACACAAGTTCAATCGCAGGAAGGAAGCCGCCGGAGAAGGCCTGGTGGCGGGCGAGGGGATGCGGGCAGCAGGGGAGCAGGACGTGGTTGGTATATAAGTGGGCCTGCTGCAGCTGATGCCGTGCCTTCTGCTTGGTTCTCGTCTTTGCTGCATGCAATTCCGACCGTGCTGCAGTCTACGGCGTCCAAAATTTCAACCTCCCTTCTGCCTGTTCTCCAACTGGACAACTACCATGTAGCAGACCACCGCGAGGACAGCGCAGACAGATGTCGCCATGTCCTCTGCCAGTGCCGCATCATCATCATTAGCATCCGCGTCCTCCACCTACACCGCTCCCATCTACCACCCCATCCAGCCCGCCCGCAGGCTGGGGATCCTCCCGACCCAGTCCACCCGCAAGTCCCACTTCCGGCGACTGTACGACACATACCATGTCGCACTGCAGCGAGGCAACCTCGAACAAGCCAGGACAGCGTACTCGCTGCTCGTCCGGTGTAGGGAGTTTGACTGGGCTGCCAACTGGAGGAGCGGCCTGGAGATGGTAGACCTGCCCGAGGAGAGCCTGGATGGGGAGTTCGACGATGCTGCTTTGAGCGTCGACAGACAAGCAGCTGCCCACAGGGGGAGGACGTCCCTCAAGGTCGACTATCTCAGAGAATGCCATACCGTTCATTCCCGCAAGTCCAAGAGCAAGGGAGCGCTCCGGGAGGTGTGTAACCATTGCAATCCTCGTTCAAACCGCAAGCTGACTCTCTTTGTGACACTGTCAGCCCGAAGCCATCCTACTGCAGATAGTCATGCTGTTGGCGTCAGCAAATCGGTATACGGAGGCTTTGAATGAATTAGAACTGTCAGTCATTCCCGCGCACGGCTCCGGACGCTCAAATTCTGATTGTTCCGTGCATCGCCAGATACCTTCCCCTCTACCCCTACAGAGACAATGCCCTCCTCCATTACTACGCAGGCTTGCTATGTATCTACCTTGCTCAGTTGGAACTACTTCAAAGTCAAGAACGCAGCCTTGCTCGTTCTGGCTCACAAGCTTTCAGACAGGTTTTCACTTCTGGGAGTCAGTATGGATCTACGGTCCAGCCAACGCAGGCCGCTTCCTCTGTGCGGTCGCTCTCAGAAGGTACAGGCAGATCACGCTCTTCTTCTGCCTCCTCATCTTCCTCATCTTCTTCGTCTACAAGTTCTTCGGCTAATTCCACGTTGCAACCGCCCAAGTTGACTGCTTCTTCACAAATGAGCTCCACCACTCGAAAGAGGCCACGGCATCGAGTCCATGCAAGAGTAAAAGGAGCACTCTCATTCTCAGACACGCCCACACCTGCATTGATTCAAAAGGTCTTGCAAGCCAGTCCTACGTATGCATATGAGGCGACGAAATGGTTCGATTTGGCTAAAAAGATAACGCAAGAGAAAAGAGAGCAATTCAGTGATTTGGAGGAGTGGATCGGACTTGTAAGTCTCACACAGCTTTCTTTTTTACATATTCCTGTCCATGAGGTGTGTCTCTGAGGTTATACCTTTACTGACTACCAAATCCCCCCTACGTTCTATAGATGAATGGAAAATCTGTGGAAGAGACCAGAGCTCAACGTAAGAGTTTAGCTTTGAAGAGGATGGGTATGCCACCCGCTGCTCCCGCACCGCATGACCATCGTGGCCACACGTATTCCACTTCGCCGCCTTCTGCTGCGTCACTACCTCTGAAGAGCCCGCGGCCAATACTCAAGACTGACGCTCATCCGACGACAAGTTCTGCGAGAAGGGCTAGCACTTTCGATTATCATGGTAATGATGAAGAAGCGGATATGACGATTACTGCATCCACCCATATGCGTACAGCGTCGTTCCGGCATGGCACAGAATCATCCACTCACACCGCGACTGGAGCGGCTGATGAGGTTAGCGATGATGAAGACGACGGTGACCCATTCGGGAGAACAAAAGAGGAACGTAGAAAAAGGAAAAGAAATGATAGGATGGTTAGTTTTGCTAGTGTTGATACCGACGGTTTCGACCTCGATATGAGCGATTGATCCTCGACAGCAGTCTAACCGCAAGGAAAGCAAAGCGAAGCGAAGAATCAGAGCAGACGCAAGTTACGTGGTTTGACGTGTCACATGCGTTTGGACACTTGCTATAGCTACATCTCTGCCACTGCTTCTCTACCGTGAATGTTTGTTCTCGCCAGAGGTGTGCATACATCTGGGATAACATCGGCGTCTTCAATTCACTACTCCGGTACAATTCCGTTGGAATATACCATAACACATGCCCAGCCCCCTCCGTTCTGAAAAGCTTACTCGACCGCACAATCTATCGCTCTTTCGAACATTCAGGGTATATCGCTTCATATCGGTTTGGCCAGTACACATACTACGCATACAATTCCACGGCCCATTCGAAGCCTCTTCCTACCGCACTCGCATACAAGGAGAAACCCTTCATCGCCCTTTATACCCATTTGGCAGCAGCCCTCCTGGTTTGCAAAAACCAGTTTGAGTCTGGCAGCGCCATAAGCGGGAAATGAACGCGAGAGGAGAATCTACCTTTGTGAGGAATACCACTACGGAGAAAGAGGTCAAAATGGTAAAGTGATTTACAAAATCACACGCCCAAATCATTTTATCAACTCATCTGGGTCGTACGGGTTCTTACGTGTTCCCTTGGTTACGACTGGGGAATTCGGATGGAGATTCTTTCCGGACGTTTACCTTTCATATGCGGACATTTGATCTTTACGATCTTACATTTGATCTCCACTTCATCCCTTTCTCTTCATTCATTCCCCCGCTTGTTCTCCTCCTTCAACCTACTGTCTCCTTCCTTTAACATGTTATTGCTTTACGGCTGACTAGCTAACTCGATACCTACAGCATTCCTTTAGAGGAACGAATGCAAGACTCTCGTGATCTAAGCATCCAATTGGAAAGATGTCATTCAAAGAAGGCAAACACGTGAAGGCGCTCGACGCTTGGTAGAATGAAGTGGACGGTAAGTATGTCAGTGCGCTCCGGCAAGGTTTTTTCTGTCTCTTCTGCCTGCTGCAGCAATGGAACTCTACCATACCGATATAAGCTACAATGAGGCCCGACTATCTGCATCTAGTTGATGTTGCCGGAGCTACCCTCGATTCACAGGATGTGTGTTCCGTCACTTCTCCTCGCGCGGTTCTATGTTATGGCGCCCACTTCTTTCCTACCTTTCCGGATACCCTCAAACGATCCAGCATGTGCAAATGCAATTTCCAAACCACAAACACGCTCCTTTCCTTATCGCATTCGCAGAGCTACCTAGACCCTCGATGGTTTGACGTGTTCAGATCGTCGAGGGTTGTCCATGGTATACCTTATCACTCTATAAGCGTCTATGCCATAAAATGGAGCGAAGAATATTTTTAGAATAAGCGGGCAATTTCGCTATCACTTTTATTGGCGTTCTTCATATAGTTCCTGCGTGAAGGAAGAACTTGCTGTGGAGGGACTAGAAAGTCTTTTCCTATGATGAAGAGATAGATAGTGTTGCTACGTACATATGTCAATGGGAGTTGTTTTATTGTGAGAAGGGTTTGCTTGGCTGGCCTGCCTGCCTGGCAAGCTCAACAAATGAAAGCAATGCATGTACGACTGCAAGTCCGAGTCGCCTATCGGGAGTGGCCAATCACTTGTCATCCATTACACTGCAATTATCGGCAATCTAGACCATTTGCTCGGCGATCAGTGTTGGGTTACCGGGCGACGTGCGGACCCGATCGGCAGGCCCGCAAGAAAAGAAGCCGAGGAGGGACTCGGAAATATGGGCCGGCGAGGGAGGGCATGCTCTTCTGGACGGAGCTGGATGCAGGAGCAGCACAGCAGGAGTAGAGCAACGGCCATCCTCGAGCAGATCCTTGTGCTCGGGGGTTGTTTGTCTGCTGGTGTCTATTGTCCTCGGTGAAAGCGCCGGAGAGGGTGTTAGCATTATTGTAGTCGGGACAAGGTCAGGGACAAAGACGGACAGCTGGCAGGCTGGCGTGAAAGGCAAGCACAAAAGACATCCCAATATCTGTTGTACCTACTTTGCTATTGTCCTGTGCAATACTGGCCTGCCTGATCTTGCGCCGTTCCAGCTCGAGCTGCCGTCCTTGCTCTCTGGTGCAATCATTAATCCCATCGCAGGCCATGCACCCACCAACTGCTTGCATCGGAGTGGATCGCTAACTGGAATACATGCACGCACACGCAAGCGGCCGCTGTGCTCACCATGTCCACAATGACTGCCCCGAGCAGGTCGGCAGCGGGGCCTTCGTCGTCCTCAACGCACGCCGCCTCGTCGGTCTACAGCAGCACCACCTCCGCCAGCTGCGATGTGAAAGCCTGTCTCGAGGTCGGTCGCAGGAAGAGAACGAGCGATCCTGACGTCCGTTGACACGCCGTGCATCCATCTGCAGATCCTCAGAAAGCTGGCGCCCAAGCTCTCTCCAGACTTGCCGTCTCTGCCGTCCGACTCCAGCCACAGCGCGCCACGACCCGATGGGCAGCAGCGCACCGCAAAGAGGAGGAGCGACGAGGGTGCGCCCGAGGAGCGGCTAGCTGCCAAGTGGGTATCGTCGCATCGACTCTTCTACATCTGCAAAGCTGTCCTCCGTACTCATCTGCTCGCTTTACTACCTCGTCTGTCTCCCCTCCTCCGCCGGTCGGACTCGCATATGCGCTCCACTGCCGAACGACCTGCTTTCCACACTGGAATCGCAAACGCACATCCTACCATGCTAATGATGGATACACTCTTACTGGCTAACAATATTCCTCTTCGTTGTCTCTCCTCCTCCTGGATCCCATACCCGATCGCATGGCATGGCATGGTACCCTCTCAATGCATGACCCTGCAGACGCTCGAAAACGACCGTCACTGGGTCGCTCCGAGCCAGCTCATCCGAAGAGGAAGAGAAGCAGCATTCCTCACTCCCCGGCAAGAAGCAAGAGCACACTGAACCTACCGTTGCACCCAAGAAGGATCCTGCTGCACATAAGCGTTCCGGATCCACAAGCAGTGTCATCAGCCTGTCCCAACTCAAAGCTAGGACTGCTTCCAACAACAAAGCAAAGATGAACAAACCAGATGACGATGGGAATACTTCTTCCTCCTCCATCGCTTTTGCCAGCCGGAAGCCTATTCCTCCCCCTAAACAAGCTCAAGCTTTCTCTTTGTCCAATTCCCCTCCTCAGCCTACCGCTATTACTTTGATGTCACCCACTTTACCCTCTCCAGCCCCTACAACCTCATCGAACAAAGACCCTGGAAACAGTCCGCCATCTGCCCAGAATGGTTTTGCGTCCGCACCCTCTCCTGATCCACCTGCGTTGTCCACGTCCAATGGTAAGGGAACTGTATGGAACAGAGAACATTTCAAGAAGATTGCTGCAATCTGTAAAGCGAAGGGGAGAGCTTTGAAACATTCAGGAGATAGGAGAATGAGAGAATACTCTTCAGGTCTTTCTCCTTCCGCTTCCACAACAGCAACGAATACCTCAGCAGCTGCCAACAGGCACCTCACACCTATCATAGCACTCTTCGAACAGGTCGACGCTGTCATACTATACGCTTATGCGTTTTGGTGCGAAGACCAAGCTGCCGGCCAGCTTAGAAATACGCAGGCTTCTTCTGCTGCTTCTGTCTCTTCATCGGCAATGGCAGCAGCAACACCAGCAACGGCTTCTAATTTGTCTGCTAGTACAAGTTCAGATAATTCAGCTACGTTGGCTTCTTCTTCTTTTGCATCAGTAGCGAACAATGCTACTTCTTCGGGTGGGAACGATGCAGGAGGGGGAACATCGAGTACCATTGGAGGAAATGCAACAGTATCCTCCTCGGCGACTTCCTTTTCAAAGTCTTGGAAAGCAGGATGTATAGCTGAAAACTGGAAATCCATTTTTGGTTTGGTTGCTTTTATCAGAGGTAGAGCTGAGAAATTGGGTAGCACGCATTTGAACCCAAACAAAGTTGGTAGCAGAGTGGTGGAAGGAATACCTAGAGCTATGGAAATTCTAGTTGCCTGGATGTAAGTATCAAGCTCCTCTATTCACCTCCACATGCAACTTTGCAGTAGAGACTAAACAGGCGTTTTGTCGGATTCTAACAGGAACATGCTCGAAGCTCTTATTCTGCAGCACTTGACAACGAATGCATCCCGCAATCTCAATGCACAAGCTAGCAAAATGCTAACTGCGACTAGTCCTGGTGGACTAGCCTCCTCGACAAGTGGAGCTACAGGAAGTGCCAATGATTTATCACCACCTAGCGGCAATGGTAATGAATCTCCAATATCTTCACCTTCAACCAGTCATACCTGTTCTTCAAATCCTCAAGAGACGAATGATTTCTTACAGAAATTCCTCAAGCTACAATCTGATCTGGAAAAAATCCACACTCTTTGGCCTACGTCACAGCATATCCTACTTCACCCGGAATTATCTTCTTTATCATCGGCATCTCAACAAGTATCGTCTAAAGACTTGGCATCTTCCGGATATGGGGGTAGAAATCGAAATAATAACAACGGTCCTAGCAGTAGTAGCGGTATGAAAGATAAAGAGGATCTCCTAAATCTATCCTTGAGGAAGGGTAGAATGGCTTATGATTACGAACCTACCAAGTTGGATGATATCGTTATGCCCGATCTACCTCGAGACGATGACGCCGGCGAGGTTAGCCAAGAACAACGAGAAGGACAATCGAATGTAGAAGAAGCAGATGTAGATGCTGATGGTGAACCTGATACAAGCTTACCCAACTCCACTTCATCCCATTCCATCAAACGAACGACGTCATTCAACAATCCAACGAATGGACCTAAATCACCGGAAGATCTATTCAAGGATGAAGAGAATTACTATAGATTCTCTTGGCCTATTGTTATTCATCATCCTAATTCTATAGCTCATACGACTTCCTTTGGCAGAGCATTGCTATTTGAGATGAGTAGCCGATTGGGTATTGAGTACACCTCTCCAAGTATCGTATGAGTCTTTAGTATGTACATGTATACATATATCAAAACTATGAGTAAAGCGGATTCAGCACTCGAATGGACAAAACGAAAAAATGAAAGACCCGAAGGCGACTGCTCTTCGAGACTCGATGCCGGTTTCATAAAGGATACGTCTTTGGTGTAGCCTGGCAAGCATATGTATCTTACTTTGGAATTGATTACTGTACCCTCATAAATACCAATTAATAATGATCCTACTTCTTAATCAATCGAATGACGCACGCAGTCGATAGAGATACAAAAGCTTCTGACGTTCGGCCCAACCAGCTAAGTTCGTAAACTGCCGACCCACTAGTATTTTTGACATGAATCACCTTTGATATTCAAAGATTAAATCACGCGTCAGTCAGTCAGTCAAGTAGCCGGAATAAGTGCAAGTACTGAACGTCTGTGTCTCGATAAGCAAGAAACTCCGTGTATTTCGATGGGCAGTATAACAGATACAGAAAGCGCGCGTAATGGTCGTAGCTCTTTTTAGAGTGGACACATACATGAAATAAGCGGATATAGTACATAAGAGCAGCAAGATCAAGGAAACCTTTTGCCATCGATGCATCGGAATCAGCCAGTCTTTGGCCTCCGACCTGCTACAGCCCAGCTTCTAGGTGTAGCCGACAAAGTCGTTTGCTTTTGTCCGCCTGCACTGACTCGAGGATCTCGTGCATTAGATGCAGATCCAAGCGGAGCTGTGGTACGCGGGACGGCTTGCTGATCAACCTGAGGAATTCCCACGGGCTTTTGGACCACCGGAGGAGGCCCTCGCATCGCAAAAGGCCTGATGCCTGTCGCAATGCTTCCACCCGCGCCGACAGGCAACTTATCTATTTTCCGGGGCACTAGGGTCACTTGGGCCGGTGGAGTACTGAGACGTGGTCTATTCGTAGCTACTGGAATCGCGACTGGGGCTGTTGCACTCGCCCTCGTGGGCCAACACCATCGGTTACCTCTACAAACCGAACACCTTTTGATGTTTCTGCAGAGAATCGTGGGTTTCCGATGAAGTGCACAACCGGGACTGGAAATGTCGGAACCACAGTGAGGCGTGTACGGGATTTCTCGGCATAGAGCTTGAGCCACTCTCGGGTTTCTGGACCCTGTAGAACATCCCAGAATGACTTTTTGAGGAGATCTGTATGACCTCTGTTCCCTGATACTAGTATTAGGCTGATAAGCAATTCGCTCAACCCGAGTAAGTATGCGGTTTTACACTTACCCGTGCCTTTACTGGAATGTATACTCCCTCCCCCGTTATTAGGTGACTCCTGGCGGGAAGTCGATTTGACGGTTGTTACTGCTAAACATCCAGGTCTTCGGTCTTTGGTAAAGAAAACCGCCTCTTCGTCATTCCTTACACCGAATAGATTGCACAAATCACTGTGAGGCGCTGTATTAGGTTCCAAGGATTTCCAGTTCAAAGCATAGCATGCGTCACTGCATCGCGCCGACTGTTCAGTGACGGCGAAAAATAAAAGACGAAAGACGAAAAAGACACAAGCAGGAAAGCTCACAGGTCGGGCAGGGCATAGTACCATTGCTTCTCAAGAAACAGGATATCGACCACTGTTCGTAATCCATCTGATGCGTGCCCTGGTAAAGAGCACCTTTGACCTTTGGATCTCAATACCCCATAGGTCCTTCCTTGTGCCGACTCAAACACTATCAACCTGCCGTGCGGAGCAGTATTACCAACAAACGGGGCCCCCAATTCGACGCGCGGACCAGTACTACCAACAATTGAAACCCGGATGCTATAGCCTGTCAGGTTCAGAGAGGGACCATGAGCATGACTAAATTCACGACGCTGAAAAGCTCCGAACAACTGAGGCCAGGTGTGCTGTTCCACGCGGATAAGCGACTGTGTGTACTCAAGAGTACGCGAGATAGGCGTCGGACTGCGGTGTTCGTATAGAACTTTGGCATTTAGGTGACTGGCGCGGTCCATAGATCCCCGTATTTCAGTGATAGTACTATTTGTCGTATGGGTGGCGGAATCATGTTGCTGGATGTTCATGACTAGGTATGAGGTGAAGGGGCCTTGGACGAAGGAATCGCCGTCTTTCAGTCAGTCTGTTCCATTTTCCTACTGTTACGGAGCCAAGGGGAGCTTGCAGGGATTGAGCAGTAATTTCTGCAGCATGGAGGAGGGCCCTCGAGCCAGGCCGGTGCATCGTGTAAGGTGGCCATGCAGGTCTGCGGGTCTTGGGTCAGGTGGTATCTGCTGAAGCCCCCTCGATTTAGGTCGGTGTTTTGTGTAAGATGGCTATGCAGGTATGCACGCCTAGGTCAGGTGAGGCTGCCAAGTTCCGCCACCGCGCATCTGTCGCAAGGGGATATACGATGTCCACAGTGGACAGTTGGCGCACCATAGCAATGCAGCACGTGGTGATTTATGTACAGACTGTGGGGTATAGGGCGAAAGTGGAACAGCGGGGTGCCAACTTGCAGATTGCTGAAAGCAATTACAGGCTGTTATATCTCGACTTGCGGCACTCCCTATAGCCCTGAACCCTTGTTGCAGATTGATGTGGCCAGTGGACCAAGTATAGGCATGGGCTTCACCAAATCCCAAGCAGATGGGCTGTTCAGGCTATTATGCTATCTCTGTCGACTTCTGCCGATTCGATCCTGTCCCCGGGCAGCATGACCAGGCCGATGTTTCTTGAGCGACCATCAAGCTCTTCTACTGTTTCGTCCAGTATGACATTCTTCTGGAGGTGTAGGAGTCACTCGGTCAGAGTGTCAATGTTAAGCTAAGGACCGCCGTGCATATGCGTACCCGTTTATCGACTACAAGGAACCGACCGACGAATGTACGCTCATCGCCCTTGAGGGTGATCCGCCAAGTCGTATTCAGTAAGGTTGATAGCTCGCGCACTGGTGATCGTAAGGGCAAGGTTGGAGGAGTACAAGGGCTTTCTTGTGCACCTGCGAAGGTGCTGTTTGGGCCTTCCATAGATGAAGCAGCCTGTGCGATTCTCTTACGTTCAGGATGCATGTGGATCACACACTAAGGGATGTGCCAGATTTAGATATAAATCATGGCTTCCGCAGGTAACGATAGCGAGTGTGTAGCTATGCACTGCAGCAGTACATTCGAAGCAGTCGGTCGGAAGCAAGCTGGACGCGGCCGGTCATCATCCAGTTGCACGTGCTGCTTGAATTAGCCACAGCATGAGCTGACCGCTGTTTTTACGTGCTGCAAGTTTCGGCACGGGAAACGTACACATTTCCCGGTTCAATACCACCCTCTGTCATTGAGAGTGCTGAGCCTGCTGATACTGACTGTCTTCTCGACACGCGCTTAACAGTAACAACGAAAGTCTACCCCTGAAAGCCTTGTTATCCGTTCACAGCCACCCTCGCCGGACCCTGAGAAAATCTACTATCAGACAGGTTTATAACTTGGTACTGTCTTCAATTACTATGAGTAGGAAGGTTATACACCGGGTCTGCACACACAGTAATTATCTAGATAATGCATGCCTGCCTGCTTTCGGCCTCTCGTCAGCCTTGTGGACTGGCAGACAAGCTCAGGGGGGTAAAGATGACAGGCATGAAACTGTCTCACTCTCCACCTGTCCGCATAATCATCAAGCTATGGGTCAGGCCTTTATGACCGTGGATGGCTGTCTCCAGCATTTCACGTGTTGCGGGCATTATGATGACACATGGCTTCAAGATACCTGATGGCTGGCATCGAGCATCCAGAACGTGCCAGGGGGGACGCCATGAGCGGATGTTCGTATAATAGAAGGATGCTGCAGCTGCTTGTCTGGGTTGTAGAGTCAACATGCGGGACTTCTTGTCAATAATAACGGGCCCGGATCGGTGGGAATACTGTCGGACTGCTGCGTAATGTCTGAAATTCATATCCGGGTCCCGAGACACACTGTAATGGCAGGGAAGCCAGGAGCACTGGTCCAGCACGACCGCAATGCCTGTTCCTGTACTCGGTTGCATGGAGAATCGCCTCGGACCGCGATCAGCTTTGACAGCCGGCTTTAGTGCTTGTTGAACAATAATTGATCGCATCATCGCTACATACTCTCTTGCCAACCGACGAGTGAAGACTAGCATTACCATTGCAGTGGCATTGCAGCAGAGGCACATCGGCCCAGAAGCCGTCTGTTGTTCGCCGGCAGCGTGACCGCTTCCACTGGAAGGAAAAGTTGGAAATCAAGCATGGCGATGTTATATCAGGCATTCGCATGCGTGCTCGCTTTCATCGCTACTTCGAGCAATGCCTACATTCCCGCATCACCCACCAACGACACCTCAACGCTCGTGGCTGCCGATGACTTTATACAGATCAACTGGCTCCCGATGGGCACCACGGCATACAAAGACGCACTCAGTCGACAGCTTGTAAACACAGCTCAACCACCTGTTGCAGGCTACAGAGGCGCTCTTGTTCACTTTACAGATGCAAATGCTACAACTGGCTCCGATGCTCCTTGGATCGCCCTTATCAGCTGCGACGATTCAACTGGCACTCCGTCAGGTTCTGGTGCCACTCTGCAATTAGACACAATCAGTCTGGCCATGCGCGCAGGGGCGGAAACCGCAATCCTGTACTCGCTGGATTCTCAATCCTGCGAGCTTGACCGCAGCTTTGTAGCAGGGAATAACGGCACTCTCGATCTCTACGTTACCGCCAGCCAAGCGAGTGCTCAATCCATTATTCGACAATTCATGTGAGCCATTTCCCCGAACTTTGCCTAAAGCCAATGGTTTGTGTCCTCTTCTAATGCATTTGTAACATAGGAACACGTCTCCCGATGCGTACTGGTACAATGGCACTGCACTCGATGCTTCGCTAGCCAGTATTGAAAGTCAGATCAGCAGCATTGGAGGCGTGCCTACTACCGGAGTAGAACCCTCACTGTTCGGGCCTACCGGTGCATCAAGCCCAGGTGCTGCAGCTCCTACGGGAATTGTCAACGGAGACGGAAGCAATGTCGGCTACCTCATTGCCACAGTCGCGAATAGCGGAAACAGCACCAACAGCACCCAGATTACGTCCCAAACGCAGAATAACCAAGGGGGTGGAGGTGGTGCGAATACAGGACTAGCAATGATTATACTATACGCAATCACAGGCCTGGTCACACTCCTATTCCTAGTCGTCATTTTGTCCGGTGCCATTCGAGCGATGAGACATCCAGAACGCTACGGTCCACGTGCAAGGAATACAAGGCCAGGCGATGGTGGACAATCCAGAATAGGAGGCCTTTCGCGAGCTATACTCGACACATTCCCAGTCGTGAAATTCTTGAGCGGCCAAAAACAAGGTCAGGCCCCGGGTCACCCTGAGGAATCTGTCAATGACGGAATCGAAAACGACAGGGTGAAAGACCTTGAGACTGGTACAATAGAAGAGATCGAATTGCGTCGAGACCAGCGGAATAGCGAGGGCATGGCGACCGCGGCCATTCCCATGCAGGTTGTGGGTACAAGCAGGGAGTCGAACGCGACGACAGATCGCGAGATCAACGAAGTAGCGCCATCGGGTGCCGCTTCAACTAGTGAAGGCACCCACCAACCACGCTCAAGTCTGCATGAGGAGTCTTCCAACTCGGGACTTCCAGAGTCCAGTCATGAGGAAGACCCTAGTATCGAAGATGAACAAGTAGACACCAGCGTAACCTGCCCCATCTGTTTGGTCGACTTTGAAGATGGTGATGATCTGCGAGTGTTGCCGTGTGATAGTCGGCATCAATTCCATGATGCAGTAAGTATTCAGAAGACTCAACTGCTACGTCGCTATGAATCATCAGTCTGACCCTTCATGCGTTTTGCAGTGCGTTGTGCCATGGCTGCTGAACGTCTCGTCCCTCTGTCCCCTTTGCCGCCTCGATCTCGCCAAAGATCGTGAGCCATCAGGCGCGGAAACTGAGGGTGCAGACGGCGCAGGAGCAACATCGGATCGACCCCCAGCACGACCGAGGGCATCGTCTGTGCTCGCAAGCTCTTTCAGACACCTGCTTCCGACAACTGTTGGCAGCCATCGCACATCTAGACAAGCTGTATCACATGTGGGCCAATCGCCAACTGCGGAAGCAGGAACATCCGACACCCGAGAGTCAGGCCAGTCTGAGGTGGAGGAATCTCGACAGGCCGGTCACCAGGGTGCTACTCGGTCGAGGTGGATGCGGTATGTCGAACAACGTCGGCACAGAGTCCGCAGGGTACTGCCCAGACGGGATCAATCATTCGCCACACAGTCTATTGAGCGATAGGTATATCTTCAACCACTGCTTGAAAGGTTTCCCAATGTACTTTTGCTTGGGCGAGCATGGTCCAGCGAGAACACGCCCATCATGTAGCGCTAAACTGAATAGGTTCCTAGCTTCAGGACGAACGGGTATCATTCGTGTAACATATAACACCTTCTCTATGTGACTCTACATGTATACATTGGCTCGCACATCAGATAAGCTAGACATGCCAACACTAGAACAATGCTTTGATTTGCGAGCATCGCATCAGGAAGTTATGTAAGACGCTCTACGAGCAAGCAAACCCAAGCTTCGAGGCGATAAGCATGACTCGGCGATGTTGACTCCCGCATCCACCTTGGTTGGATTTCAAGTGCCATTGGAGCAGTTGATCATGGCTTGCACGAAGGCCGACGCAGGCCACATCGCTGGCCACGAGAGCATCGCTGTAGCCATGGCGGACGTAGCGAGCAGCAGTTCGCATGCAGACCGCCAGCTGCCACCGTCAGGCACACCTTCGTCGCCGCGGCACCACCGCAGCAGCTCGCACGCCAGCACGGGCGGGATCAAGTCTCCCACGACTCCGACCTCTGGCGGACACAGGCTATCGCACACGCAGAGCAACAGAGTCAGAGGCACCCTGGGCACTGCAGGTCGTCCGCTGCACCATCGCCAGGCTCTCAGCGCCATCCGTGCCTTCCTGCGACGCGAGTCGTGCTTCGACATCCTCCCTGAATCGTTCCGCCTGATTGTGTTCGACAACAAGCTCTTGATAAAGCGGGCGCTCGTGGCTTTACAGACAAATGGTAAGAGTGGATGTGTGATAGCGCTGTCCGTGCCTGGGCGACGGTACCTGCGTGCTGGAAGTGAACCCTCGCGAGATACAGAATAGCTAACGATGATGCCGATATGCCGCTTACTCCAGGCGTAGTATCCGCTCCCCTCTATGATTCCTCAAATTACCGCTTTGCAGGCATGTTTACGCTCGTCGACGTCATCCACCTTATCCAATACTACTATCTCACCGCAACTGGCTACGACAATGCAGCCCTCGAGGTCGAGCAGGTCGATCTATCAGCCCTCCGAGGTACCTGATTTCAGCTCATCAACGGGAAAGACTGGTGCACACTACTGATACACATTGTAATGTCGTCACAGACATAGAGGTTCAAATAGACGTACCTCCACCTCCCATCATCTCGGTCCATCCGGATGACCAACTCTACACTGCCTGTGCTGCCCTCGTTCGAACGCATGCTCGACGGTTACCTCTCATTGATCGCGACGAACAGACAGGGAAAGAAACGATCGTATCGGTCTTGACTCAGTATCGAGTACTCAAGTTCCTCGCCATCAATGTAAGTGGACAGTTTTTTTGCGCTCGTCATACCTCATAGTGTGGCGGGAGCTTACATTGAACGCTTTGCTTCAGTGTCGAGAGGAATGCTCTCAATTAACAGAATCCATTGGGACGCTCGGTATCGGCACCTACATTTCAAGCTTCTCGCCCAACGGGGATCCCATTCAATCCCATGGAACGCGCCCTGTCCAAACTTCAACAGGACGCCGGCAACGCTCGCGCAGCTATCTTCCATCCTCGCGCCAGCCAGGACAAGCCCCATATATTGGTCCATCAGGTCCAACACACCCCGAGGAAGGCCTGCCGTTAGATTTAGACGAACTACACATACCGTCTCAAGGTTCAACGTCCGCTTCTGTCAATATTTCCTCGGATCCTACAGGGGATTTTTCGGAGCCCACCGCGAGTACAGCGGGCGAAACAACAGAGCCATCGACGCCATCTGAGCAACCGCCAGTCTCGGGGGCCGCCACACCAGTTACAAGCACCAATCCGTCATCACCCAACCCCGCAGACCGCTTTCACCCACTTGCAACAGCAAATTTGCAAACAACAGTCTTCGACGTAGTTCATCTCTTTTCCGATCTGGGTATATCTTCCGTACCTATAGTAGATAACGAGACAGGGCAGGTTATCAATCTCTACGAAGCGGTGGATGTGGTTGACCTGGTTCGATCAAATGCCTATCAAGTTCTGGATTTGACGATCGAGGATGCACTAGCGCGGAGAAGCAAAGACTTTCCTGGCGTGGTAACGTGCACACCTGATGATAGCCTTGCCAGTATCTTGGCATATGTGAGGGAAAAGAGAGCGCATCGCTTTGTTATTGTTGAAGGGGAAGACAGTCCGGTAGAAATGGAGGGCGCTTCTGCCGACATTGACAGACCGAAGAAAGTACCTGGACGTTTGCTTGGGGTACTATGCCTCTCTGATATATTGAAGTAGGCGATCTCTACCAGCAGCTATCGATGTGTGAGCTGACATGGTTCCCCGTCCTCAGATACATTGTCGGCTCAGGCAGCTTGGCAGGAGTCAAAGTAGTCGGACTCGGCTTCAGGAGCGAGGAAGAAGGTCTTGCTATTCCACGCGTCGTTGATGACGACGAGCTAGATGAACTGAATGAGGGCGTGTCTGGCCTCGGCATTCAGGCGTAATTGCCGGAGTCGTTTCATGCAAACAGCTTCAGTACCGGCTATTGCAAACTAACATAATCTACGCTCGCCTATCGTGCATTTAGAATACCATAGACCTTGATACCCACTCACCTGCTCGAGACTGGGGCTCCTTGAACGCTCTTCTCGCCTTGCCCTTGTATAAGTCCTCTAGCGCCCTTTTAAGATTGGCAATCATCTAGTTTGGCGTACCTCCTTCTGATGATAGACTGTACTGTACAAATGTTGTAGCATCTTCCGCAGTGTAGCCCCTTCATGATTCAAGACTGCCAATATCATCTGCCCTTTTGGGATGTGCTTCTGCTTACACACTAGAAACTCAAAGCGAGCAACATGGATGCCAGGCATGATGTCAGGAATCACAACATCTGGTCGATGCCATGCGGACTGATAGACAGAATATATTTCACGCTGAAAAAACGAAAGTGAATAATCTGATTTAACAATACGGTGACGATGCTTGGTGGCTTAGCAGGCGCGAGTCCGGGCTACAATATCAATGTTCCTCCGTTTCATTGGCTTTGGATGGAAAAGGTAGTCCCTATGCGCACGAGCACTTTATTACTAGACTGTAGAAGTAGAAACTATTATTTTTATGGGGTAACGGGAATGAGGAACGACATGGGCTATTGGATGCCGTGTCTTCCCGACATACTAGATCTCTAAGCATGTCCTGCACCATCACCCTTGAGGGCCTTCGCCTTGTCTTCGAATCTGAAGTGGTCTGGGCCTCCATCTTGGCCAGCTTCGTGTACGATGGTGATGCGCTGTAAACTGACAAGGAAGTCTTCGTATTGTCTAGATACGCGATGTCTATCACGGCGACCGAGGTTATCGAGATACGGTACCTTTTGCAAGATGAAGTAGACGAGAGCGATGATGATGGTAACACCGAGCGAGTAGGCCCAGACACGCACAACGGTGACAATATCAGTCCAGCCGGAGTGATGGCTTTCACCAAAGTGAATGTCTTCTGTGCCGTTGCCACCGTGAACAAGCCATCCAAAGAGGCAGAAGAGGGTAGCGAGGACGTCAACGGCTAAAATAGCACCGACGAGCTGGATCGATGGCCAGGTGAACGAGGTTTGGACTCGTGTGATGAAGATGAGCCAGTTCTCGGTCAACGACACCTCCAGGAACAGAATGCCTTGAGGGTTACCGAAGTTTTGGATTACACCACCGCCGCGGAGGAAGAGAGTTCCTCGAAGGATCCAGGTTCCAGCTGCGAGCAGGCATCCAAGGATACTGGAGATAATCCAAATCTTAGGTAGCTGCCATTCGACTGGTCTTTCGGCGTAGACGGCGTTGTCGTAGGCGATGGCGATGGTGGCCACGTCCGCGAAGAGAGCGATGAAGACGATGAGATCGACTCGAATTACTTCGTTTAGAATCAGGATAGACAAGAGAAGGTAAATCTCAAGATGCAAGCAGAGGGCGATTCGGTACTCGATGTAGGCCTTCATACGTGCGAAGATTTGGCGCGCGACTTTGATCGAAGTAATGATGGTGGATAGACCTTCATCGAGGAAAACGACATCGGCGGCTGCTCGAGCAGCATCGGTAGCACCTTGAACGGCAATACCACAGTCGGCACGCTTGAGGGAAGGAGCGTCGTTCACACCGTCACCAGTCATACCAGTGAGATGTCCTCGCTGTTGAAGCATGGTGACGACCTGATACTTGTGTTCTGGGTAGACCTCTCCGAAACCATCGGCAGCTTCAACGAAATCGTGAATATCGGAACCAGACATGCCTCCACCAGAAATAAGACGTTCAGAATCATAGACGTTGGTACCCAAGTTGAGCTGCTTGCAGGTTTCGATAGCAATCGCGACAGCGTCACCGGTCAACATCTTGACCTTGACACCCAGATGACCAGCTTCGGCGACCGTGCTAGCAGTGTCGGAGCGGGGAGGGTCGAACATGGGCATGATACCGAGAAGTTCCCATTGACCATTCTCCTGGAAAGCTACACCGAGGGATCGGAATCCACGATGAGCAAATTCCTGGGCCTTGTGTCGGTATAAATCAGCAACTTCCTGAGGCGGTTGGCAGAGTTTGAGAACAGCGTTCGGTGCACCCTTGCAAGCTACATATTGCTTTCCATCTCGCTCAACCTCGGCAACAATTCGCTTGGAGACGGGATCGAAAGGAGTGAACTTCTTGGTGACCCAGCCAGCACGGAGATATTCTTGAGCTTTGGGATAACGAGCGAGGGTCTCAATGGTGACCTTGTCAATGGGGTCGAGAGAGTTGACAGCGTGGGATGAAGCAAGAGCAGCTACGGCCATGAGCCTAATCGAAATAAACGAGGGGAGATGGAAGCGCACAACGTTCATCAGTCTTCCAGAATCATCATGAACCATGATGTCCGACTCACCAATCGGGCTCGACACCCTCAGAGCAGAAAGGCTCGTTGATAGTGAGCTTGTTGGCGGTCAAGGTACCGGTCTTGTCGGAGCAGAGAACATCGACACCGGCCAGGGCCTCGATGGCAGTGAGCTTTTGAACGATAGCTTTCCGTTTGGCTAGATATGCTGCACCAACGGCGAGCGTAGTCGTTGTGACGCAAGGTAAACCGACTGGAACACCGACGATGAGGAAAATGAGTGTATAGACGAGAAGATTGTTATCGTCTGGCGTGGAGATGTCTATGTTCCTGAAGAATCCTCCAATCCAGAAACCGAAACCGAAAGCAACGACGAGGATAAGCAAGGCTGTACCGATGGATGTCATAACGATCTGGAAATGTCCTTTCCCTTGGTCGCCAGTAACGAGAGCAGCAGTCCTACCGACAAAGGTGTTGGTACCGGTCTCGGTTGCCATCACGTAAACTTTGCCGCGCTTGCAACCGGTCGTGTAGAAGACGAAATCGTCGAGATGCTTGTCGGAGGCCAGCGATTCACCAGTGATGGCAGATTGATCAGCTGAAGCAATCGCATGGCCTTTATCGACATCGTCCTCATCGCCGAGGTCATCCGATGCCATGCCTTTTTCGCTAGCTTTCTTTTCCTTGAGTTGACGGAGTCGTCGTAGCATTTCCTTGGATTTGGCGTTTCCTCTCATAGAGTAATCTCCAACGATTCGACCATCAGCAGCGATAGTGTCACCATCCTGAAATGGGTATGGAAACCTTTAACCAGCGCACAGGTAGATGTGAAGGTCCAAGCAAGACATACCTCAATTATGAAGATATCACCCGGAACGAGATCACGGGCTGGAACTTCTTTTTCTTGACCATTTCTGAGAACTCTTGCCTTTAGCGCGATGTCAGCCTTGAGCTTGGCAACGACATCACCGGCCTGTTTCTCCTGATACCAGCCGACGAAAGCGTTGAGCAGTAAGATACCAATGATAACACCGAAATCAATCCAATCTTCGAGACCAGCTGCAAGGATGACAGCAATTTCCATAGTGTACAGGATGGGCCCTTGGAAGAAAGTGAAGAACTTGAGGAACATATTCTCGTGGGAGCTGCATGATGAGTGCAAGGATAAAAAGGCCAGTTAGTGGGTGTCACTGAGCAGCAAACCACCAGCATCCTTGGGAAGCCATGTGCTCCGCCGTCCGACTTCGTGCGTCCTTTCCTCCAGACATAACCCATTGGGTCGGCTCGTATCCGCCCGCTATCCGAGATACACCCGCCGACAGTGCCGAAGCAATCGACTGCTGCAAGAAGATGCAGAATGCGGTGTTCGCCTTTATCGCAATCCCGGATAGCCTGAAGGCCAATCGGCAGGAAACTTGGTGGCGAGGATCGCGAACGAGGGGATGGAAGGGAAAGGCGTAGGGACGGCGGGCAGAGAGGCAGCTACAAGCCTGCCGTAGGTACACAACTCACGACTCGAGTTCGTTCCAGCCCATGATCTTGCGGCGTTCCTCGACCTGCGCATCTGTCAGGCCTTGCGCGACGTCAGTGTCGAGCCTATTTTTGGAAATTCGTCCCGCAAAAAAGAATTAGAAGCAAGAAGTCAGACAGATGAGCCGTGGGAACGGGTGCACGCTAACAATGCTACACAAGAAATCTTGAAAGGAAGAACTTACCAGTCCTCGGGAGTCTGTCTCGCGCCATCAGATTTGATGACATCGCCTTGTCGGTCGTATTTAACAATGTATGTCTTCCACGGTGCATACCACTTGCGCTTCTTCTTCTCGTAAGACCCGTCCTCGTTGACGCCGGCAGGCCGAGCTTTTCGCTCAGACACTTTAGCAACGTAGTCTAACAAGGTGCCATACTCGTCTTCATCGTCGTGATGTCCCTGGTCGTCTGCAGGGCGTGTCGTTTTTCAGCTTCGGCATCTGTTTCCTGTTCTCCCAATCATGCATGGCAAGACTTACTCCGGGTATCATCTGATGAGTGGTCGCTTTCGTGCGGGACACCCTGGACTTGTCCGCCAGGCTGTCCCGTTGGATGCATCTTCTCGGTGACCGCAGACGCCATAGCTGCTTGCTGACCAACCTGGTCTGCTGGTGCTACCTGGCTCTCCAAATCTTGCTGCTGCTGAACGATTGGTCCTGTCCCTTGCTGCCTCTCCTGACTTGTGCCTCTGGACGGATTAGAGCGGTCCTTTTTCTGCCTTCCTTCCTTACCTGGAAATTGCGGTCGGTCCGGGGTAAGATGGGGAAGGAGGATCTAATCGGCAATTAATATAGTATTTGACGAATGACCAAGATCGACGGAGAAAGGAAGGCGGGCTATTGAGCCACGTCCAAGAAGGATGGGAAGTATTGGAGGATGAGCAGAGGAGAGGAAGGCAGGGAAGTCAAGAGTGAACGAAGTGCCAAAGATTGACCGAAATAAAATGATGTGATGTCGCGGCAACGAATGAATGGAAGGATATTTTAGTTTCCCCCACCGGCGGCGACTGCGGCGGCGGGAAAGTCTGTCTGATTTCGCTACGTGCTTCTGCGGCCCTTTGGCGCTACTACTCAGAGACGGCTTTGACAAGACGAGATCGCTCAACTGCTTCTTGCTGCGTAGTTTTCACTAAACCCGCCGAACAAGTGTTTTGGGATACCGTATGACCAGAATTATTTTTGGCAACTGCCATGATGCCTACAATGATCATTAATGTCTGAAATGAGTACAATGGTAGGAGTAGTAGTTACAAGCCGCTGGTTACTATTACATTTCTTTTCGACCGTAGATCTGTGCCGAAAAGTAGAAATAACAACTACTTGCGCCTTCCCAACCCAACTATGGTAATTTGGCATTTTCCCCAAGCATGCTGCATTTAAATCCGCAAGCTAATACCGTGCCGTCTCTTGCCGGCCGTTCTTGGGAAGCGTCTTCCCAATCTCCAGGGTTTCCTCATGGATACTACTATGGTTCCACTGTGAGGTCTAAGCATGACTGCCTGCAAACGAAATGAACTTGTTTACACCATAGTCGACCGAACATAGGCTGTTACGATGTACATGTCCGCTTTTTATTTAGGCAAAGTAGCTTCTCACTTGCGGCAGGGCTATCCTAGTGACTGTCTGCGAGCCGGTATTCATGTTCCAAGCTACCTACTAAAAGTTCTCCATAAGACGATATATTTCAATGTAATACCCATCTCGTTTACGTGACGACATCGAAATAAAGGTGTGGTTCCTAACAGCCGTTGGTTTGGTCATCTCGTTGTATCATAGATCATCTCCCAAACCACTGGACTTCGGCAGCCATAAGCCGATTGACAGCTTTCGGGGATGTCAAAGCTATTTCGGGGGATCTCCGCTTTGGCCGTTAGATGCGCAGGCAGGACAAGGTGTGCCGACAAACGGTTGCTGCAAGACGCTGGCTAGCAGGAATACTGGTGAAGTACCCCCAAGAAGTCGTAGCAAGTATATGAGATATACTGCGATTACAATGGGCAATGGACGGCAATTTCCACGCGTAAAAGTCGCTAATTTAATCAAGAGCCTTGCGGATTTATCTCAAAGACGACTTTCCTGCAATTGCTGTTTCACTTTCTACCATTTGCCCTTTCTGTGTTTCTGATAATTTCAGGCCATCCTACCCTTTCGGGAAAGGCGGACATGCCGTGCCGACTTGATCTTTTTCTCCGCTCTGTTCAGATGACGCAGTTGTTACGGATCTGCGAAACGTATTGAGGATTCAAAAGCGAAAGCCCGCGCGAGTAGAAGCAGCATGAGCATTGTGTGCCAAACCTGCACTACTCTGTCTATTGCGTATGGTGCAGGTCAGCTTGAATCGACCCCCTGTGCCAAATTCCTGACGGAATTTTTTTTTT
>BCIL01000003.1:920467-987800 GCA_001599955.1 Cystobasidium pallidum
CTCCTCTTCAAAAAAAGTAGTGACCTTTTCCGGCAGGCCAAAAAACACGTGACCGGGGACACAAAAGGGGTCGATTCAAGCTGACCTGCACCATAGGGACTGCAGTTGAGCAATACCTATCGACACTTGTTAACCTATCCACAGACGGAGATCGGCGGATTCACTCGGCACTTGCCGATCTTTTTCCGGAGGTCACCGTGCTCCGCCGCCTCGCCGAACAATTGCAAGTCGGCGTATCAAGTTATATGATATATATGATATGATATGGTCCATCGGGCGGACTGACCAATCCGCAAAGTTTGGCTACCAGTTGGTTCGCTCTGGTCAGCAGTCAATGGTTTGGATGGACACCCGCCGGTTTTACGACTATGAAACTGGATATTCACGCTGATGGACACGCAATGGCGGCGTGTAGCCTATGCTGGAACGAATCCTGGTACATTACTCCACTCTTCATGGATGAATACTCTACCCACAAAAACTCGTACATTGCTTGGTGCCTCCATTATTTAATTACTGAACAGAATGATCAGGGAACAGGGTCTCGGCAACGCCAGCGAGTACTTCGCTCTAATGGCCTTTAAAGCCTAGAAGACTTGCTTTGTTATTGATTTTGGGTTGGAAATACTGATAGATGCATGTTCCGGTAGCCGCAAGATTGGCTTGTTTTACCTCCAGTAGATAAGGCAAGCCGTGATGAGCTATATGTACTTCCCACAGTGAATCACCAACATTGTATTTGTTCGAACTCGTTTTCAGGCAACATACGCAGAACGCTACATATGCAAGCGCCTCCTGCTGGACGCGTGTAGGTCTCGAAGACTTTCCTCCGAGTCCCTTGGCGGCTTGTGTACCTGTGAGGCTTGTTACAACCTGTGCGCCTTCAAGCTTGATGAATACCTATGGTAACTGAACTACGAAGCATTGTTGCGAGAGCTCGCCTGCAACGCACTAGAAGTCCCTGCTTGCAGCTAGGCTGATTAGGGATCGGGGCCTCCATTTCTGCAGCTGTGCGGAGATCCTAGCCGTCCTAGAAAGCAGCAATACTAGCGATAGCAAATTAGCCGGTGTTCTCGATAGGCCGTATGACGCACTAGGGATTCTCAAATAAGGTGTGGTTCCACGTCAAATGAAGTACATCCTCGAAATAGTTTGTACGCCACATTTTGTAAGTTTTAGACAGAAAAAGTGAACCGGCCTCCATGCACTGTGTGTCTCGAGTAAATTGTCTGGAGAATGTGCTCCCTTGAAGCACCTGTATGCAGCGAATATGGTGTTCAGTATAACTATTATGATATGAGTAATTGATTCCTGGGCTTACAAAATGCAAACCCGGTAGCAAAATCAATGTATACGCTTCCCAAGAGTGATGTCGCCAAATCACCAGTGAAGTTGGGCGTAGCCGCCACTCAGGGTGGACACCGGTTGTAGAATATCACTAGATGTTTACCTTTATCGTCACTGTCTAAGTTATTACCACCTTCCTGTTCTGAATGTCCTTCATGTCGAACCGAGCCGAACTGATTCCTTTGCTCCCGACCTGCTGCGCGATCGGTACTCAGAACGTCTCTCTAATTCCGAGCTGCCGGTTCGAGTGCTGTATACCTCAATATGGGAAATCTGATGCTGGGAAACGTGACCTAGAGATCCCGTCTTGTGGCCACTCCCCTGCCTAGCCCGGTAGGCATTTCTCGAAAGGAGGCCCGATGACTGCATCCAACCAGGAAAGGTCAACAATGGCAATGTTGCCCAAAAGCATCCCCTCAAAAACGCCCAAGGAAGCTTTACAAAATACAGACAAAGCGACTTCCACAATGCACTGAGCGCCTGCGCCCTTGACTGCTAATTTGCTGTTCAGTATCACCTGATCTGCTTTGATTATGTTTGCATCCTGAGAATAATCATCATTCTTTTTGGCTTACAGCCCATTCTGGTCTGAGGTGGCCAGCCGGCCTCCCAATTGGCATTTACCCTGGTATACTCTCCTCGTTACATAGCTGAAGCTACAGAGCTGACGTTCTCTCTGCTTTCCAGGCGAAATTGAGCACAGCTGGTCTACTCACGATTCCGTCCACCAAGACCGTCCCGACACAAGACCGCTGTGGCTACGCCACATCTTGAGAACGTGCCATTGAAGCAACTTACACTAGGGCTCGTGGTCGAGTGTACACTCGGCCACACTTCGTTGCTTCGGCGCATTCCTATCAACTCAGCGCACCATACCACCTCACCGCACCATAAAACTCCGTTCGGAAACGACGCCCTACGTCTATAGTTGACGGTTTTTGGTCGCCCGTACGCTGGAAAACCGCAAGACAACGCCTTTATCGCCCATCGCATGCTAGTAGTTCTCGATATATCATCGTAGTAACGTGGATTAGCAGGCTCCGCAAAGCAGAAGGCTTGACAATACGTACTGTCATGGTCAATGCAGCGCCACCTTTTCCACCGGACCTTGAGGAATACTCTTCAGAATTCCCCACTTTAGCTCAAGCAGATGAGGAAAACTCGCCTATGCACGAGAGCCATACTGCTAGAGATCATCATAGATACAATCAACTCGTAGCCACTTACCTTGCGCAAACTCGTCCTTTCGACCTGTCAAGGCAAAGATCCAGTCATCAAGGAAGCAACTCTTTCACGGGGCCACTTAGACCGACTGAACAATCAGAAACGCACGATGTTGCGTACATGTCTGCACGTCCATCGCCGCCACCCGTTCAGCCGCAACATCGAGTATATGTGCTGCGTTGTGCACATTGTGACACTTTCATATCTGATAGGGGAATGCGAGCGGTCCTTTTGCTTCGACCGGATATCACTCTCTTCTCCACCGATGCATCTCCGTCGAGCTGCGGTGCACTGTATTCCGGTCATGACCGGGAACCAGAGTCAGACACCGAGCAGGTTGAGCGTACCTGCGACTGTCTGACACAGTCTTTAGGATGCTTCTGCTGTGGCAACATTATAGGCTGTAAGCCACACGACCGTTTGCTGGTGGCAGGCAAGGGCTGAACGTAGTTGTTTATTTTACAGACCAAATTGTCGTGCCCTGCTCACGCTGCACCGCTACCGTTGGTCGCAACAGCCAGAGGGCTTCGAATGGACACCGTTACGTTTTCCAGTAAGGCTAAGCGCAAACGTATCAACCATCGAAGCTGATCCAGATGTGATGTTAGCCACAATGAAGTCACGTATTCGGAGCGCAAGTTTCGAACTGGAGAACAGGGGATATCTACAGGTTATTTTCAGAGCATCAGATTCGCGACTTCGACCCCAAGGCGCTCGCCTAGTCCAACTTTTCAACACAGCCAGTTTCGAACCGAGTCGGAAAGTAAAGAGTCTCCTTACCCAGCTTCGCTAGTCTGGAGGACGGCTGCCAGCACAATCTCTCGCGTGCCACGTACACAGTGTCGTCACTTGCGGCTCAACGACACTATCTACTGGCATCATCTCCTTCCGGCTGGCGAACTTTCCAGTGCACTTGACCCACGCTTGCGATCAGTGCCTTGTCTCGCAGCAGGACGATGATCTATCCCAAGCAAGAATTTTCAAAACTGTCACCGTGCTTGAACCGTCAGCTAGTGTACTGGTACACATGTTGTTTACGCGATTGTGTTACGCCCTCTGCTTAGTATCGTTGTTGGCATACTTGTGTTGCACTCTAACTTGTATGACTGTATCTCTGCACATGTTCCAGATTTCACCGCTAGGCACGACTTTCGCCACTGCAAGGCCTATTGAGCTTTTGCTAAGGAGCCTTGCGCATACTGTAATGAAGCTGTCAGGCGTGCCATCGCCAGATAGACTTCTTTGGTTATCCTAGTCTTCTCCGCTGATGGTAGTTGCCAATCTAACCGTATTTCACGGGCGCCGTCCGTGCACAAGTGGATCCCTGTTGCCACTAAAGCTAACAGGTTCTACTTTATACGTAATTTAGATCGCCCGCTTTACCAACTGTATAAATCCCCAATGGACATCAGTCGGCTTCGGTCAGCGCTGCTATCGGTCCTTCTTCCACTAGCCAAGTCCGCTATCGATGCTGACAACGTATCGGAAATCATCGATTTCTTGGTGTTCGAAGCAGAACAGTCCAACGTAGTACTTCCGCCGGTCGCAAGTGAGGATCCCTCTCAAGCATACGCACCAGCACAACGCTCGCTGCAAGAGCTGGAATCCATGTCAATCACCAGTATATGGAGTCCACACCTGGTTGATCTCGCCGATATTCCGCCACAATATGTGCCTATCGTTATCGAGGAAATACTAGATCTGTATATTCGCGGCAAGCCAGCAGAAATCGACAGTGAGAAATCTTCAGATGCAAGGGAACGCGTGTGCGAGCTTTGCGAGCGTCCGGCCGTCCTCACGGAGCATCACTTGATACCCCGTAGCGAGCATGACTTGTTCGTAAAGCGTGGCATATTTACAACTGAAGAATGTAGGTAGAGCAACTAGTCCATTTTCGTTTCTGCTCAAAATCGCACACGTGGACTCACACGCCCTTTCCCGATTAGGTCGGTCGCGCCTAGCAATGCTTTGTCGTCCGTGTCATTCAGCCGTGCATCGTACCAAATCCACAAGAGAACTCGCTACAGAGTTCAATACGGTCGATAAGCTGCTAGAGGTGCCTGAGATCGGACGCTTTGCAGAATGGAACGCAAAGCGCAAAGTTCTCTCTACCGTGGTACAGCGTAGGAGGCGAAGATAGTAGTCCCTTAACATCATAAATCTACGACAACATGCTTTCAGAATACAATGCTCCACATTCAGTGATCATCAAGAAGCTGTCACTTATCAGCAACCATGGTCGAATCGTAGTCTGGCTCCTTCTTAGGGGAACTACCTTCGATTTTGGCGGGTGTATCGAGTTCGCCATTGGCTATGCGCTCGAGCTCCCTACTGCGCTCGAAATAGCGATTTGGATGGCTCACACTCTCGCCATTTCCAAGACCGTCGCCCTTCTTGATATCATACTTACGTGCATGTGTGATCTCAAATACACGCGTACATGCAACGTGATAATGTTGAGACTTGGTCGCGTCGAGAATTTCTTTGATCTGGGCAGGATCGGAAATGCCATAGCTTGAGAGAAGCAGACTTTGTAAGGCTTGGGTACCAAAGTGTCGATAAGGACATCCATGCGAGTCTTGTGTGCCCGGCGTGTCTTGCGTCAAGATGCGATGGCAACTGGAAAACGGAAGGGTTAAGCTACACAGCCAGCTATTCTGCCCTAAAGACTCACTCTTTGGGCGCATAATTCTTGCGGCCACCCTCAAGTCCATATCCGTGACGAATGTTGTATCTATACTCTTTATTAAACTTATCATCGGTGATATTCGCAAAGCCCTTTCGCCAGAATATCAGGGCTTCTTCGACCGATAACCCAATGCCCTTCAAGAAAAGATTGTACTGCTGACGACCGAAATGCTTGAGGTGCTTCTGCGTCCGTAATGTGGTATTGAGGTTGCGCATGCACGCCGGCGCGTGCTGCGTGACAAGATCATTGACCATACCAGCGGTGATATGCTCGCCGTTTCCAGTTTCCCCACTGTAATTGTACTCGGACGAGATACCTGCCATGAAGCCCATAGACAGATGGTCCAGGACTGGCATTAATCGGTCATCCTCATCCAGCCTGGGCAGAGCTCGTGCAGTAGCCTGTGCAAGGAAGAAGGCTCAAATTCACTACAAGCGGAAGATCGGAGCCGTTTGACGCATACCTCAAGCGCCGCGTCGAGTCGCCGCGAGAATTCGGCTAAAACCAAGCTTATTTGCTGCGATACGGGCACATATGCCATGCCTTTTTCCAGGAATACGCGTCGCTTCTCGACTAAATCACTGACTTTGGTCCAATGCACACGATAGTACGATTCTGCTTCGAAGTTCTTGGCGAGGTACGGAGCTGCCGATACCAGCTGCTCGCGCAGGGCATTTTTCTGCTCTGTTGAGACCTTTATGCGGAACGGAATCAGCCTACTAGCTTGCGGTAGGATGGTTTGCGACATAGGACGGTACGTACTGGCTGCCAGTCGAAGTTCAGGCTCTCTAGGAATCGTTGTCTTTCATCTGGGGAGTCTGTATCGAATCGTATCCGGAATAGAGCGGCTTCAGCTTTGATGTACCGTGTCCGTAACTCTTGTCTGTGATTAGACTATGGGTCAGCCCGGACTGGAATCGATACTTGCAGATACCGCCACCCACGTCCGGCAAAACGCCAGTCGAAGCACGAAATGTCCGATGTGATCCTTCCTGCGTTCCTTGTCGAGGTCGATGTTAACAGCAGTATTGCTGGAAAGAGGGAGGTATTGCTTCAAGCGCGGAGCGAGCACTTTGGCAATGTCGTCGGGCGGTCTCCCTCGCGTCAGAAGAGCTTCAATGTCGGCGAGAACTGGGCTCTACCTGTCAGGACCATCTACAGCAGCATCGGAAAGCAGTGCGACACGAGCTCACCCCGCAGCCTGTCCAACGCCCATCCCTCGAACTCCTCGATGGTGACCTCTTCCAGCGGCGGCCTGGAGTAGAAGTTGAGCCTGAACGGATACCGCTCTGATGGTCCATTACGAGCTGGAAGACCGCCTTTGAGCGGATGGCGGGCAACCTCGCCTTTAGGACCTGCACCGCTCGACGTCCGGAACATGCTAGCGTCCCAGTTGACGCTGCTGCGGCTGCTGCTGCTCCAGTTGTGCGCTCTGCACGTTTACTGCAAGGTCAAGCTGCACATTTGTCGCGTAAACAAGCAGCAAGACGCGACGCCACCGCCCACAAGCATTATCCATAGCATAAGGCTCTGGTGTTCAGATACTAGTTATCGGTGTATATATTGTAGGCGTAGACATTAGATATCTGAGGCCGTTGATCTTGTCCCATACTGCACACGGGATTGGCAGGGATCCCGTTCAACAACCGGTGTTTGTGAGGTGTTCATCATTAGTTGATCCTACCTGTTTCGGTGCTACAATAATGACGAACAATCGAAAGCACTAGTATACATGGGCAGTAAAGCATTGCCCTGATTCTATTCTATAAATCCTGTGGTCGACACGGCTAAATTCCCAGTAACAGACTCCACGCCTACTCGCAGCAGAAGCATGGCAAGCCCCTCGATGCATGTGCTCTATCCAAATGGTACAAATACTCATACTGAGACGTCTGATGGACATTGCTTTTGAATGACTCGGTTCTGCGAAGCTCGGGATCAGCTGGGATGGCCATCCTAACCTGGGATCTAGGCTGTTCTGACACTACTGAAATTGCTTGCGGCCCCATATGTGTGAGACCATGATGGGTATCTGCATATCTAACGCGTGCAAGACCTGTCGGTCCGTCTACCACTGACGGATGGGCTGGGACATTAGATACGCTTGAGCCAGGACGAATGCTTCCCCTTTCCAGCGGAATCATTCCGACACTGGACAGCACGGGTGCGCCTGAACTTCTCCTGTTCGGTTGAATGTGCGCAGCTTCCGGCAGACTCATCGCAAAGCGGGACGGTGCGTATCCGTCAGCCGCCATCCCAGTCGTTCGAGTTGCCCGAAGCTCGGATTGGTCGGTTCGACGATGCTGTGAGCGGTGTCAGCTTGCTCACCTACGAGTTTTGCGACTAATTCAGGGAAAGACAAGACTTGGCTTACGCTGGGCTGTGGAAGCGCGGGCATGACCGAAGCTGTACGAAGTATCGCCTCAGATGATCGCTCTGGCAATCTTGATATTCGAGGATCTTTGGCCGCTAACCTGCGCTTGAATTGCAATTCCCGTATAAGCTGAGCTTCCGTCTTGCCCGACAAAGTGAGCAGAGGCCCATCCGAGGAAGGCAGGGCTTCTAAGTTTTCTCTGTCTCTTTCAGCGATTTCGTATTCTTTTAGCCGAATTTGTTCGGCCGCCGCCATATGAGCTTTGCGCAATCTGGACAGCTCTCGAATTTGAGCGGTCGGCGATGCAGCGTCACTATCTTGTAGCCCACCGGCCACATTAGCAACCAGGACTTCCTGGCCAGCCGAACGCATTGTGGCTGATCATGCGAAGTATTAGCATGGAGACGATGTAGAGCCAGCGCAGCAGTCCAGTCTAAGCGAACCTGGAAGACGTGCGACATGCTCCATTTCTTCGATGAGACCCGGACGACCGCCGAGCCTACCAGTACCAAAACGATTTGATCTGCAAAACTCAAGGGCCTGATCAGCTTTAGCGCGTGAAAGTGCTCACATGACAACCGATACCTTAAAGCCGGAGATATATACAAGTCGCGCTGCTCTTCAGTCAGAGGCTCCTCCACCCGAATTGCAGGCATCTCCACTAGATGTACTTGTCGTAGACCCGCAACCAAAATCTCCGACGCTGCTCCTGTACCAGGTGCTGTCGAGGAAACATTGTGTGCCGACCTCAGACGTGGTCGCGGCGGCGGATGATTGCGACCGCCAGAAGTCTGCGAATAAAAGTGCGAGCCTGCCAGGATTGAAGGCGAGCCGAGGGTGGCCGCAGACATAACTCCACTGTATGAAGGCGATGCTAGGTAGCTCCTAATGTCAAAGTCAGGCGGGCGTTGAGCGCCGTCCGGCGGCATGGCCATACTGTCCAGTTGTGTCCTGGAGATTCAGTGACTTCTCTTATCAATGCGAGATGCGGGAAAGATTTGCTTTGGATACTGAAACCCTTCGCAATCTCGACGAAGCTCTTCGTCCGTAGTGTCCTCCCTGTCCGTCAATCATTTCACGTCGCAACGTGTTAAGACGTCTGACAGATAAACTCGCAGATGAGCCTAAGCTCGAATAGGTTCATCTACATAATCCTCAGGTAGATGTGGTCGTGTATGGTGTGTATGTTGAATCTGTCACTTTCGCAGAACAAAGCAAGCTTCGTCGGATTGGAGGCAACTTGAAAGCCCGGAGGCGTTCATAAACAGCCGGCGTACATATCGGTACGAGGCTCCTTGTCCACGAACGCATCACGCGAGGCCAACGCAAGATGAAGAGTACAGTATCTCTATCTCTTGACACCCTTCGCTTGAGATCTGGCTTGACTGCCACTTCCTAGTCTCGTTTGCGGCGCGAGACCTCGCATCTATCTTATCTCTGCCCACACCGGGCGTTTTGCCAGTGATGGATGGAACAGCGGTATTGGACATAACGTGCTCGGTGAATAGGGAACGCATCAAACGTCATCCAAGGTGCTTTTGATGCAGCATTCAGGCTTCCGGCAGCGGTTGGCGCGGGCGCATGATCGCAGAAAGAACGCAAAGACGACAGTAGACCGCTTTACGACAGCTCGTTGCAGCTAGTTGGCTATGCGACTGATCTAGTACCAGTATCCGGGTCCATTGTGACACATAGCAACCCTACTCTGCATTGCTACCCTGATCGCACAGAAAATGGAGATGATCTCACAAAACAGAAGCTGAAGCATGGATATGAATGTCACAGATCAGCTAGCGCGAGTATAGAAAAGGATCAGCGCGCACATTTCCTCTACCAGGTCGAACGAAAAATTCCCTCGTTTCGTCTTTCGTCGCTGTCAGGCTGTGCATGCAATCCTGAGCCGTTCCAGAGGTCTGCCTACACGGAAGATTTTACATCTGCTAGCTGACCATGAAAGATTGCTCTCGACCAACGATGCAGGCATACGCGGCTGACCTGATATACACATGGGCATTGGAGCTGATAGTAGCGTCGCGACCTGGGCAGGAAGTATGTGTTTGAATTTCCTTTCCTGCTAAGCTACAACGCTAATCAGGCATTCTCCAGGTCTCATCTTAATTGGCTCAGCGATAGCTTCAGCTGCGGTAGGGTGCATCACATGCATATTATGTGAAGTCGCTGACCTCGTGGATCCAGTATGCGAATCAGTACTGCCGAGCGTTTGAAGGCAATCCGCGAACCCCAAAGAGCCAGAACCACGTATATTGTAAGCAGGAAGAGAGATGCAGTTCTCTTTGTTGAAGAGCTGCTGAACATCGATTCCTTAGATACGGCACAATACGTCCGAGTGCTTGGCGCATTGACAGCAGGATTTGCCTTTTTGTATGCCGCATGGATTTTCGTCGATTCGAGACACCCTGCAAAAACCAAGCTGTGGTCTATCTCGGCAGAGCGCTTGCAGAAATCGTGGGTGCGGATTTCTATGCGTGTTCAGATTGGGGAGCTGACTATACCTTACCCGACGCTGCTAGGCGTTTGCAGGCGAAGAGGAGTCACATGCGAAAGCTTGCCGCAGTTGAAGGGGTTCTGGCCGTCACGTGGATACCTCCTGCCTTCATGTAAGCATCATGACGAGACCACTAGATGTGCTCGTATGTTTCCCTACCGCTGACCACAAGCTTCACGGTAGCCTCGCATTCAAAGGGTGGTTGTACGAACGCCACTTTGCAAATGGAACGAAGGCACAGGCAATATGCTCACCCCAAGCCGTGCAAAACTGCAACGCACTGCTTGGGGTAGGCGTAGCCACGATCATAACCATGGTAGTTGTTGTCCTACTATTCGTGATCACGCTCATTCCATGCACCGTCAAGCCCGCAGGTATGTTGCAGTTCTAATTCGAGCGTCGTCCGATGCGAGCTGACCTAGCATCGAAAACCAGTGAAAGCAAAAACCCCGGAAGAACTGGCGAAAGAGGAAGAGGAGAAGAAAAAAAAAGAAGCAGAAGAAGACAGGGCGGCTGGCAATAGGATCCGCCGTGCTTTTGGTCTGCCAGAATTGAGCGAAGCCCAATACGCCGAAATGAGGGCAGCTGGAAACAACGGTTCGCAAGAATGCTGGGGCTTTAGAAACTTTCCGGAGGGGCATTATGGAGCATACTACTCGGGAGGATGGGGATACGGCGGATCGCACGGCGGATCAGGTGGTGCCTGGGCCGGGTGGGGAGGGGGGACAGGGCATTGGGCTAGAGGCGGAGGGGCAGGCTGGACGGCAGGAGCAGGATCACCAATTGTCCCCGGGGCTGGAGGAGGTTCCCCTTGGGGTTGCAGGGCGAACAATGGTCAACCAACAAACTTCATCGATGTCAATATCCCGTTGAAGCAGGTTTTCTCACGCTCCCCGCGCTATCCACAAAGGCGGCGTCACAGAAACGCCCGGAGGTACTATCAACTTATACCAGCATCTGTCATCTCTGGTTCAACGAGCTCATCAAATTCAAGAACTACTCGCGCCAGTGCCAGAACTAGCGGACGTCCACCTAGCGCGACCCGGCGTCCAGCAGGCCGCGGTTGACTCTTCTCAACGACAGTGATCATGCATTGCAGATGCACCCGAGTTGGGGGTCCGACGAGACCTTGGACCTTGTGTCAGTCGCAGGGCCTTGCAATGCAGCTAACCGCACGAACTGAAGAAGGAACTCCCTCGAGCAGCGCAGAGTTTCAAAGATTCGACATCGAAGAGTTCGCGCGCACCCCACGCAAACCATTGCTTCGCACTTCATAAGAACACCTTACTTCCGTCGAGAAACGGCCTTTCTGGGTGCTGGTGCCTCGCCATCAGAGTCGTCCAGATCAATGACTCTGCCCGTCTCTTCCTCATCAGAAGTCAATTGCGCGGCTGCTTTCTTGCCTCTAGCTGGAGCAGCTCTGCTGGGAGCCCGCGAAGAAGACCGGGAAGGAGCAAAACTGAGTTGCGACTGAGCTGCTGGCGCAGCTTTTTTAGCTGGTGCTTTACGATTAGCAGGGGCTTTTTTCGCTGGTGCTTTCTTCTTCGGCGCTTCATCAGAGTCGGAGTCATCCGAGTCGTCGTTGAACTATTGACAGGAGAACGAGATTAGCATGAGTACTGTATGATGACAAGCGTCGTTGGTAACCAAGCTGCATCCTCACCAAAGCCTTCTTGGCACGACTGGAAGTGGCTTTCGTCGCCGTTTTGCTGCTACCTTTGGCAATTGGGGCACTGACGACACTAGCATCATCTGCGTTGTCAAAATCCATCCTATCAAAATCAGATTCATCCGAGTCATTCTCTTCTTCTTCCGTAACCTGTCGTTGCTTTCCTTTGCCCTGAGATTTGCGAAAGCAACAATACCACGAGATCAGTTAAGATTCGACCAAACAGCCATGCGAGTACGCCAAGGGGAGGAGGCTAAAGTCACCTTCTTCGCGTTCGCCTTTTCCTCGAATTCGTTCGCCAGATTTGCCTTCGCATTCGCCATTTCATGTTCGATCTCTTCGTCTGTATCGCGTTGGTCTTGTCTCTCGCTCTTTTCAATCTGTTTGCGCTGAGATTCGAGTGTTTTGTTGATAAATCTAGCAACGAGAGAAACGGAGAGAAAATCTTATCAGTAAAACAGTTTGGTCTGACTTTTATGCTTGCTTCGACTCACGATTCGATTGCGTGCTTATCGTCTTTTTCGACAAATGCGTTCACAGCATGCGCAATCCCGTTCTCGTGCAACATTTGCAGCGTTTGCGCTTCTAAATACTGCCTGACCAGCGTCTCCACTTTCACTTTCTCGATCCTTTCAGGTAACTCATCATCAAAATCGCCGATATTTTCAATGCCTTCAGGTTGATCTATAGTTATCTTCTTCCCCCGCGTGATCGTCTTCTTTCTAGAAAACTGAATAATATCCCTAGGGTTGGCTACATACTTGGTGAAATCTTGACCGAATCTCTGAGGGTTTCCGATCTCTTGTGTGGTATATTCGACCCTGAGACGGATCAACGGCAATTTCCGAGGTGGTTTATCTTCTTCTTCAGCATACAACTCGTCCCATTCTGTATTAGCTCGTTGTATGAGTTCCTTTACTCGTTTCTTGAGATACTGGTTCACTTTCACTCGATTATCAAACGATATATCCTCGTCTTCTGCAACTTCATCTAGATTGACTTCGTCGATGATGAAAGGTCGAACGCTCCTCAAACGGATTTTCTCCATGTGGAATTGCTTGCCTTGGATCTTGAGAAGACCAACGTGTTTGGGTTCCGATTCTCCACGCGACAAAGATGTTGCTACAGATGAACCTGGTTGACTTATGTAGTATGCTTTGCCAGTCACGGGTTCAGGATCGATGCGACAATCATGCTCATGTCCCCACAAAATCAGGTCAACTTCGTCTCCGAAGCCGTTCTCTGGAACGCTCGACTTTGGTCCATGCGGAACGCTATACAATGCAGAAAGGGGCACTGTCAGCGGAACAGACGACGATGGTGAGGCTTATGATGCGCACCGATTTTGATGGATTAAGAGTAAATTGAACCAGCTATCCGGGTCCTCAGCCGGTCTGAACATGGATATTCTATTCTTTCTCATCTCCGCATGAAATCGTTCATCACGAATATTACCAATCCCAAACAGCGCCAATTTCGTTGATCCTTTAGATAGTAGGATAGGCTTCACCTGGATACCTGATTGTAATGCTTCTTCGTCTGTAGTAGCCTCTCCTGGTAGCTCTTGGCGCCCGAAATAGTTTACCAGGCCAGCGGCGGAAAGGATGTCGAGTGCGCAGAGGGCACCTTCTGGTCCTGCTCCTTGCGGGTCATCATGATTGCCATGGATACTGAACACCGGCAGACCGATGTTGTAGTTCGGGTCTTCGTAATTGATGGGTGGGAAGCTGTAAACAGGCGATGAGGGTTTCAAGGAGGCATTTCTACGGCGGCAATACAAGAATGGTACTCACTCGAAACCGTTTTGAATGCCGACACCAATATCCGAAACAATCTCTAGGGCTATAGGTCTAGAGCCCATACAGTACTCCCGCAGTAACGCTATTGTCTGGTGGAGGGACGCTCGGGACGGTTTGTTCTCGTGGAAGAGATCGCCAACAAGGAGTAGCATATCCACTTCATGGTCTCGAGCGAGTTGTAGGATCTCCCTAAAAGTTTCTATAGAGTCTCTCCCTCGGACGGGATCCCTCTCATTGTAGCCAATGTGATTGTCTGTTGCTACGAGAATCTGCAGATATCGGGGGTCAATATATATATCTCGAAGCGCCGTGGCGTATAGTGAGATCTACCTTTATACAGTCGGCATCGCTCTCATCGTCTGGTCCAAGTGTAGGGGTAGGCATAGCTCCGGCCGGATCGTTCGAAGCACTCGGGCGACCGCCTCTGCCATACCCGTTCAGTGCAGTTGCTGACGATGATGATGATCCTTGTGATTGATGAGGGCCACCATGCAGCGGCGGGGGCAACAAGTCCAGCTCGTTCTGCAAATCATCTTCGGGATCCGAATCTTCTACGAGGTCGAGCTCGTCCATCTGGTCGTCCACGTCATCCTGCTTGGTCAACGATGTCGCTGCTGCTGCTGCTTGCTTGCCCTTGCTTCTGGTGCTGCTCGATGATGCTGCCGACGCGCGTGATCTGGCCACCGTTAGTGTGTATGCCCGAGGAAGGACCCGTAAAGGACACAGTAAGCTTTGTCCGAGTAAAGCGCATGTTCTGCATCACCCACTTCGGCGGCATGCTAAGCCCTGTTGCTGTCGCGCGTAGTGATCCATCCAAACTGAATACGGAAGCAAAGAGAGAACCATGTCGGCCAGAGATAAGCTGATGCTTGATCTTCTCGAGACGCCCAACTCGCAACGCAGCAGCATACTCGGCACGCAAGCATGGCCAGCTGCGGTTAAAAGACCACAAGAGATAGATCTCGCTACCCTGCCGCGCGCCTCCTGCATGAGGCAGACACTCGACCTACCCAAACCACCCGGAAAGCGTGACTTTGTAGCTGCAGGCCGACCATGGCACATCTCTCGAAGCCTGCAGCCTATGCTATATTCGCAGGCGTGCTCATTGCATACACCATACAAGTGCGTGAACTCCCTCATCTCGCCGGTCTGCTGGCTTTCCTGTCCAAGCTGACTTTCCCTGCATGACTTTTATCGGTCATATCATATTTGTGCCACCGTAATTGCTGTACTCGTACAGTGCGAGCTCGCGGCGTACCTCAACCGCGTAGGATACAGCAAGCCATTCTTCCTCCTCTACCTCACCCACTCAAGCTACATGCTCGTCGGAGCTATCCACTATGCCGGCTTCAGGCTGGTCAACCAGCCTCTGAAGCCCATGCTGGAGGAAATGCAGCAGCTCATCAAAGGTCAACTGAATGCTGGACCGAAAAGCCCTTTCCCGACCGCAGCAGCAGCACAGAGGCTGCTCGTGCTATCTGTACTCATAGCTTTGCCGGCTGGAGTATGGTATGCTGCTATACCCTACACCGCAATGACTACCTTGACCGCTCTGTACAATCTTAACGCGTGAGTGCTTTTTCGTCTCACGTGCCCCGCCGACTTGGTCGACGACAGGCTGGAATTGATCTGAACTTGCAACTGACCCTGATGATCTGTCTACTCCAACAGATTCTGGGCCTACATACTTTCAATATACTGGTCCAAGTCAGAACGATGGGAATTGCGATCCGCAATGGCTGTTGGAATAGCTTGTCTCGGAGTCTTCATCATGACTTATGGAGACTCAGGAAGCGAAAACGAACCTCTTTTAGCTGGATCGGAAGGGGATCTACCTGGAGGGACGGTAGCTGAAGATAGAGGTCAAGTAGGAACTCTATTCGGAGACCTTCTTGCCTTGTTCGCCAGCTTCCTTGTTGCTTTTTACGAGGTGAGTGGAGTGCCCAACGGACATTATGCTCTCGGACAGTCCTTGTCCATCTTACGGGGGATTAAGCTGTGACAATTGATTCACCCGAGCTTCGCAAGTAACTGACAGTACCCTCACGTCCCGCGCTAGGTCTGGTACAAACGCTACGCAGCTTTGCCACCACAAGCAGACTCTGTGCCAATGAAAACGAAACGATCCAGTTATTCCCGCTTACTTCCAGATGAGGATGGCGAGGCACTAGCCTCGGAACGTATTGGCAATAGCTCACAATCGACTTCTGCAGAAGCCGAAGGAAATGGACACCTCCCCTCAAAGCCATCTTTCGAGGCAGAGGACGTTTCAGCCGACATTGATGTCGAACTACAAGAAATAGAATTAGAGATGAACCATACTTCAAGTCAACATTCTTCACATCATGCGTCGTTGCTGTTCATGACGCACGCAAATTCTATCACTTTCATGATTGGTCTGACAACAGTCACATTGTTCTGGATACCTATCCCATTCTTACATTGGTTCGGATTAGAGACATTCGGTTTACCTAGGGATCTAAGTGAATTTCTTGCTGTAGCAGGGGTTTGTTTCGGTGGAGTCATTTTCAATGCTGGTTTTATGATTCTATTAGCTCATTGGGGTCCGGTAGTTACTTCTGTTGGTAATTTGTTTACATTGGTATTAGTAGCTGCATGCGATGAGGTGATAGCCGTCTTGAACGGTTATAACTCATTAGGCTTCTTTACTTTGGTTGGATCCGGTTTCATCCTCGCTAGTTTTGGATTATTAATGTCCGCACCAAATACCGAAGAACATCAAACGAAAGGCTCCGATGGACATACTCGAAGTCAAAGCTTACCGCATGCTTTACCTTGATGGTGGAGGAATGCATTTTCCGGCATGTATGCCGCCTTCTGGTGCCTGGACGCAGCATGGTCACGTTTATAGAATTACAGACATCGCATTAGCCTAGAATCACACTGTATAGCATACTAGCTTTGAGAGCAACGTGTACATCAGCGAATGCACACTGTCCTACCACATTCGCAATTTTGACAGGCAGCCTGAGAAGGCTGAGGTAACAAGCCGTAGACCCGACTGAGTGAAAGTAATCTTGCTTGGTTTACAAAGAAGAAGTGTAATTCTTCTCATACTACACGACAAGGCGGAATAGCACGTGGGGATCTATTGATACGCAAGTATTCTATAAGGTCACGGACCGGCAGAGAAGAATATCTATGTTGAGGTGTTTTCGGAACATTGTCGAGTACCTCAGTCTTCAGGGCAGGCGTTGCTGTAATTTTGGGTGTAGTGGCCATAGTTGGTAACTTGTATGCCTTTCAGCTGTAGTTTCCTGGAGGGATGCCGAACGACAGACGACCGTGCTCCTTTTGAGAAATCAGAGACCGTAAACTTCCCTCAGAGCAATCTTAATTCGTTGACCTTTCGTCATCGATACTCTGGTACCGTCATAGTCCAGATTTTCGGTTGCATCGCGCCGATCCCCAGTTCGACTGTCCTTGTTGCCAGCCCCACCTCTTCTAATTCCGTTTCTAAAAGCTCTATTTTCAATTTCTTTACCGATAGCGATATAAACACCTGTAGCAGCTCTAATACCAGCTTGACAGCTATCAGGCAATTTCTTGATGGCATCTGAAGTGCCCTCTTTATGTTTCTCAGCCAAATCCAACAGCTGATTCAGATATGTATGATATCTGAACTCTTTTGCACTCGGCAACGACCTATCTTTTACGCATGTAGAAAGGTGTTGATAGTCGGCTTTGCGAGCTGCTAATTCCTTAGCTTGATCAGGAGGTGTGATCGTAGGCTTTGAAGGATCCATGCCCTTTGAAGAAGATTCCGGCAGAGTCTCGAACCATTCCTTGGGGATATAGATTCTCCCTTTCGAGGCATCCTCTTTGATATCTCGTGATATATTGGTGATCTGTAGCGCGATACCCATAGACGCCGCTTTCTCAAGGACGTGTTTCTGGTCTGTCTCGCTTAAATCTGGAGAAATGCCTTCATTCGCCCACATGGCCCAAACGCACATTTCAGCAACTGAACTAGCTACCAATCGAGAATATTCAACTAAATCTTCAGTAGTAGAGATAGGTCTTTCAGATTGTCCAGCTAGATCCCATTCGTATCCAGCTATTAAATCGTCGAAAGGATACCTTGGAATCTTGTGTGAAATCGTAGAAAGCAGGTAGAATGCAGATTGTGCATCTTCGGGCACTCGCTTGTGTAAGAATGTGGAGAGAACAAAATTGGACGGGACGGAGGTAGCTACTCCCCCGTAATCTTTTGTTGATCGACCACTCTGTTCACTGGCCGCGCTCAGAGACTTGTGCTCTGTCGCAAGAGGTGATTCAAGAGGGGTCGACGGAGAGTAGAGTAGATCCAACCATTCTTTGCTCATGTCGATCAAATTCTTGGCTTCTTCCTGCGTCGGACTCTCATCGCAGAAATCGTCTAGCACGCGACAGAACGCGTAAAGAATGACGAGATCTCGTCGAATGTCGGATGGGAAGATGTACGAGGCGGTATGGAAAGATTTCGAGTGCTTGCTCAAGGTAGCCTGTGTCGATTCGAAGGATGTAATACGAGCTTTGTAGGCTCTCGGCAGGCGATCAATGCGTAGGAATAACGATTTGTACAGCGATCGGAGGAGACCAAGTATGCTCGGAGGTTCAGGTTTCGCGGGAGTCTTGCTGCTGAAGCTCGTATCAGACGAAGAAGCACCTGATGTCAGGAGATCGCCAAAGACGTCTATGACTGCATATGAGCGTTCGAAAGCGGACATTCCGAAAGTGAGAAGGGTATTGGTAAGGAGGAAGAAACTAGCTTCCTCAAGAGGAAGGTCGGTCCAGACGTGATAGCCGGTGCTTGTGCGTTCTGTGATGTGCCACGTGCCTGCTTTTAGTGCTATTGTATCAACTAAACACAGGTAGATCGTCGGAATTGCGATCGTAAGGAGGGAGATGTACCGGCGGGACAGGAAGAAGTCGCCAGCAATAAGCCATAGGAAGGTCATGATTGGCATGATCCACCAGAGTATGCAACCGAGGTAGAATGTGTTCGTTTCGGGGATTCCGATGCGCCATCCTGCGATGCCCAGGGAGGGAAAGACAACGAGGGGGATGGAGTAGGCAACTCTTTTGGCCAGCCAATGGTCTGAAGACGAGGAAAGATAGAGGAGGTGCTGGGCAGGTGTATCGAGCGTCCCTGACAGCAGGAACAGCAATGCCGTGAAAATCGACTGGATGATGAAGAAGAAGACCTCTTCGATAGGAACGTCGGCCAGGGTGAACATGACCGCCCAGTCCGGATAGGTCCAGGCATGGTTCCTGATGATGTAGCTGTCCCAGGGAAAAGTATAGAGCGTGGCGATCACGACATGGAAGATGATTGAAAAGTAGTTGCGTCGGCTGAGAAGCGGTCGGAGGAGGAAGAAGAGGACGAAAGTGGGAGGGATTGTATAGAAGAGGTGGCTGCGGACGGTCGACATCAGCCACGGCGGGCCCAGCATGTCCTGCAACTTACACCCTCCAGTATGTGAGCAGCATGCTTAACCCGTTTTTAGGTCTTTGTAATGTGTGAAAGCGGTGGCTGCCAAGGAAGTCTGCTACTAGCGATGTGACAGGATATGTCTTCAACTCGAGGTGCTGATCTACGACCACTGGAGCATGTTGCAGGGGCCACTGATACTGATGTGGATTGTTCTCTTGATGCAATTGTCCGTCGAATGCTAATCTTGCTGTTCTGCTGCAAAAGCAAACCTGGCAGTTCTGGATGGCGCAGTGATCAGCCGTCGATGCGATCCACGGGCTCCAAGATCTTCGAGATCGTGCAGCGCGTTGGCGGCAGCTTGCACAGTCCTTCGATAGAGCAGCTTCGTGTGTGCCTGCCAATGCCCGTCGATCTCTGTATGTACACCTTGCGCGAGTCCAGGCAAGAGCTACTTGAAAAGTGAAAGATATCGAGTGCTGGAAAGTCGAACAAGCACGTGCCGATCATGGTGAGCATCAAAGAGCCGCACTTTAGACACGGACATATGCTATCTGTCCCTTTCCATCCATCCGACCGTCTAGTCGTACTATACGTGCTCAACATGCTCCGCCAACTCGCTTCTCGTCAGCTTCGCGCGTCGCTGGTCTGGCCAGCGCAGGCGGCCTCTAGAAGAGCTGCCGGCATATCTTCCATCGCAAGAAGGCCGTCCACAGCAGCGACAGCAACAGCAGCAACGACGACTACAACACATTCGTCGTCGTGCCCTTGCTGTAGTTCCAGCCGCGGTGCATCCATCCAGCCCCAATCCGCTCATCAACAGCAGACAAGAGGAATGAAGGTCCGCTCCTCAGTGAAGCTTTTCTGCGATGGATGCGCGGTAGTCAGAAGGAAGGGCATGTTGTATGGTGAGGCAGTCTGCAGCGCCCACATGCAATAGCATACGATGACCTGGTCGCGGGCGCTGATGATGTCTTTCCCATACTCTGCATGTCTCCCACAGTCATCTGCAGCAAAGATCCGAAGCACAAGCAGGTGAGCGTTTCCTGAGCATGGCCGAAGGCTCGGATTGAAGAGACTAACCGATGCTCTGGTTGGATCGTACAGCGTCAAGGATGATCAATCCCTACCCTCTACTCGCGTTTCCGTGCATCTTCCCGCCAATCTGCGCAAGCTCGTCCTTTGCGCAGGCCAATCCTTGCAAAGCAAGTATGCTGATCTACCCATTGCACATAGACTATACAAGTGGGAGGGGCCCAGTAATCGTTTGAATGAAGCAAGATAGCCAACCTGCAGCTTTTCAAGTAACCTGAGTTGTTGTTGTAAACTATATACTGCACAAGAACATTTGTCGTGCAAGGAAAAGGCTCAAGTTTTACACTGTGCTTTACAGGCAGCGGCGAGCTCCATGCGGCCCTGTCTCTGTACCGCTTACCACAGGACAAGCGTCCTACCGTGCGTCGTACGTCGTGCGTCGTACATGTGCTCGTTCAGAAAAACGTGAAGATCAAACGCGTTTCTCCTCTTGCCAGCTTTACAATTTCGAGTACACAGCTGCTTTGCAGACACAACAAGCTACATGTATGATGATGATGCAGATCAATCTCTCTCTTTACTACTGATATACACTTCGACCTTTATTTCCGAAAGTGATGTTGCTTTTCTGTTCAGAAACGATCTTCGGAAGCTATACTGTCCTCATCTTCATCGTCACCAGCATAGAAAGGTCTACCTCTATATCTAGCTATTTCAGCTATGTATTCCTCCTCTTCCTGTCCGAATAGACTAAATCCTTGTCCACCGTGGAATGAAAGTGCTACGGGTAAAAAGATAAGACCGTGCAAAGCGCCCGAGATGATCAGGGTAAGCCACATTCTGAAGTAGTAGATCTGCCAAGTCGCCCAAAGAATGAACAAATTACGAGATGTCAGCCGAAGGTCTGCGATTCTATCCCGTGCGCAGGGTAAGCTTCAAGAACAGTTGCTGATAAAACTCACCTCCAAGAGCTTAGATTTGGTCAACGCCAGGACCGATATGCCAATCAGTTTTGTCATGGTAATACCAGAAAATACTGAACTTCCGACGTCAACAAGAGCAGCATAAGCTCTGTCGTCTCTTTCTTTCTCTCCCGCAGGGTGTGAATGTGGCAGACCGGCACCACCCGTATTATTCATTCCCGATCCTGCTCCCATGAATGCTCTTGCGATATGCGAACAGAACTCGACTCCTATACCTATGCTTATTACCAGATTCACCAAGGAGATGGCATTTAAGCTTATATGCCATATACCCATAATACCCTGCGCAGTAAAAAGACCATTAACGCTGCTCCTACCCACGCGAAGTAATCGGAAATAGTGAAGAAATAGGGAAGCTTACTAGAACATTCATGGCCACCATGAAAACAGTGATGACCACAACGAACCCAGTCCTCCATGACCCTAGGATGATAGCAGTAACAGCGAGTACTGCAGCCAAGGCGAGCGCAAGTACTGCCCTAGTAGTAGTAACAATAGTAGCATACTGCTCGAAATACACATAAAATATGCTATACGGGAATACCTTTCCTCCGTTCGTGTGTTCTGATAGATCACCGCTAATCCGCTTAGCAGAAGCTAGAGCATTGATATAATCGTTCTGATTCTTGAGAGGTGTATGATACGTCCTGAAATGTGAGGCTCTAAGTTGATATTCCTCTTTACCTTCGCCGTCGTGATCGTTGCCTGTCTTTCCAATGCTGATAGCGGAAGAATAGCCCGCCTTTCCACCCAGTGGACAATCCTCATTTGCAGGCGACTCAATCCAATGATTCAGATATTTCATGAATTCTTCTCCTTGAGGTAAACCTTCCATAGTAATATTCCATTCAGAACCTTCTGCCCTGTCTTCATAGCAAGCTTTACAAGCGAATTCACTTTCTTCGGGTCTGCAAAAAGTGGTTGGATCTCTTTTCTTGACTCTACAGCATGAAGATAATGCTGGATTTAACCATTGGAAGAAATCATCAAGCCATACAGACGGTGGTTCGGCTATGTAGGATGATGATGGTCTTTTGCGCTCGGCTTCTAGAATGTTACCAATAGAATAATCGGAACATGTAGAGAATCGACCACAGACTTGCTGTTGCGCCTCGCGATGTGCTAGGTCTAGTCCTTCTTCGACAAAGTAGACCGGTGGACCAACTTGGAGATACCTATCTAGGTCATTGAAGTATTCGACCAAGTAAGACTTGCGTGGTAGGGCCAGTCGCTGGTCTGCAATTGGGCGATGGCCATACCTTAGGATCCATGCCAGCCTAGCCAAACTTTCTTTCCAGTAGACTCACCTAGACCAAGGTTGATATAGTCCGTACATATCCAAGAAGCGACAAACAGACCGGAAAAGATCGCCATGGCTGCATACTTGACTTTCCGCTTGAGCAAAAACGGGGCATATACCGAGCGTATGAAGCGGACAACTATGCTCTCTCGAAGTGCAAAGGTGTGATCTCGTTTGTTGCCGAGCTTCACGCACGGGAAACAATCCACTCGGGATGACTGCAGATGAGAAGAATGACAGTGAGGGGCTGAGAAAAGCTATCCGAATACAGGCACGACGGGTTGATAAGTAGTGGACCTACCTCTATCCTCTTTAGGTCTAGAGTCATAAAAGCCACGAACACGGTAATTTGCAAGAGTGCATTGATAGCGACCGCACCGGCGGCATATATTGCAAAGTTTCGCACAGCTGGCATGCCGACTACTGCTCCAAGTCCAAACGCCACTGTTTGGCAAGAAGCGCTGAGTAGGATCGACGGTCCCATTCTTCCTAATGCTCGTGCAATACGCTCTTCGGCTGACGGTAAATCACTCAAGTCGATATCTTCCTCGTCTTCCAGAATTTCATTGTCTTCGTTATCTAATCCAGAGCCAAAGGCGAGCAAAGCAGGTGGTACTCCCGAAGAAATAGTTCGTATGTTCTGATAAGCTCTTGCATTCTGCCTTTGTAATTCATGTAATAGGATGAACACGTTATCTACCCCGATAGCTAATACCAGAAATGGTATAACTTCCGCTATAATAAGTGTCACCTTCACGCCGCATAAGGAGAAAATACCGACGGATGTGCTAACTGATAGTAGAACTATAGCTATTCCGACTAGACCCAACGTGAACTTGGAGTCTACGAAGATTGCCCTTATCGCCGCTGAGGTCGAGGATCTTGCCGACTGGGCATAGCCGACGTTGCCAATCACATCTTCGCCAAGGGAGATGGGACCCGGTGGGTTAGTAGTCCTCTTCATGAGTCTACCAGCTGACCTGAAGCCTCGGATGAGCAAAGCCCAGATGAGGAATACGATACCCTCCCCCGTTCCGCCCAGCGACAGGGAAACATAGAAGAACATGACGAGATAGGAAAGCACCACAATCGGAACATCCGTGTTCGTAGACTTGTTCAGCTCTTCCTCCAGTGATACCTCAGTTGAGAACGACAGTCTCAGTCCCCTGTCTGACTGCGCTCTGGCTGACAGATTTGTGAGGTACTGCTTCAGAGTTCTTTCCCATTCTGCTGCTTTCTTGATCTTAGCTGGATCAAGGGAATTATCGAGGACGTAGGTAATAACGATAGCTTCTGCGCTACTCGCTTGGAAGTCTTCTAATTTTGCAGTATCCAAATGCAATAAACCTGTTTCTTGAGCTTCGTCTTGGTCGTCCAGTCTTGGGGAAACACTCGGTCCGCCGAACAGTAGTTTCGGATTTAGGGGTTGTCCAGCAGAGCTCAGACAGGCAGTAGGTGTTCTAGCACAATAATCCAATTCACTCTTCCAGTTATCTCCATCAATACCATCGAGGCTGTTCTTGAAATACCCCATGAAAGATTGGACAGTACAATCTTCAGCTGTTCTTCTACTTCTATCCTCTTCTGGAGGAGTGGGCGCAAAGCAGACCTCGGAAAGGCGAGTACCAGCTGGAGAAGCCAAGTCTCTAATCTCAGCTTCTATACTAGCCCACCATTTGATGACCTCCCAATCCAGTATCGGGTTTGGATCTTCGTAGTTATGGGTTTCGCCATTTCGGCTGGCAGTAGCGGACGGATGTATACGGGACAGGAAGATCTGTTCGGTTCGATAAAAAGGGCCGAATTCTTCTTCGAATATCCTCTTCTGAGACTCGAGTTCTGATCCTTTTTCAACCCATAATCTGACTGGATCTTTCTCGATTCCAAATTTGGCCCAGCCTGCGTTTAGCAAACCACAGACTACCAGTCCGCATGCGATAGTGATGCCTGGACTTCTAGCGCATGTGAGTCCTAACTTGTAAAATCCTGAGCTGAGTAGATTATTAAGCTTGTAGGTACGAGGTTGCGAATAAGCAGCCAAAACATCCGGAGATAGCAATGATGCCCCTCTTCCTAATCTTTGTGAATTTGACTCTGAATCTCCCCTTCTGCCTGTTGCAGAACTACGGATTGCAGTACTCGAAGAAGCTTCAGATCGTTGATGTAGATCACTACTCTTTCTTGCCCTCATAAAATCAGACAATCTCCTCCTCCACCTTGAACTTGATGGGTCTATTGATGCTGCATCGCGGGTGTCGTGTTGTGAAGTAGGCAACATGTTAAGCCCTTCTTGTCCATCATCTCCTCCTTCACCTGAAGCATGTTCCCCTCTTGAATCAGTTAGATCGAGTCTGTCGTATTCTCCAGGTGAAGAACTGAGGTATATCCGGCCTTGCTTGTTACCGTGTCCACCTCCTAGTGCATGCGAGCCGCTGGTAAAGATAGCGTGCCTCCTAGCCCATAGGTCTCTGATGCCAATCCCTAGTATGAAGGATAGCAGCAATATTGAATAGGCTAGTATGAGGAAGAAGGAACCGCACGTGAGCGCTCCGATGCGGCAATGGGAAGTCGCATCCGGTAGAGGAGGTAAAGACAGACAGCGAGACGGGCAGTCGGCGCATGCACACGAATCTGCACAATCTAGCTTGGGCGGGTTAAGTGGAACGAATCCCTCCGGAACTGGTATTGTCGCATTATTGTTGCTGCCATCATCGTCGGTATCTTCATCCCGTAGTTCCGGAAAGTCAATCTGGAAAGGCGAACCTAGACCTGGTCTTTCCTGACCCATGTATCTTAGGAAAGAAATCCAGTCTTGAGCATTTCCACCGATAAACTCCATAGCGTATCCATTCGTAGCAGCGAATTTGACATCCTTGCAAGCATTATAGAATGCCTTTCCAAATGACGGATTAACGTAGAAATCCAAGCTCTTCACAGCTGGTCCTTTGTCACTGTCTTCGTTATCACCACCAGCACCTCCCCCTGTCAAAATCTGAGTTGATGTAACATTGATGAAAGTAGATTGATCAGGTGAACAGGTAAATTCACAATAGTATCGCCTGAAGGAGTCTGAACAAGCAGGACATAAAGCGATGAATGCAGAGGCTTGTTGGAGAGAATCCGATAACCTTGAAAGAGATTCTTCATTGCAGCAAGAATGTGTGTAATCTGTGATTCCACATATCGATTCCAGTGACCGACGCAGACTGTCGGTAACGGGTTGTGCGGGACTTGGTCGTGCACAGGGTAGTGGCATCAATGATTTCGACCCGCATGATCCGCCCGCGCCAAACGCACACCAGCCTGGCTGATGGACCGGGTTGGAAGTATCGTTGCTGTCGACGCGTGATGTGTAGCTGTCGTAGTCGCTATCGTAGACAGCCTTCGGTTGCGCAAGAGTGGCCGCATCATGGCCATTGATGTCGACCTTGCCTGCGATCTGGCTGACTAGCGGAAACACAGCCAGGAGCTGCGCTGACCGGTAGACCCTCATGCAGGGAACAGAACGTCTTCTATCCCCTACCAACCCAGTCGTGCTTGCTAATCGAGACAAGTATGGATGGCAGACACGTAGGCTTCGGTCTTAGCCGGTGATCGCGTGGTGGCGTTTACTAACATAATAGCAGGCATTATACAGATAGCACATGAGCAGCTGTGGTCCCCTGCCGCCATGGATCATCGGCTACTTCTGCATTTTACCGTGCCGTATACTCGCATTATGATGTTCATGCTTTATTCGCCGCCACAGCATGACGGCCGGCTTTTATCGATAGGCGGCTTTCTTTCTCCTTCTCGCCGTCTCGCCATGTTCCCACACAGCAAGCAATCGCAGTGTGCATACCAGCATGCGTGGCCTCGATGAGCAGAGCTTTTTCCACGATGCAGTGCATGCTATCTAATCAGCCCACACTCCGCTCGCTCGGCTCTTTCCTCCAAATCAACACGCTTCTTCCTGTTATGCAAACATGGGCAGTATACTACGGTGCCTGACGGGGAAAGGCGCAAGCATACATACATTCAATGTTATTCCACGCTGCTTGTTATTCCACGCTGCTATTGAATGGAGCATGGCTGAGTGTCTGTTCTTGCTGAATTGCGCCCGCGAGTGCGGAGTACTGGATTAATGTACAGGAGGGCGGCATGCTTCTGCTTCTCTCCCTCTTATCTTCCTGACTTTGCAAGAGCCTAATTGCGCTGACCAGATTCTATCGTACATTCACTCACTGCGCTCACTTTCATTCGTTCGTTCATCAGGCTTGAGGCTATCCCCTCTGCCTTTAGCAGGCTCCTCAAGGGTCAGACCATAGCATAGTAGCACTCAGTGGCCAGAACAGGCTAGTTACGCGCAGAGTACCACACACTGATGCTCGCTGCAATCATGCACTGGCTATCCATCTTCTCGTCAAGCGTTCCTCTTCTATCCCTCGCTGTCCTCACCTTCTCATTGCACGCTTCTTCCCAGTCAACTCGGCCCCAAGGCAGCGGACAGGGCGTCGCGCCACTCGTGTACAACGACAACTATGCACCAGAGATACTTGACCTGCTCACTGAGGGTATACTAAAGTACGGTCTATTCAGCAAAGAAGTTGCGAAGCATCCGAGACTGCAACAGCGACTCGATTCTACCGTCAAGGGGCTCAGGCTCGACGTAGGTTCCGGATTACAACGCAACACAGTCAAACTCGACCTTGATTTGGGATCGTCCCAGAGCAAGAAGAAAGCCAGATCTGCTAGACATGCAGAGCAAGCTTCTCATCATCGTGCTCATAAGCGGTATTCCTCCTCGGTCTCAACTTCCGCTGGATCGCCAAAGGAGAAACGCCTGCTTGGTCTTGAACCCGACTCGACTACTCTGTTCGGCCGTGGTCAAAGCTATCCATCTAATGGCAAGTCATTGCGATCCATCGAACTTGGAGTTCAGACCGTCGTTGACGATGGTTGGAATGACGCCGTTACGAATCGGCTCATGAACAGTCAGAACGACAATGCTGTAAGTGCTAATGCTATTGTAGTCAGTTTCAGACAGGTCGCTGAGTATGATTCACCTCTTGCCTGTATTCCAAACCACCGTTCTGGTATGCAGTGGTTCGCCAACATTTCTTTCGGCACCCCTTCCCAATACCTTTCCATGTTCATCGATTCCGGATCCGCCGACGTCACTGTCTTTGATCCAGCTTGCACAACATGCGGCCTAGAGACACGGACACCGTTTGATAATAGCTCATCTACCTCGTACACTTCTGTAAATGCAGCTTTCTCAACTGGATATGGCGATGGTACCACAATGTCTGGTTTCCTAGGTAAAGATATTGTTGGTCTAAGTCCGGGTTTGAGCACGAGTGCAGATCAATTGTTGGGTATCATTACATCGCAAGTCAAGGGAAGTGGAGCCAGATTGTACGATGGTATTCTAGGTATCGGACCTGATCACCTCTCATTCGTGGAAAACAATGTCACTCCATTCTCGAGATTAGTCAAAGAGAACAAGATTACTCGACCTCTAGTTGGATTCGCTCTCGTTAAAAAAGGGACAGTCGGAAATCCGCAAGGTGGTGGTGAATACCGATGGGGATCCTTGAACACAAGCTATATTTGCGGTCCGGTCATCTACAGTCCCGTCACTTCGAATTTCTACTGGGGTGTCGATGTACCGGGTATCTATGTCGACGGTATTCAGATGTACGGCTCTATAGAACCAAGAAGAGCGATCGTAGATACTGGTACTACTTTAGTCTACGTCTCAACAGCCGTAGCGCAACAAATTCATTCTAGAATCCCAGGTTCAAGCTTCAATCTGATAGAAGGAGCTTGGTATGTTCCATGCTCTGTTAGCAATCTACCTAGAGTAGGAAATTCAAATGGAGATCCGAATGTATTCTTTGAGATTGGGGGACATAGATGGGGCGTACCAGTACAAGATCTAGCTTTCAGAGCAAGTGGAAGAAATGATGGTCTCTGCATTTCAGGTATACAAGGTGGCTCGGATAGCTTTGCTGTTTTGGGTGATGTCTTCATCAAGAATAGATGTAAGTAAATGTTTTCCCCCTGCTTGATCTCTCTCAATTTCATCTAAACGAATCGATGCGCTTTCTGGAAATGGACTAAACGCTTGATTTTGTCCCTTTTCTTTATTTTCCTTCTCTTGCTTGCTTGCTTGTTCAATGTGATGACTTGTAGATCTCGTCTTGTCTTACGGAAATAACCAGCAAACAGCTCTTCAAGTAGGACTCGCGAACCGGACTGATATTCCGCCCATTCTATGAAGAAGAATATAAAAAGTGAGGGATTCGATCCGGCCGTTGACATTTGGGAGGTGGGGGGAACACACTTCAAATCGAGGAGAGTTGCACTGGCCTCTTCTTATATCATCTCCTATGGTTAAGTTGAGCTTGAAAGAGCTCACAATTTTCTCTGAACCCAACCTCAGTGGTTTAGCAGAAACAACCCCTGTGCAATCCTCCACGTTTCGCATTAAAAGCCTTCAATTCAGTTTTGTTTCTTTCGGTATACCCGCCATGCTATACTGCAGCTATTGCTTTCGTGCAGCTGCTGCTGGCTAAGCAGTCAGCATTAGCGAGTAGAATTTGCAAGTGAACTTTGCTCTCTTTTTTTTCCCGTCGAACTTTGTACCCACGATTCGCTGTTCTGGTAGATGCGTAAACCTTGCGCCTTGTAATCTGATGAAAATAATTACATCTTCCTCTCCCCTCGCGTGACCACATGGACCGTGCCTTGTTCCTGCTGCGCGTTGTTTATTGCTGTAGAGCGGGCTGAGCAGGTACAGCACAGCAGACTCGATATTAAGCACTCCCAGGCATCATAACCAAAGCGGCCGGCTATTCGATACGCATCAAAGAAGAAGTGATGTTTCTTTTCTTTCAGATAGCATTCCAGTCAATCAGTCATTGTTAAAGACGACTTAAAAGTACTACAACTGAGATGACGACAGATTGGGAGAAAGGACAACATAAAAGCAGCCTGACCAGAGGTCAAAATATGAAATGACATCTGGCGATTGTGTTGTTTTTCCTTAGCCTTTCAGTCATGGGGTTCACTCATGGTATTTTGGATACGGGGTCTTGAGAAGGTTTTTTGTGCGTTAAAGCACTGGGTGAGGATGAATATCATGATGCGAGGAAACACTTCTAAGAATCTATTCGGAAGGATACGTGGTGTGGAAGCATAGAATTGCTCGTGCTAGACTTGTGGCTTGAACGACATAGCTAGCACACTTATTTATGATGTAGGCTGTAGCTTGTAATCGCTGCTGTTATGTGGGACACTGAGGATTCGCATTGTGTCTTAAGGAGAAAAAAGAAAAGGGGTTTGAAAACCGAGTCAGCCACACTGTATACGAATGTGGTTAAAACAGCAAGCAGGCTCACTGGTATTGGAACCACCGCTCTTCCATCCCTGAACAGCAATAATGGTATCACCTCTTCTTAGAATACCCAATTCGAGACCTTGTTTAAGGCCATATCTAATTCTATTATCAACATCGGTTTGCCAGCCTTCATCTGAAGAAGGTCTAGGTTCGTTGAAATAGAAAGGATAACATCCTCTATGTAGATGAATTTGTCTTGCTGTGACGTCATTTCTAGTCAATGTCATAATTGGACATCTAGGTCTGTACTTTGAGATCAATCTTGCTGTTTCTCCGGATGTTGACATGACTAGAATTGCTCCTGCATTCTGTTCTAGTGAAGCGGCTACGGCGGCCATAGCAACTGTCTCGGTCGTGTGCGTAGGGCGAGGAGTGAGCTGGCGTAGCTCATTGTATAGGGGCGGGTAGCAGATGGTGGATTCGGCGAGGTAGCACGTCTCGGCCATCATTTCGACTACAGGGAAGGGCAAGCCGGTCGAAAAGCGCAGAGGTAAAGCCAGTGTTCAAACATATTAGCATCTATAGGTGCATAGCAAGTGAATGTGCCGAAATTGCCGAAATACGCACCAGCTGCAATAGGGTAGGCACCCTTGGCAGTCTCTCCGGACAACATGACACAGTCTGCGCCATCAAGGACAGCATTGGCGACGTCGGATACCTCAGCTCGTGTGGGACGAGGGTTGTACTATAGAGACGAAATATGCGCCGGAAGGGAAGGTTCATTGAGTGAACTTGTGGTCAGCATGCTTTTGGAAGAGCCTCGCGCGCAACAAGAAGTGAAAGACTCACAGTCATGCTCTCCAACATTTGAGTAGCACAAATAGAAGGTTTACCAGCGATTTGGCATTTGGCAATCATCATTTTTTGAGCCATGAAAACCTGAGAAGCAGGAATTTCGATACCCAAATCACCTCTTGCAACCATAACACCATCTGTCTCCTTTAGGATTTCATCGAAATTTGCAACGCCCTGTAGATTCTCAATTTTAACGATAATCTTGATCTTTTTACCTTCTTCTCCTAGGTGGTTTCTGATATCGATGACATCCTGTCCTCTGCGGATAAAAGATGCAAAGACCATATCTACTTTATTCTTGACGCCGAAATCCAAATCTGCTTTGTCCTTCTCCGAAATGGGTGGCAAATCTACATTTGTTCCTGGTAAATTGACACCTTTCTTGGACGACAAGGTACCGTTGTTGATAGCTTGAACTTCTAGGGTCTTGTCATCGACGACTCGGAGGACGGTGAACGAGAGGACACCATCGTCGATGTAGATGACCTTGCCCGCTTCGATGACCTTTGTGATGTTCTTGTAGTCAAGATACATGATCTTGTCCGTGCAGGAGGTGGCATACTGCTCGTCGGTAGAGAAGATCATCTTGTGCCCGGCGACGATCTTGACATCCTCGTCGTTCACCATGTTACCAGTTCGGATCTCGGGTCCTTTCTGTGGAGCAGGATGTGGACAAGCGCGTTAGCAAGATTCTCGCGCGGCTCCCAAAGATAGGATACAGGCAGGCACTGACAGTATCGAGAGCAATAGCTAGAGGGCGGCCTGGCTTTGCTCTCTCGGCCTCGCGGGCATTGTTGATGACGGACGCGTGGTAGTCGTAGCTGGAGGCACGATGAATGTTACGTCAGCGAATGGGAAACATGCGATGGGAGGATGGGTGTGCAGACTGCGCGACTCACGTTCCATGGGAGAAGTTCATGCGGACTGCGTGGAGCAGTATCGTAGTTGCAGATCATCAGCACATATGCTCCCAGCAAATTCGCTCACGTGCATTCAACAATGCCTAATTTTACCCGACCCCGCACTGCGGCTCGTTCTCACGATAGAGATTTTCAGCCAACTCACCGACATTGATGCCTGCGTCTCTGAGCTTTCCAATCATCTCTGCAGAGTTGGTCTTGGGGCCTGCAGGGCGGTGAGCGGGGTGTGTGTGAGCGGTGTCCATGGGTCTGCGTATAGAAGAAGTAGGCGAGCTCACCGATGGTAGCGATGATGGAGGTCTGAGAGGCCAGGCGAGTGCTGTCAGCAGGGCCGTTGATGGATGGTCATATAGTATGCATCTGCCCACCTGTGTATCATCCACACGTTGCCGTCGACAGCCGTCCATGGGGATATCCAGCCACAGTTGTTGAGCGCGCAGATGGAAAATGCAGCAGAGGGTGGCGGTGAGCAGGCACAACGAGGGCGCGAGGACAGGACCACCGCTGCAGACTGACCTTGCGCAGGTAGTGCGGATTGAGGCCTGCCTCCTGGACAGGCGGGATGTTGAGTGTCCCGAGCCATTGCAGCTGCGACTGGATGTGCAGCATCATGCACGTTCGGAGGTCAGCGAGGTTGCAGACTGCAGAGACGGAGGACGCACGCTGAAGTCTGCGGTGGGGAACATGCTGGTGGATGGATGGATTGGGTGTATGTATAGGTGTGGATGGGGGGAGAGAGAGGTGGATGGTGGATGGATGCATGGATTGCATCCTGTGACAGCGATGATCGAGCATTGAGAGACAGAATACTGCGCGTACAACTGGCGATGTGCGAGGGTATTGCTGCACCAACATCCATCATAACTACTCACCATCATAATCACCAACCACCACACACACCCGCAGTCGGCCAGCACCCACCATGGCCATCACCTCTCCCCGTCTCGGGGGATACCTGCCAGAAGCAGCGTCATGCACCGGATCACCGCCAGTGCACCACCGCACAACCGCAAACGGCAGGCAATGGCAGGACCGCGACATCAGCGACACTGCATCCACATCATCCTCATCGTCATCGCTGTCTTCATCAGCATCGTCGTACGACTCGGAAGACTCCGAGCTCCTCGAGCTGCAGGCCGCCGAGCGCGAATGGGAGGAGAATGCAAGGCAGCTCCAGCTCGCCGTGAGCGTCCTCATCCTGCCCACTCTGGGCAAGTGGCTAGGCAGAAGATGGAGCTATTGGTGTGAGCTTGCTTGATCTGTCCGCCAACCGCGGTTGTCCTGCTGATCATACGCATGGCCTGGCCTCCTCATACTCTACACAGTGTACGCGCAGTACATCAAAGTAGGATGGACATGGACTCTCTTCATACCCGAGACCTGGTTCAAGCATGCTGCAACGTGATTGCAAGGTCATGATAGAATTTATTTCCCACTGCTTCACAGCGTGCAAAGCGGACTATCTCTTCTCCACACCTCCATAAAATCTGTGACGCCGACCACATCGTCCCATGGGAGATAGTGAACGAAGCCCAGAAGGTCAGAAACATGCAACAGAAACAGCCTTACCGTGAGATGCCCTCGTATATCAACTAAGATGGAAAGCAACGCATAGCGCCCTCTGGATGTCGCAAGTCAGGCGTCAGGCGTCAGGCGTCATGAGCGAGCAAGACACAATACTTTGGAGACTGCAGAACAAATTCCATCTCAATCCAGGCAGTTGATATCCTCGAAAGACCCCGCCGGTTGCATCACTCGTAATACACAAACGGGGTTACGAGCTCAGACTTGGAAATCTAGAAACAATCTAGAATTGCATTTCTACAAGTGCATAGTGACGACATGCAGCACGTCCGGCATGCTCCATTGCGAATACATGGACACAGAAGGGGAAGCAGCTCGACAATAAAAGATAGTTACGAACAGAGAAACTAAGAGAAACTGCATCGTCTAAGATTAAGCCGATGCTCGAACTTCCTTACTCGGGCTGGAAGAGCGCAGCAGTGAGCTTCTAGCGCAACTGTAAGTGCCCAACAGCAGCGGTAGTCTCGCAGCACGGTTGCTTCTAAAAGGACACATCTTCACCTCGAGGATTTAGGCTGCCGTATCTCACTGCATGAAAAAAGTTGAAACAGCAGATGTATTTACAAGTTAATCCAACGTCAACGCCCGAAACGCTGTTGACAGCCTGCATAATTGTCCATTGCCCTCCTGAAAGCTGCATATCGTAACCTAGGTGGACCTAGAAGACTCAGAGATGAATCGTGGCTAGTCAACAATCCACCGAGATTTGGAGGTTTGTTAGAATGGAAAACGGTTCAGCAAGGAGTCGCTTGAAACGTACTAGATTTCGCATAGTCTAGTGTGCCAAGGTGGAAAACCTCTCAATCGAAGGTGTAATCCGCCAAGTACGATGAGGAGATCCGGTTCAGGACAAAGAGAAGCTGTGGGTTTTATTGGTAGAATAGACGAGGAAGAAAGCGACACATGGTTAGCGATGACCAGTCTTGCCTTTTTATTCATTTGAACAGACGGCTGGAAACAGTAAAGAGGTAGACGTGAGAATGAACCATACCGTATAATTTTTCCTGTATATAATCTACATCTATTCCCTCTCTGCTTATAAATCCAGCTCTTACACCTTTTGAGATACTTTTACTGACTTTGGCGATATGGTCCTTGCCATCTTCTCGTGATAGTAGGGTTATCCGGATTGCATTATCTAATATAAACGTTTGTTCTGAGATTTCGTATAGCGATTCGAATGAAGTTGTTGAGTTCAGGCAAGTCGAAGTACTGCCTCGTAGTTTGTCTTTAATATATCTGTGATGCTGTTTGAATATGCCTGTTTTGCGATTTGACATGAACGCGTTTGATCAGAGGTGGCGTGGAGGGATTCAGCGAATACAGGAAACAGGTCTATCCAAGTATCCCGAAGAGAACCCTCACCATTTTCGTCATAAAGCAGTAGACTGTCAATTTCCAATCTTCTACTCCAACTCACAATCTTGATGACATCCTCCATCATGCCTTGAAACACGACATCTTCACTCCAAGCAGTATACCTGAATTTCTTGAATGAGAAATAACCTCTTGCAGAAGGTACGAAGATGACACCTAGACAGCTAGGTATTTTCTTCTTATTCTTCCATATCGCTATATCATCTGAAAGCGTCTTTGTGCTTGGATTACTGTTGGTATCGCTAGTATTGCCGCCAGGCCTTGTCAATGTGGACGTCGAAGTGCTCAATCGGATGTGGTTGATAAGATGCAGGAACAGAGCCAGCAGGAGTGTACTGCCGTGGATCAGGTGAAGAACGAGAAGAACCAGACATGCCAGAGCACCTCCAGCGAGGCGCCGACACCGCTGTATCATGTCATGAACGTCAGCTTGTCTTGTGGATTGAAGCAATTCAAGGTCTCGCTCGGCACACGAAGCGCCATCGTGATCGGCCATGGAAATACATTCAATGTGATGATAGTCCTAGGTAGCATTACCATGTCCTCGCTATAGCCTCGATGTCTATGAATCTGATATATACACTGGCACACGCCATCATTGCTTGATGCAAGTCAGATACAACAAGATGCTACACGTCTATCCTTCCAGTATCTCGTGGAACTCGCCGTTTTCAACCCTATCGATTCAGGCATGAGCTTTGGGGTTTTTATTCCAATCAAACAATGAGGCGACTTACATCTCCTTCACAATGTCGAGACCTCCGATGAGTTCACCTTGAACGATGATTTGGGGAAAAGTAGGCCAGTCGTTGATTCTCTTGAGCTCTGCGAGATGAACAGTCCAGAGCGTTGTTTAGTTCGGAGCCCATGCATTGTTGTACAATTATGATGTATCAAGAAGTAATGCACTTACCCTGCCGCACTGCTTCATCTTCCAATATATCAAACCAACCAAAATCAACCTTCTGTTCTCGCAATAACGCCACTGTCTTCTGTGAGAAACCACATCTAGGTGCATCAGGATTTCCCTTCATGAACAACATGACCTTTTGTTGTTTCATTATTTCATGGCATCTTGCAACTAGTTCCTCGTGTGACTCCTCCAATGGATCTGAAACTATTTTCTCAGTTGCGTTATTGCCACCAGTATTACCGTTCAGTGTGGTATTTGCATTCCCTGCATATGATGTCGGTGGAGCTTCGGGATTTTGTGATGTAGTTGAAAGAGGTTGTGCTGCAATCACGTATCAATGACTTGAGCTGTGTGCGGGGGTGTCTCTCTTGTGCCAAACTTACTGGAACGAATGGCAGCTGAGGGAGAGGTATGCTTTGCGATTTCATCTGACACTTGCTTGGGTTGACCGCCAGATACTCTGCCAAGTAATGTGTGGCCCTATAGCGTCACATAGCATAATCACATTGTTCGTTTTATCAGCTACCTTGTCCATTATTCTTTCCTAATGCTATGAAATTGATAAGCAGACCTACCCTCAGCAAGATAGTATACGGAACTTCATCCACCTCGAAACTCTCGCTTATCTCAGGCAATGCCTCTGCTTCAATCTGTAAAAACAGCACAGCAGGGTATGCTTCTGCCATAGCTGCTATAGCCTGTGTCATGTCTGCACATGGTTCCGCCCAATCGGCATAGAAATATAGTACTGCTACTCTTTCCAAGTCTGCGCTTAGGAGCTCTTGGAAATGAGCAGGCGAGGATATGGCGTGTAAGTTCGACGTTGTAGTTGTCATGTTGACGTGTTGGTGTTGTTAACGAGCTTGCTGGTTTACAACAGAGTCAAGGTTGATCAATCTGATTGCTGATCAAGGTCATCGTTGCAAGACGTTGATCGATAGCATTGGCTTCTTTCAGCTATCAATAGCGCAAACATGGACACTATGCTAGACATCCAACGTTTGAAGCTTACAGTTCTCTCGGCTGTAGAACCACTCCGCTTGGTCTATGCCACAGCCCAGGCTGTCGGGAAGCCTGCTACGTTCTCTTACGGAACTGCAAAGTATACATTTAGAGATTGACTCACCGGTCGTCGTCCAGGGAATGGTCGAACACGACTATCTGCACCGAATGAACGTCATAGCTCCCATGTCGTATTGACCACACCTTGGTAAATGGCACTCACCATACAGTCAACATACCGCAAATGCCACATTGTGCTGTCCGATTTGACACAACAACACAGTAGAACTAACACTCAGAAGTCGCCGACGCAGATATGATCCGATTTGTCGAGGGTTAAATGCTTAGGATATACATAGAAGGCCAGAGAGTCCGTTCTGGTAGATTAAGGCTACAAGCCGTGCCAGGACCAGCAATTTAACTGTACGGTACGACACCTGATCAAAAGTACGCACTCCGGCTTCAATCCGCAACTGCAGCCGCTACCCTTTTTGACGGCGAGTTCTAGAACTCGACCCATGCATCGCTTGTGCGGTGTCTGATGACCTATCCTCTGAAGCCCTCCGGATAAGGCTGCTCCGCTTCCCCTTGACGGAATTGTCGCTGCTCTTGCTTTGGATCCCGCTTCTTTGCCTCCCTTTGCTTGTTGGTACCTGGTCTGTTTGGACTTTTACTGACTTCAGGTCCGCTCGCACAAACATTGCTGTGAACTCCCCACATTGACAGTTGGTCCTGGTAGCTGAACTCGTCATTTCGTCTTAACAGCAATCGTGCTATACACTATCGAACTACCTCCCAGGCCTACAAGCCGTTAAGCATGCTAGCTGCTCTACCTAGCACTCGGTAAGCTGCATGTAGTGTCCACCTCTTCACTCCGCTCTAACGGTCTCTGCGTACCTAGTCGAACAAGATCTTGTTCCTTATCGAGGGACCCGAGTCCGCCACCCTCCAGTCTCAAACGCACACATTCATCTATTGATTTGACTGCTGCTCTGCATTTAATAGGTCTAGGAGACAATGATGGCGATGCAAAAGGTTTCAAATCGCCACCCACCACGGCTTTATCGCATGACATTGGCAGTCTAGTAAATGCAGGGCAAAAGCGAAGCGAATCAAGCAGACCGCGCCATGCACGTAAATTCAGTCTGCAGAAGAGAAAGAAATCTCTTTCAAGTAGTATTGAAAGGCTTGAACGACCTAATCTCAAGCATAAACGTGCCAGATCAAGTGACACTCTGGAACGGGGGAGACCAGGTTCTGGAAGCTACAGTGAGTTTGTAACGCTGACATGGCGATTCTTGTGAATCCCTGTACCACCAGGAGGAAAATAGATACTGACAGTGATATTGTACCTTCAGCTATTGTGCCTTCATCAAGCTTAGTCGATACTTCTCCCACTATCGCTGAAGCAACTATCGGCACCTTCGGAGTTACGGGTTCATCATCTCTACCAGTCTCACCCAGAAACATTCCAAGATCCCCGTCGTGTATCGGTCTCCTCGAAGCAGATGATCACCTTCCTAGCGGGTACAAGACTCTGGGAGCTATCTCAGCTGTAGTCTCTCCTACTACCTTGCATGCACAAGATCCAGCATCCATGTTTCTAGCACAGGCTGAAAGGCTGGATCGTAGATTGAGGAGGTAGGCGCTTAACGTACAGTCTGATACATTGCGCAAGACCGGATTCTAAACTCATGTTGGTTTTATAACCTTTTCTCCCTGCAGCGAGGCCGTAAGGCTGGGCGCAACTACTCTTGCGAATTCCACAATCACATCCGTTGACGATTCGGGAGCAATGGCCGCTTCCGGCATTGCACTCGTGGTAACCGAACCCGAGACTTAGATCGACTTCGATTCCAGTCTCGTTGATGGTGTCATTCCTCTACCTAGCTTGTACACTCTCAGCCTCTGAATCTGCTTTAACCTATACCATCCATGACCGTATTTGATCTTACAGAAATTATAATACAATTCAAACTGCATTTGTACTACAATACAGTGTCTATGTACTGCAAATGTGTAAAATCCGCCTCCTGACCCATGCCTCGAGAGATGGGACCCTCTTAGTTTTCAGGCCGTAACTAGGGTGTGCTACATTGCCTGTGTACCTCCTTCAACTTCTGAACCATCCATCTCGGGCAGTGGGTCGATTGACATGCTTCTCTTGTGAGCGCTTACGAGACTTGAGTTGTTACGGCGACGCGCAGGGCGGCCGTTCAGTAGGGCAGACAATGATTGGTCCTCTGGGCTGAGCGGAAAGTTTGCGTTGCCGCTACTCCTCCGTGTGTGTACAGATAACTGGCTTGGAGAGGCTTGACTCATCGTGAAGCCTTTGAAAGAATCGGTGATTGGCGATGTTTCAAAATCCCAAACTGACAGATTGCGCGTCGCAGACAAAGCCGATATTGAACGCCTTGATCCTGCAGCACACAAAGAGAAGTCTCAGTATTTCCGGATCCTTAGTCCCAGCGTCAAAGTAGTGCCCACTCCGTGTTTGCCTAGCCTGGATAGGCGGAAGTCCCGCCAGTAGAGCACCTACAAGGTGTGACTTCCGCTTTGCACTTTTGAAGAAGGGGTGGCAAAGCAGCTTTTCTGCCGTTGGTCGCTTGGTGGCGTCCTTCTTCAAGCATGTGTCGACCATATCCTTGAATGTCTTACTGAATGGGTGTGCATGTCCTTCGATATCTAAAGTTGGAGGTCTTTCCGCCACCGTCTTCATCAGTATCTGCGCTGGAGTGTACAGGCTATGTGGTGCCCGGCCAGTCGCAATCTCGATAGCGGTTATTCCGAACGACCATATATCAGCTGCAAGCGTATGGATAGTTTCAGAGTAAGCGCCCGATATATATATATATAGATATACATATATGCCCCGGAAGGCAGGGACAGCTGACCTTTACTGTCGTATGGCCGTTGTTCAACCACTTCCGGTGCCATCCAGCTGGGCGTTCCTACGAAAGATTTTCTCGTACGCAGAGCGATATCTTCAGCAGATACATCTTTCACAGCTGAGCCACTAGCTTCCTCGCCCTGGCGTGTAGTAAAGACTTGGCTTGAGCAGCCAAAGTCCGAAATCAGGACAGTACCATCTTCATCGATAAGGAGATTGCCGGCCTTGATATCACGATGCAACCACCCATTGATGTGCAGGTACTGCATTCCGTCACATGCTTGCTTCAGAATTGTTGCGCATGTAATCTCATCCAGACCGTCCCGGAAGCCATACTCCATTATTTCCAGCAATGATCCAGGTGGGATGAAGCGTGTGGCAATACACAACCGACTATCGGTTACCCAATCTCCTCTTACGCGAAGGATCTATGCAATTCAACCCATTCAGCTAGAGACTTTCTCGTTGCGAATCCTTGACGTGCTACTTACATTGGGATGTTTCGAGAGTGACATCAATTCGACCTCTCTTTGCATCATGCGTATGCTAGAGCTTCCTTCAAAGTCCATCACCTTGACGGCTACGACTTGGTTCAATGGCTTATAGGTCGCTAATCGGACTGTGGATGTCGCTCCAAACCCTGTATGGTGCTGCTCATTAGCTCACCTGGGGACTAGTGGAACATGCCAGCGTCCAAGCTCAGGCACAATCGTACTGGCAGGAAGACACACCTATAGTTTCGCCCATCTCATAGTCTTCGGCTTTACCACTGTACATGGGCCATTCATCCTGGATTATTGCAGAATCGTAATTAATCTGTGCTGCCCAACTGTCATCGATCGTGCAAGGTATACAGGCGCACCTTGACGGCTCCTTTAACCTCCCGGCTGAGCGGACTGCTGTGGCTGTTATGTCCGAACAGAGCATTCCTGAATCTTTCAGGCCTGTCTTTCCTCTTCTCAGATGACTTGCGGTTCAACAGCCAAGCCGAGCTTGATGATGTGCCAGACTCCGCCTTGTCGCTGACCTTCACTTGCTTACCGGCGGAATGATGGCACTGGATAGCCTCCCGGTCGCCGGGCAACACATCGGGCGCGGAGATTCCAGGCTTGTCCTCGTTCGCGCTGTGCAATGCATCGCTATCTCCATCGCGAGACTTGGACTTGAACAGGGATGATAGGAACGCTCCTGATGTTTTAGGGTAGCTTGATGAAAGGCCTTCGTCCGCATTTCCGGGCTTGGACAGGCCGACCATTGCCGAGCGCGGACTGTTCGTTCATACAATTGCCAAGTGCATCATGATCTAGTGGTTATTCTGGTCCATGGCTGTGAAGGCGTTACGTGACATGGATCAATCGCCATGGAGGCAATGGCTGCGCAGCGACTGGGAGCACGTGCCAAGCATGCTCATCCAGTGGCAACGCCTTTTTCGAGATCTCTACGCTCCTTGCCCAGGTGACACTTAGAACGAAAGTTCATACCATGTTCTACGTAGACTGTTCAACGTAAAGCTACAATAATGAATAGAGACCCTCCTAAACTGCCGCCGCGGCCTGTTCCACCAGCTCTACCACCAAGACCTGGGACATCTGCGTCATATGTCACACCTACTCAATATGACTCGGCAAACAGGGCGAACGATGGACAAGGCCAGAGTTACCTACGAGATCACATTCATCAGGCTCCTGATTCGACCTTGAATGAAGAGCTGCCCCAAAAGCAGCTCTCTAGTGACCTTTCGATCATGCTGCCGACCGAGCGGGTAGAACCAGAAGAAAGCGTAACACAACCAGAAGTACTTGATATACCAGCAATAGTCCATACAGCAGCCTCAAGTCCTGAAGGCGAGTCCTTTGGTCAACTCCCGTTCTCCCACTCGTCTAGCCACTCCAGCTTGCACAGCATGGCATCATATTCAAGCGGGAGTGGTCCCTCACGGCCGAGATCAAGCACTGAAGGCCAAAGGCCCTTCCTAGAGCTATATGGCAAGCGTACGGTCGAACAGGACTACGAGGCTGCTCTAGAAGAGCTACAAGCCTTAGAAGTGGTAAGATGGTTTGGCGGTGGCAACGAAATCAAGCATACTGACGGACATTCTTGACATAGGAGGAGTTCCTAACACGAGCCAGCAAGAATATGGAGGAGATGAAGTTCGAGAGTCCATCTACTACAGTGATGTTACCAGATATCGCCAACTATCATGGCAAAGACGTACTAACTGCGTATCTGAAATACGTAGAAGCGGTAAACTTTCCATGTCTATTCAGTATAGAAGGCTTGTTACTGAGGCCTAGCAAAGTGGTTATGTGCACATGCAGAGGTGTACCTTCCGCGGGACTTGCTGGCGGCATCCAAAGCGGATCGCTTCTCATTCTCACGGTCCAGACTTGCTTTGGAAAGGCTGTACGTGCTGCTGCCACCTTCGCTTCTGGAAAGACTGCTTTCGGGCCATATGGTCAACTTATATCGATGGAAAGATCCCATAAAAACAGCGAAATGGGCCGGTGTGAGTGTGCTTCTTGATAGCTTAAAGCGAATTCGATTGCCTGATAGCGCATATCTCAGCTTTATCTAGCCTTGTGGTACTACGATCAGCTTCCTGCTGCGATTTTCGCTCTCGTCATTTTGAGAACGCTTAAGCCAAAACTGTTTCCCCCATCGCCTGCTGAAGTTGCTGAGCGTTTGGCAGAACGTCGGGCAAGATCTAGGGAAGCACAGGAGCTAGAGGATGATTTGTCGAAACGGCAGCGTGTTGCAGGAGTCTCACAATCTCTGGCACAGTCAGTCGGCGTTGCTGCTTTGATGGGCGGTATCGATGTAGGCCCAGGACGAGGGAGAGCTATCTCAGAACAGCATAACACCTCTCAACTCGAGGATGAGTTTTCATCCGATAGCGAGCTAGACGAACTGCCCCAGAGACATAGTATCGTTGCAACCAGAAGACACAAAGGCAAATTTGGGATGTACAGGTTAATGCGAGAAATGTTGCATCGCTTCGGACCTTCGACCATGCTAATAATCAACGATGCGGCTGATTATCTCGAAAAAAGCAAGAAGTGAGTAGCTTTGCACAAATGCACCGTTCGGGCTCTGACTGGACCGTACCTCCATCAGTCTCATTCTTTGGCGCCGACCGCAGGCTACGAAGCAAAGTCTGGTACTCTTGGCTTGCTGGACAATTTGTCTGTCTGTAATGTCTGCCCGATTACAGCTCAAGCTTCTCCTCCTGTGGATGTGGGTCCAATTCTTTATAGTGTGGCCGATACAGGATAGGCATCCTCGCTACCGCCGCGCATTGAACCCATGGTGGTGGTTTTTGTGGAATGTAAGGCCTTGTATCCCATCTCTTCATTCGATGTGGATTAACGGGTCCTTCCAGGTGCCGAATGATGCGGAATCTGCTTTGGAAATCCTCAAGGACAGAGCGGCTGCAGCCCCTATCAGGGATATGGCACCACCGCAGCACAAACGGTCTCGCAGCCAATCTGCTTCGAGCAGTGGGAGCTCCTTTCGACTTCACAGGCGTTCGGTATGTCACGAACATATTTTTTCATCCGTACATTCCTGATCAAGAACCTCTGCAATAGTCAAGCTCCGTATCTCGCTTGAATGACTCTTCGAGCCCGGTGGATGCGGTCAAGTCCCGTCATTTCGCTCTTCTGAAGGGTATGCCAGGACATCTCCAATTTACGCAAACCGAGGTGTTCTTTACTTCTATCAAGGGACTTCGGGGTCTCTCGTCACGCATCTGGAAGAGATCCTCCTCCTCACCATCCGATGTCGGCACGGACGCTGATTTTCGGGCGGAAGAGCTATCGGGACGGACAACAGCCTTTCGATACTCCCTGGACAAAGTCACTGCTGTGAAAAAGGAGAGCCGCTTCGATATAGGAGTTTTCGATACAGATGGTCTTCAGATTACCTTTTCGGACGGTAACGTCGTCCGTCTGGCATCAGTACAGAAGCGCGACGAAGTCTTTGCGTATATCCTGGCTCATTCCGCAAACCGGCGGGCCATCTAAGCCTATCTGCATCTACTTTTCTGTCACGTGACTTCTGAATGTGCGCGAGCTGTTAAATCACGATGTTATCGATGTGTTCGAAAATCTGCAAGTTGCGGACCAGCCCGCAGACTGAAAGCACATAGCCTCGTAACTTGGTCGTCAGGAGGCAACCACAGTCGACGATGTACCGTACGACATATCCGGGATCCCAGCGGGCTCAGCTTATCAAGGTTTGGCGGCTATATCCGCGGCATTATATCTCCCGTGATCGGGCGGCACACGTGGAAACTTAATGCAGTGTTGACTGTTCTTCTACGCTGAGGTGCGAAGATGGCCTCGGCGTCTGTCATCGGAAATTGCGAGCAAGCTGAAAAGAAGGCTTTCGCGGTAGCAGCCGTTGTCCTTCCTTCCCAAACGCCAACTTACCATTCATAGCTTCCAGGTTCCTCAGGAAGGATACCTATCAGCCGGTCTACCTAAGAAGCTCCCTTTTTATACTAAAGCCCTGGTGGCATAAACGGTTTCTAGCTGCCAGACAGTCAGAGCCGTCCCCTTTACATACACACTCAATTGATCAAATCAAGCCTACAAGCTTCCAATGCGTTCCCAACTCTACTATCTCTGCCTCTTAGCAGTATACGTTGCGGCGTCACCGCTGCAAGGACATCCTCGCCACGCACCGCCAGTCCACTCTTCAGCACTATACCTTACTCGAGATGGCCGGCATCAAGATCAGAGACGTGCTTTGGCCCCTACGTCCGTCGGACTTATGCGGTCGCGCCGTGCAGACTCGAATGAGGACGACGATTGCGACGACGAAGATGATGATGATTACTCCAGCACCACCACCAAGATCATTCCCGTGACCGCCACGCGAACCAAAACCTTCAGTGCCACGGCCACAAGGACAGCTTCCAAGACAAGTACGAGGTTCTCCACCTCCACTGCGACCCGAACAGTGACCAAGAATGTACCACAATCGACTACAAAGAAGGCATCTACGACTTCCAAGCCGACAACATCCACGAAACCTGCCACAACGACCTTAACAACGTTGATAACACCCATCCCGACCAGCAAGAACTATGTCTTTAAAGGAATGTCTTCCTGTAAGATCATTTACACCGCTCGGCTACAGCCTTTCATGCACTACTGACGGGGAAATGGTGGCAGGGTATTACACTGGCTTGGGAGCATGTGGCTGGTGGAGTAATGATGGTGAGATGGTCGCAGCCGTCCCAGATCATGTCTACGATAACTTCCCTGGAGCTACTCCCTGGTGGGACACAAGTAAGTAGTACATTCGCACTGGCACCCTTATCATGGTAAGCTTTTGAACGAACCTGATCCTTGTGTTTGTAGATGGAAACCCCGTCTGCGGCAACAAGATAGACGTAACATGGGGTGGCAAGACCATCAGGGTAACAGTCGTTGACCGCTGCGTTGGGTGTCAAACGTATCAAATAGGTAGGGTCGATCACAACGTCCACCTGGACATGCGCTGATATAGCCATTCTTGCACAGATCTGAGCCCTACTGCCTTCGGCGCTCTCGCAAACGGTGACTTGGATCGAGGCTTGCTCTACGACATCACGTGGCAATGGGTTTAGGATGGTTTTGGGAATCGATTTCGGGCATGACGGCGGAAGGTGCATCGTAGTTCAGAGATGCATCGATAACATCACTTGTAACTTGTAGTTTCAGTATCTAGATGATACTCCTTTTTCAGTACAAATGCGGGGTGAACGATTGCGTTCCTAGTATACTATACAATGCAATGCAATAGTCTGCACATAGCTTCCAGATATCAGGATTCGAGTGCAATTCCTAAAATTTTACGGCGCTATGCTTCCCGCTCCCATCGTTCCTTGCAATTCTTCCTCTGCCCCTGCCATACGTTTTTCATCATAGGTTCCGCTGCGAGTAGGTGTATTTGCAGTCGGTGGAGGCATGATCTCCTCTTGCATCCATTTTGCGATTTCAGGCCAGTAACCAGGTGCGACACATGTGTCATTATGTGTACCATACTCGAACTGCTTTAATCTCTTCCGTTCGCTCGAACAGAGCTCGTATAGCTTGAGGAACTGCGCTGGTGGCACGATCTCATCCATCGATCCGCTGAGAAAGAGTGCTGGCATTGTCTTCGGGAGCTTGACGATCCTCGAAGCAGAGTCCCTGAGAAAGATACAAAGCACATAAGCGATTGCGCGTGATAGATATACACCATGCAAGGATGCAAGAACGGACCATTTGTCTCTTAACAAACCAAGCCAGATGTACGGTGCAGCAACAGGCAGAGATGCTTTGGCTATTTTAGCCTGTAGCCAAGCGAGGGAATAAGTTGGTCAGTCAGTCACGCAGGTCTGGCAATCACTGTACCTACAAGGCTTAGGAAACTGTTTTCTAGGATGATTCCGCCAATGCGATCTGGGTTCGCAGCGGCGAGATCCACGGAAACGGCACCGCCAATACTCTGTCCGTACAGGATTACTTTTGTGTTTTCCAGAAGAGGGTGCGATTTGATGTAGTCAAGAGCCATCTGTGCATCGCTGCGTATGCCTGCTTCGCTGGGAGAGCCTTCTGATAGACCATACCTAGAAAGAGAAACTATGAGCAAGGCCAATCTATCATCTTGCCGAAGATAAAGTCGTAAGCTTACCCTCGATAGGAGAGCATGAACACATTGCACTTGAGTTTCTCATAGAATATGTGAGCGAAAGGTAGCCGGTGTCCCTGTGAACAAGCGACGTGTCGATGCTCAGGGAAATAATGTCTACTGCGAGGAGGGTAGGGAACACAGACCGACCATATTTCCAGCATTTGCATGCAAGAAGAGGACAGTGGGTCTCTTTTTAGCTTCCTCCTCCCCAGCTTTCCCAGCTAGTCCAGCGCCTTGCAAGATTAGATATGCCTTGATTTTCAGCTTATCAGAGCTTTCCAAGGTGAGATCTTCATATATGGGCATTTTGTGTTGATCTGGCTTGTCCACATGTTTTCTGCTGCCTGCAGGAGCGTAGGCTGGGTAGATGATATACCTTTGGCCGCTATCAATCAATGGACGGCGTGATCGCCATGGCGCATTAGCTCTAGCTGCATCGGGCGAGTGGTTAGGCTCAAAGCTACGTACAAATACCTGAGATAGCACGCAGACAGACAATCAGATACTTTCGTTCTTCTGAGAAGCACTGCTTCCATACGGCTTACAAGGCTGCCCCGAAAGTAACAAAAGCTCCCGCGGCGAGCTTTCCAGCGAGGGCGTAGCTGGGCAAAACACCTCTGAAAGTCTTCATAGCTGCAGCCATCACCTCTTGACCGTACTGCTTGACCTCTGCTGATGACGCCATACCTTGCCTATGCGGGATGGTGCTGAAGACTGCATGCTCCACGGCATTCGCTCTATTTTAGCGACACATGCCAGGAAAAAAAGAGCACGTGGTCTCGCGGTGGACGTTACAAGTGGCCTTCAACGCTGTATGCGGCCTGGGTGCTGCGAAGCGACCACAAGTGGATTGATTTGTGTGTATATGTTGAACACTTGACTTCTGTAGTGCAGTAATACTATGCTAACGATTTATAAAAATACCGTGCGGTCATGACAACGACATGCAATCGTCTAGAGCAGATTCCGCTCATGAAGTCCGCTAATCCAAGCCCGCTAATAAAGGTTCCGGGAACAGGTCATCTGCGACTCAAGTCGTCCGCACCTATTACTTGTGGGCCCTGATGGGTCGGCTCTTTCTCTCTCTACTTCTGTGCAAGACTGTTTTCATACGCTAGATAATGCTTGGAGGGGTTGTCGTGATACTCTTTGCTACCTCTCGCGCCTCTGGTTCGGCGCTGATGGGCAGCAGGTGCCGTAGCTTCAAAGCCGTGCAGGAGGTCCTAACATTTGGATCGAAATCAGTGACAGTGATCCTTCCAAAACTGGATAGGCGGACTCACAGCTTGTCGAGCTTTTGAGCCTTCAATGATGTAATGCTTCCACTTCTCTAAGCGACCTTTGAACTCTCTCTCCCTGAATCCCTTGTTGTTAAGCCAGTTGCAGAGCTGCTCGATCTGGGGTAGAGAATTCAACCAGGAGATCAGCTTTGTTTAGACATCCCGTTATGCCGCCGGCTTGCTCACATCCTCGGCCGACTCGTAGTAGCCCCATTCATCGACAGACAGCAGTGTTTCTTGGCCCTGCTCATACTTCATGCGTGCAATCATGGCATCAGGACCACCGTATTCCGCGCAAATCATGTCATAGTCCTCTTGCGATGGTCCCTGAACAAACAGCCTGCCAGTGCCATAGATAATGCAACCATTGGGCGCGATAAGTGATTGTGGACCAATGCCATCGAACCACCAATGCTGTCAAAGCATGGGCAAAATATCAGCTCACTCCGCTAGAATACGTTGAAAACGCTCGGCTTACACGCTGGTGGAACCTGTCTTTACCCAAAGGCCGTACTCGAGCAACCTCTCTGAATCGCCTCCAATCTCGTTCAAATAGATCATCTTTCTTGGCGTTCATCTCGAGTTCTTGTTCGATCTCAGTCTTGCGGTCGACAGATTTGGAGCCTTTCTTTCCAGCTGCACCAGTGGCGCCTTTTCCCTTCCTCCATCCTTTTCCAGGCCCTTTCGGTACCGCTTTAGACGCGACCGCGGCATCGAGTTTGTTCTGCTGTTCTTCATTCTCATCCGCCGAAGATTGCAGCTCATCGATATCACTGCCAATGTCGAGCTCATCTTGCTCATCACCCCCGTCCGCGGACTTGGCATCTTCGATCTCGTCTTCCTCTATTTCATCTTGACCTTCTCCAGCATCAGCAGGTTCTGATGTATCATCCGGGGCATCACTCCTGAGATTCGTTTGATCAGGCTCATTGACGCCAACTTGAACCCGTCCACTGTTTGCGGTCATTGAATGTGTAGAGGAAGAATCGTCGAGTTCCGGCAGAGGTGAAGAGGACGGTTGCCGGGAAGGCGGTTCGTCGGGCATAACCGAATCCTCTGCTTCTGAAGGAGCGGCTGACGAAGTCGGATCATCCACACGCAATGGCGCCAAAAGAGATGAAACAGCGACTGCAGATGCACCCCCGTTCCCAGTTATAGCAGGTGTCTCACCATCGCCGGCAATGGTGCCTGTAGAAGCATCTTCAGGTTTGTCAGTCTTGACTTTGGGTTTGATGAGAGCGTTCTTTTCAGCTAATAATTCTTTCTTTTCCTTGTTTATCTCAGCCTTTTCCTTCCTTTCTTCAGTTAGACGCAGTTCGCATTCGTCGATAAAGGCCTTGACGACTTTACTTTGAAGGTTGATCTGGCAAAGGAAGGACAGGATGTCTAATTTGTGTTCGAGAGACAGAGATAGATAACGAAGTTCAGGATCTGGGTGATCGCTACCGGCAAAGCGAGGCTTCTTAGTCCTTTGCTTGAAGAACGAAGAGGACGCATTGCCATTAGCAGCTGGGTCGCCGTCGCTAGAGTCGAGCTCCATTTGGTCTTCTTCTTCGTCCTCGTCGTCATTCTCTTCATCGGCGAGCTCATCCTTCGTCTCTGCCACGGGTTCGGGCTTCACCACGGCTTCTTCGTCTGCTTCGCTAGATGCGCTAGGCTCCCTCTTGTTTGAAGTAGCAGGACTATTCTGCCGCACTGCTTCCTTCGAGGTTGCCTCATCGTTCTCCTCAGCCTGTTGCACATCCTCATCATCATTACCGTTAATCTCGATTTCGACTTTCTTTTCCTCATCCTCGTCATTTTCGAGGAGCTCCTCTTCAGCTTCCGATACATAATCCTCGTCCGTGAATAGATGCTTGAAAATAGTCGGTAACGAGGCGACGGCTTCGAGACCGCCTTTCTGTGTCAAAATGCCCATCAAATGTCTTTCCCATCCTTTTCGACCATCAGCTGCTCTAGGTCTCGCTTTTCTATCCCAACCCCTCGAATAATCTAATGCTGCATTCACCCACATCTCTCTTTTGGCTACTGACATCCCATCTGTATTCTCTATAGTCGCTGCCAGTAATGGAATGGAATCAACACTCGCTTTGAGGTTAGCAGGTAGCCCGTGACTTTCTGCAGCGATGTTATTGGTGAGGACAGAATGAATTTCGCCTAGAAGGATGCAGCGAGGCTCGAGCGTATCGTGTTGTAGTGCATTGATAAAGTCATCAAGGGTGAAAGGTGATATTTGCAGCGCTTGACTGTGAATTAGCGTAGTACAACAAAAGTCAGCCGCTGTTGATATGTTGATAGCCGATCCAGCGTGGGGATCCACCTGAAGAGTAACTCACCCGAAGATGTTCAGAACATTCCAGCACATCAAAGTCCTGTCCATGTGTTCTTCAGGCACAGGCAAGTCTTTCCTAGGTATAGGTTTCTTGGGTAAAGGAGGCAAAGCCAAATGTTTCGATCTTCTAACTCTTCCATCCAAGATTGTTGTGGGATCAAGATCCAAATCTTCCATTGGATATTTCGGTTTTGGCATGTTTCGCGATTGCGCCGCCGCTGCGGCAGCTAAGGCGGCCGCATCGTTTGGAGAGCCATCATCTCCTGAAGGATCCAATACCAGTGCTGCATTCGAAGGCCCGCTGCCTCCTACACCTAATGCAGAAGGAATATAGCTGTTCCTCGGGGTAGACGATTGAGGGTCGTCGGAAGGAAGTGGAGTTAAAGCATTCGATGAATCACGCCTAGAGGCGGCACCTGAATCGAGCTTTTGTCGTTTCGCTTTAGGCGGCTTCGGTGGTGCATTGGGATCTTCCTCTTTCGGTTGCTATAATAGCCATAACGGGTACCAAACAAAACGAGAATTCTACTGCATCAGCGCTCTTACTATATCGCCTACACTTGAAGTTGGAGAAGCTCACCTTCCTCCGCCGCTGTAAAAGATCAACACGGAGCTCGTTACTCTTCACTTTGAGATGTTCGGGCAATTCAAGCGGAAATCCATATTCTAACCTCAGTCTCTCCTTGCACATCCATGGAGATCCAACAGCAGGATCTCTGGTGATACTTTCCTTTAGGTATTTCTTGAGCAAAGCTTTATTCCATTTCGTTCTATCCCTCTCCATATGTTTAGAGGAGGCATTGATGATACTACCATCGAAATTAAGACCTTGAAGTAATTGAACAGAGTATATATAGGCTTCGGGATCGTCTACTTTGTTTGCTTCAGTAGTCTCAATTTCCAGTTGACGGGCTCCTACGATGTGAGCTACGGAATCGAGCTGTTCTGCTGTATAGTCCAAGCCGTCGTTGTCTGGTGTGTCACTGCTTATTTCCGAAGGGTCAAAACGACCATTGTTGAGGACGGTAGCTAATATTTGGGCGTTTTCAGGTCGGAGGAGATCTCGAATATGTTTAGGCGGAGTGACACGGATTACAATAGCGTAATATCTGGTGCAGTCAACGATGGGGAAAAGGTGTGAGGTGGTAAGGCCGTCAGCAGGCATACCGAATTAAGACCTGACAAGGGAAATGATGGTGCTCCGCTCAGAGAGAGTTAATTAAATGTAGACTCACTGATTCACGTCATTGACAATGACACAGTCATTCAGAAAATAACGATTGTTGAACCTCTCAAAAGTGAGATCTACTAGTCTTTCCAATCTTCCCTCGACCTCTGCAATCATAGACATTTGCAGATAGTTATAGTCAGGACCGATAGACGCAGAGATGAAGACGAGTTGAGAGCACAAAGGCGACATCAGCTCATTTGAATATCGCGAAAGCGCCATACAGAATGAATACAACGTGTAGCAGTGGGAAAAGAAACTCACGGAAATGGCAAGCTCTTAGTACTCTAGGTTTCAGGACGTCGTAAAAAGCTTTTTGAGTCTTTTCAGATTCAGCTTGTTCGCTTTCTAAAGCGTTAAAGTAGGTTAATCCTGATTTTCCAGTGTATTCGCACGTAAAGATGGGTTCCATATAGTATGCGAATCTAGTTCGAAAAGGTCTAGAAGGTTGCCGTCAGCGATTGGGTCTCGGGAGCCTTTCAGCTAGACATCCCGTGAAGGGCAGTCCAGTGAAGCAGCGAGGGAACGGTAAGAAGCTTCGGAACTACTCACTCATACTCTGTAAATATCTCTCCAGTCTCTCTGATTTGCCAAACTTGCTGCTCAGGTGGGATTGTACCATCTTGAATTCCTTTTGGAAGAGGCAGGTATTGTACCTGCTTTCGCTTGACTAGAGGCATCTTCGCTTTCCGGTGGTAGGTGGGCGGACGGATACCAATGCAGCTCGGGGTACGCCTAGGTACGCCTTGGATGATGATAGTAGAAGTTGCTTGTTCGTACCAGGGCCCCGCTTACGTTGAAAGCAGTTTTCGGGTCGAGTGGGAGAGTCGTGTCTGTGCCTCGATGGAATTGCGATGGTAGTTAGAGCTTCCAAGTGGCCTTGACAAGTTTTGAACGAGATTGCACTTTCAAAAGTCGAGGCACGTGTCGTTTGAAAGAGCGAAGAGGCAGAGACAGCCCAAGCCAAGAGGAGCTGGTCGTGTACTATAAGTTAATGGTACGTATGTAAGAAGATTCTTGGACGCGGCTGGCTCAATCTCCCGCGACGGACGGTTGGATGATTGAATTGATACCGCTTATTGGCTTTGAATGGATTGTGATTGCTTGCTTGATGGAGGGATTGACGCTGTCGGCAGACGGACAGACAGAGACAGAGGAGAGTACGGAGGTCTCCTCAGGTCCAACTGGTATTGCTATAAGTATCGATGAAGGAGGCTGCTATAGGCAGTGTGCTGCATGCGACGCAACGATCCAAGGTCGCCTCAGGTTCGCCTTTGACAATGGATGGATGGGTGGATGGATGGATATGTAGAGACTTGGATAGACGGATGGACAAGCTGGCGATCCTTCACGGACACATGGTGCACCTCGTCGGGCAATGCACGCGTCCAGTCGAGTCTGAAGCAGTCGAGGTTGGCGAATGGAGCAAAGCTGTGGATCCGCATTTCCAGCTGGTTGCACAGACTGAGATTGCTCGAGTTGCGTTGTCCGTGGCAAACTGGAGCAGTCGCAGCCTGGCTGGAGCAGTGGGCGGGTGATAGCGCCGGAGCTGTGCGGCCAGCTGCACACATCTAGACACGCACACATACTCCAGCCATGCAGTATGTCCGGGCATCAGCATGCTGGCACCCTCAGCTATCATCAGCCCATCCAGCCCTTCCGCGACACCGTCAATCACGCCGGCAGGAAAACCCGATCGCCTTTGGGCAGTAGAGCAGGTCCGCATACAGGCAATGGAACGAAGGAGACCTGGTGCATGGATCACAAAGACCATCTGCCACTGCCCCTTACTCTACTGGATTGGCATCCATAAAACTCCTAAGAAGCACCCACGCAAAAAGCTGCATTGCTAACCCTAAGAATGCCCTTGTTCTTGTGACTGGCGAAGGAATGTTGGTAGAGAAAGCTAACACGGCGACACCGAGCAATCTAGTCAACGAGAGCTAACATCTAAAGCTAAGAAAAGCTAAGAAAGAAAGAAGAATGACTGGGCAAAGGGGATAAATGGCTACATCGTGGATGAGGTGTGAACAGATGCCTAATCCATCGCAGAGGTGAGGGACGACAATTTGCATGGCACGGAGATGAGAGGAAAGGATGGCAGCGTTGTTTAGATGCCATTGAAACCTTCTCAACAGCAGTCTTGAACCGGGATTGTCCTCGGAGAAAAAGATCGAGCATCAAGCCTTGTACCCACGGTAAGGCCCTCCGAGGTTCTTTTCCACATCGCCGCCTTCGTCTCCCTCTTGACGCTTGGCCAGCTTTACAAATCTACTTGTTACTTGGTTGTTTCCAACTAGAGATGTAGTTGGTTCAATATCATCGTCACCTCTCTTGGCCCATCCTCTGTATCCCCAATTCTCCTCTTCCCCGTTGTTCCCACCTTCATCCAATGGATCAGATGTAGCAGTAGTAGGAATAGCACTTTCATTATCACCGTCTTCGCTGTCGCTATTGTTATTACCGCCTAGTCCGAGGAGATCAAGTCCTCGCTTTTCAGCATCCTCGTCGTGCCTCTTCCATCCTCTCCAGGGAAAGGGGGGATTGACCTCTACACCCGATGGAGAAGCCGGGGGTGTCGGAGCGGGAGTCAGTGTGGAGGAAGTGGTAGAAGATTGGGAGTCTCTCTTTGCGATTGCCTAATCAGCAGGGGTGGTCGGGAGGGGTGGTCGGGAGGATGGTCGGGGGCGGGTGGGGAGGGTCAGAGCGGGGCACGTGAGATGGGTAAAGAAGGAAGAAGAGGGAATACGTTATGAGTTCGAGGTCGAAGGAAAGCTTGGAGTATAGGCGAGTGGATAAACACATACCATATGGCCTCCCTCTCCACCCTGCTGGAGAGCTATGGCCTGAGCAAGCAGGGGCAAGCCCAGGACCACGAGTGCAGCCGAAGAGAGGGAAAGTGAGGTGGACAGTGTGAGCCGCATCTTGACTGGATGGATGTGTAGAGTTCACGTGGTACTGAGGATGGCAATCAAAGAGGGGGCAAGTGGGCGATGGCGGTGAGAACCGGGTAGTATGGACAATGGCTCGCCTGGGAGCCAGAGTAAAGCGACCCACCTTGATCTGATCTAATCTGATCTGGATGTATACCGTTCGAGTGTGTGGTTGGAAGGAGAAAGAGAAGCAAAACAAATCAGTCCAGGGCCCACTCATTCTTATCCTCCGTCCGCCCTGAGCGCCTCCGCCCTGTGATCTGCGATGCAGGCGCCCTGCTCTGCTTTCCTTCTCAGCCGACTCCGAGCGAGTCAATGGCTCCGCTCGCTTGGCGCTCTGTGCACGAGATCGCAGCTCCCTTGTCCGAGCATTGCGCTGTGGTTACTGCCTCTGTGTGGACAACTTGGCCCGTTCTCAGCTTTCAGCAAGGGGGCGGAAGTCGCGGAAGTGTGTCCAGGGAGTGCAAGATGCTTAGTCCAGTGTACATTAGTCCGGTGTGTATCAGCTGTGCACTCTGCTGTGCTCTCGACAAAGTCACGCTGATATTTGCCCGCTGTTTACCTCCTGCGACGCGACTTTTCTTGCAAGGGGGAGGAGATACCGGCGGGCTCAACTTCGGATGGGGCGCGGAGGGTGTGGGGAAGGAGGGGCGACCAGGGCGACGGAGAGGAGGATGTTCATCACCAAATGGGCAGGATGGGTGCATGTGATGCGACGTCATGTCTGCATCAGCTCGTAGTCGGTTTCCCTCGTCAGCAGCATCATCATCGCTAATCATCGATCCTTTCATTCCGGAAAGATGTCCAGCTTGCACCTCGACGGCTCGACATATCATAGTAGTGTGGGCGACAGATTCCGCACAGCTTGCACTAACGCTGTCTCATTGGCGACGTAGTATTCCCTCTGTGCAACTTGTTGCAGAGCGCTAGCGGGCTTCCGCCAGAATGGTAGTGCAGGTAGCCTTCGCTACTAGGCGAGGCGGCCGCGGTATTGTCTTGCCGTGCTGTTACAGCCATGTTCGTAACAGGAGAGCATTGTTCAGGTTGATTGCGATTAATGGCATGGTAATGCGGGTGTGAACCCTGGGTATGTGCTGCAGGATCTTCTTAGCTCGAGCAGAGAGGATTATTGCTTGCATGGATCAGAAGCAAGAGCTCGTCATGCCATTTCATTTCGTGTCTTGGAGCTCTCATTGCAAGACAAGCCACACTCGCTTGTCAGCCGGTACCTGACAAGTTTGACCACTCCAACAAAGTGTAAATGTGGGGGAGTATGGAGTAAGGGTGATGGCTAAACCTGGGAGCACCAAGTCAGGCTCAGATGGTCACACTATGCATTTACTAATTTCATAAGTATTACACCAACCTATGGCTTACTCCTGTGCTGCTTACGATAACGCTATCGACATGCGAGGGTCTGGATTGTAAACGCCGGCTTCAAGAAGCCGAACAGCAACGGCCGGAGGGGACCGCGGACGCGATACGCCACATTGTCCTGCCTCTATCGGTTGCATTGGACACTTCTCCCTCTTCCGACACAATAGCGACACACATCGGTAAAGAGGTGGACCCTACCCGTCTTCTCGTTTTCCAGCCTCCCTGGGTTTACCTCAAAGTAGACAGAGCTCCATCACCGGTCTTATCGTCTGAGCAAGCTCGATCCTCGATACCTGCTTTGTCTGGCGTTCGTAGCACTGATACAAAGGCTCACACTCTCGGGAACTTATCTTCCAGTGGGGAAAGAAACACCATGGCAGCACCCTCATTTCCAACCTCGTACGATCCAAATCATCCTGGCGAAGCTGTAGTCCCTTTACCCAATGCACCATTAGTAACTATTTCAAGTTCACCATATACACTATCGTATCAAGCGCCATTATCGCACCGAGGTTCAGGACCGGGCATCATCCTTTTTGAACCTCCTTCACCTCCTCAAGGAACAAAGAAAGCAAATACATTGGATCCTCTCCCCTACTTTAAATGGGCTGAAGAAGGTTATGCTATTGCTCAAATCGGCAACGGATTGGATATCGGTAACAGCGAAAGCGTTCAGAATGCATTGAAAGACGCTATTGAATTATTGGACAAGGAAGAGAAATGTACTACGAAAGGAAAACATGCAATTTTCGGTAAAGCTCACCTCCCGCCTGTGGTCGATTTCATTTTACTGAATCAATGTATCTTTACTCGTCTCCCCCGCAGTGTACGATTCTGGCCTCTTTGAACCCCTCCTTCCAGCCATCGAAACATACAGCTCCAAGCTTTGCACGCTGATTGCACACAGCTCAACTCCCTTACCTAAAGATACGAAATGTTCCATCTCGATACTATCCCACGTCTTCAAAACAGCAGCAACACCAGCTGAAATCGACATGACAGATGCATTAGCTTGTCCGATCCCAGACCCGAACTATGACCCAAAGGGACATAAATCTCAAACATATGACTATATTCATGCTGATACCAAAATTAGTATTGAAAATGTCAAATTGGCTATTCTACCTAATTGGGGAGAAGAAATCTATGATCACGGTATTGCTAATCTAGCTCATTCAAGAAGCTTGAGCTTTTTGAAACCGAGAATCGGTGGTCCTTGGTTTGATTTGGAAAAGGTTGGTCTTCTCCTTTTTCCCTTTTTTTTGGGGTTAAGCAAAAGAGTGCCAATTGGTCTGACTTATGCGTACGTTTTCGATTGTTAGATCTGGGATGCGCACACTTGGTATGAGTTTGTTGGTCGCTCTGTAGCCAATACGATGGGTGTAAGCATACATTCACCATCCAAGTATACATATCTTCATTCACGCTAACGAACACCCCCAATCGAATGGCTTGCAATCATAGACAATGGTAGCAGAACCCTACGTCAATCACGTACCCACAATGATAGGAGGAGTAGGCAGAAAGGAATTGACTGCATTCTACAGAGATCATTTCATCTTTGCCAATCCTCCAGATTCTACTTTGGAGGTCGTATCTAGGACTATCGGTATTGATAGGATCGTAGATGAATTCATCTTCAAGTGTAATCATTCGACAGTCTGGGAGTGGTTGTGAGTCAAGTCAAGTCTTTCCCGCCTTGTAGCTAAAGCAAAGCTGACAAGTGGAGGTGACTTGACAACCCGTCATTGGCCTGTTCCAACGATCTTCCGTAGCCTTCCGGGTGTGCCTCCAACCTATAAGGATCTAAGAGTGCCCTTCATCGCTGTTGTATGCATTCGAGGTGACCGTCTCTTCCACGAGCATATCTGGTGGGATCAAGCAACCGCCCTTCGTAAGTTCGGAGTCATTCGCCATCAAAAGTACCTTGGGCCTTGCCTCTTTATGGAAAGCTGAAGCGAACGGTTTTCCCCACACTCCTCAACTTCTCTATAGGCCAATGTGGAGTTCTACCCGATTACCTACCCTATGGTGACAATCAGCAATTGCGTCTACCTGTCGCAGGTTCAGCTACAGCCGACAAGCTAGTCAACGAGAATCTGAGAAGCAACGAAATGTTTGGTTCAGATTGGGGTGTCCAGAATAAGAACTGAAACCAGGATAACTGTGGTAAACGAGGACTGAAAGCGAAAAGGACATACGATTTCTTTTTTAGTTTGGGAGAAGTTTAGGAAAGAGGTATCACCGGCAGACAGCTGTACCAAATGCATACAGTCAGTGTGTCACGGTCTGTGTATCGAGTAGATTCAGCGTAATCAAGGTTAGATATGCAAGGAACGGCGTGATGCGCGTAAAGGTGCAAGTATCCAGGTGGCGCAAGAGTGTTTTACCGCGTAAAGTGCGCTAGGATGACATCTACCGCTAAGCCAAAAGGTGAGGATCGTCAAAGAAGTCCGTGTATAGGTAACTTGCACACTTGGTAGTGATTCTGTGCGTAAGGCTCTGTGGCGACCCGACCTTCTACGAGGGTTCGGCGATATATCTGTGAACATCGTTGTAGCTGCATGCTAGACATTGGCGGCTGCTTTCTCATTAGAACTGTTTGATGCCATGTAAGACATGCACTATAAGTATTTTCCCTGAAAAATATTCGATTAATTATATATTGAAAACTACAACGAGAATGAATCTTGCGAAGTTGGACTGTTGTTTTGTTTGGTATAAGATGCCACTGGGTATATCATCAAGCAGCGACTTTGACGGATGTTGGTGGACTGCTGAGCTCTTTTGTATTGAAAGACCGTTCGTCTCATGTTTGGGTATCTTGCATTTGGAAAAAATGTCCATTTGTTTATTTTATGCCCTTTTTTGCAGCCCTGATACCGTCCCCATAATTAATGTAAGCTATATAGTACTGAAAAAAGGTGGGTATATAAGTAATAGTTTTGAAAGACGAAGGGTGAAGGGAAGAAGTGAGGAGGGGGGCATGGCGTCTATGTGTAGCGGGCTTCTGCTTCCTGACATGCTTCAAGCAGAGCTCTATTGCCAGAATTGGCAACGCATTCACGGACGATGCAAAGGAGTTCCTCGCGACTAGAAAGTGGACAGCATGGGGATCGTCAGTCATCGTTCCGCAATAACTATTTAGGCAGTATAAATCAGTGTAGGACTTACTCGACACTGCCATACTTTACATCCACAGAAACGCCAATGTCCTGCACGCAATCTTCGATATCATTGCCATGGGGATTGACATCGCTAATTTCGTCACCAATAAGTTCAAAGACAACGCAGAATTCTGCCCTCACAGCTTCAGCGTAGACTTTGGCAGACGCGCGTAGGAAAGGCTGTCCTAAGGATCTTGATTTTTTGGTGAGCACGGTCATTTGAAGAGGATATCTTTGTGCAAGTATTGCAAAAGTAGATTGGATGTAGCGTGCCCTTATCCAAATATTGGAAATCTTGCGGAGCAGATCTTTGACCTTGTAAGTGTGAACTTGGGGAAGTCCGATATGGCCAATGAGACGGTCAAACAGGAAGGAAGTCAAGATTTTATCGTTCTGGTTCTTCTGATCTGCTGTTGTACTATCCGGAGACTGATCAAGCAGAATGATCTCGTAGTCTTCGACTTCACCCCGCGAACCGAACAGGATGGTGATAGAGAGCTCGTTGCGATGCGAAAGTTCCATGCGCGTAGCATCGTACTGTACGAGCTGCCAGCCATGAAGGTATTGAACAAGATTGAACTCGTCTATAAGAAGGTTGCCCGAAGTCAGTTGGGGCAACAACGTGCTCACGGGAAGTGACACGAGGCTTACCTTGTAAGCGCCACAATTCAGACTTGGTATAGTACCTTACTTCATCGCAAACTTTCTTAGAAGTCTCGATTGCATCCTTGTACTCTGTCGATTGAGCGTCAAGTTCTTCTTCCTTTTGGCGAAGCCGCTCGAGTGTGCTCTCAGTGTGAGAAACATCGCGCTTGTAATCTTCAATAGTGGAACCCTGCTCTTTGATAGCAATCCTGAGCTCGTTGATGTGATCTTGATCGCACTCTTGAAGCTCTTTCTGTCTAGCCTTCTCTCTAGTCAGTTCATGCGAGAGCTCCTTTGCACGATCCCGCAAAGACGGCAGATGATCGGTAGAAAGACGGCGATACGTCTCATCGATGACTGCTTTATCTGCTGTTAGACCTTCAAGGTGACCATGCAGCATCTGAGCGATGGAAGTCGATACTCCATTTCGAAACATGTACCATTCATTGCGTGTTTGCAGCCTGTAATACGCCCGAGTAACCTTGAAGTGGGTCTGTAAACATGGGGATCAGATTACCGTACTGCAAGCGGGGGAGATCCTACATAACTTACGTCCAGCATTGCACGGTCTTCCTCATCGGCTGCAGCGTAGTCCAGAAAGAGGCTGGGTGTTTCCTCTTCAATCTGTTCTTCCATTTCATCCAAAACATCAGAGTTCTCGCGCAAGCTCTTGCGCAACTCGCTGACCATCTAGCGAATGCCATCCGGGTCAGCCATGTTAGCACGGCCTGAGAAACTGCCACGAATCAGACTCACCATCCTATAACCTTCAAGGAAGGGTAAGACAGCTGCACTAGCAGAGATTTGATCCGCAAGCGAAACAGTGCCGTAAGAATTACTAGCACCGCGTTCCAAGCTAGGTCTGGCGCCATTCTTGCGCTTTGATATTGCGCCGGGAGCTTGAGAGACAGAGAGCAGACCATCCATAAACTGCATATCGGCGAGGGACAAGAATTGATCAAGAGATATTGCAGGCCTCTCTCCTTCCCCTTTTCCTTCTTGCGGTGCATTTTCATCAAAGAAAGGCTCTGAATCGGGGTGAGCTAGTGAATCTCGCCCTGATTGACGGGACACGCCACGCAGAGGCGCAGGAGAAGCGAGCATACTGCTGAGAGTAGATTTGCGTCTTCCGTCATCGGATGTAAGGCGTCTCATGTCTGGTGTCAACCCTGTTCGCATAGATGGAGACCTCAATGGTCTTGCCGGACTTTGCAAAGGAGCTGACGTAATGGACATTCCCATCGATGATGCTATCTGACTAGTTATTGCTGATCCAGCTGTCACGGTTTTGAAGAGGCCGTCAGCTTCCGTGCGGGGACCATCCTCATTTAGACTCGTAAACACCATTGGCGGCATGTTAGGTACACCAAGTGAATGCCTGCTCGTAGGCATGACCTGAACCAGAGGGCTTCTTGAAAGGGCAGCTTCTGCTGATGTAGCGTTTCGAGCGTCATTGGCATGTCTATCAGGTGATGGCGCCTTTGCGGGTGAAGGTAGGTTTGTTCTGCCTGGCGATTTTGCAGCCTGAGCAGGTAACTTGCTCGGTGATTTTCGTGAGAGGGGTGCAAGAGAATGGCGAGGATGAGCCATTGACAGGCGTCGCGTAGGTTCTTGTTGTGTGATGCTCCCGAATACTGCGGTCTCTTCCATATCCTGAGTCTGATCATCGGTCACTTCTTCTTCCTCCTCCTCCTCCTCTTCCCTGCGTTCAGGTACGATTGATAAACGATGTCGCTGGAAATCGTGCACATTGAAAGGCATTTGGATAGGGGAAGCCTCCCCCTCCTCCTCCTCCTGAGTCTGGACTTGTGGTTCCAGATGCGTAGCAGACGTTGGCATGAGGCACTCCATAGACGGACTTGAAGGCCTGGAAATGGTGGCTTTAGTCTGCTCTTCCTCTTGTTGTACAGCAGGCGCAACCTCCGTAGCAGTTGTATTGCCATATTCATCATCTTCATCTTCGTCTAAAAAGGCTAGCGCTTTGAGACCGGGAGTAGGGGACTGCAAATTGCTGGTTTCTTGTTGTAGCTTTTCGATGGAAGGGTAAAGCGAGCTGTTCTTGACGGGGGAGGGTGAACCATCCCCCAATTCTTCTATTCGCGGACCAGCGCATGTGCTATCCGTTGAAGCTCTTCTATCTGAAAACACGGCAAATACATTCGATATCCTCCTTGTATCTTGTACGATAGACATATCCATTGTCTGATCATCGTTTTCATTGATAGCGCCCTCGTCGCTCAAGTGGAACGTACTGCTATTTTCAGTGGTGCAGTGATGCATTGCGAACATCGAGGTATCGGTTTGAGAGGTAGCCGAACCGAACAAGCTGACGTGAGTTGATGAGTCGCCAGACTGCCTGCTTGCAAAGAAGGCCGCAGACCCTCGATTCGCACGCTCCCTCTGCAGCTGAAAGATATCCTCCTCATCGATCCCTGCCACTCCGAGAGGTACATGATATTCTCTATGTACCCGCTCTTCCTGCGTTACTTGTACTACAGCGGACGATGTTGACGGACCTTCCGAATCTTGTCCATAGATGAGTGACCGCCTTCGTATGGCGTCAGCTTCCCACGCAGCCTTGAGTTCAGATTCTCTACGCTGCTGTTGAACTTTCTTTGATGGAGAGTGTGACTGTCTCCTTCGGTTCGCGGCTGGTGAGGCTGCCGTCAATACCGAAGGACGGAATGGAGACGGTGCAGCTGACCGAGCAGGTGATGGCTGTGTGAATATACTGCTCGTCTGCGATAAGTGCTTGGCAGGACTTGGTCCGCCAAAGAGATGTGTATTGAGAGCAAACGCAGAGGTCATGTCATCGTCCGCCAGGTCCATTATATTGCTAGCATTGCCGGCAGCGCTCGAGACTGCAAAGCTCGTCTCTGCTTCTATACCTTGCGCTTGCGGCGTGGTTGAGGCTGGAAATACAAAGTGTGACTTGAAGGCTGTGGTGACATCGCTCGTATCGGCCAGGTCCATTGCGGATTCGTTCGAGATGAGTGCGCTCTCGTCGCCGGTAGGCATGATGGCCGAGAGAGATTGATCCACTGATGATGCATTGCCATCTTGTGACGATGGGTTAGCCTCTTGAGGTGTGTTCTTGAAGGACTCGACAAGGCTCTGAGCATTCGCCACGCTCGACCGACGCCGGTGGCCAGGTGGTCGCATGCTGCTTGACCTTCTCCTTGCATGGCCACTGCCGGCCACGGCAGCTTTTGCGGGCGAGGGAGATGCAACCGAAGCATTTGTTAATGTTAATGCAGCTGAAACACCAGTTACATGCTGTTGTTGCTGCTGCTGGTGCTGGACGATCATCGGTCCGGCGGGGGAGGACGAAGCGCCTAGATTCGACAGGGACGAGTCGTCTGCGTAATCCTCGTCCTCCTTGGAGAACTCTCTCATCTGGGCAGTGGGAGCAAAGCTGACTCTCCGACTCAGACGGCGTGTCGCGTTCTCGGCCGTAGCAGCTGCCGCATCCGTGTTGTTGCTCTCGTCGCCATCGCCTTCGTCGGATGAGGCGGCTGCGTTTGCGGCTGATGCAAAGGTTTGGGTAGAGTAGAAGGTTGCTGTAAAGGTGCCGGTGTGCTCGACGTCGCCTGTCTGCTGCGGCGGAGGTGCTGCTGGCTTGAGGATGGATCTCCCAGGGACCTGCGAATGATTGTTTTCGAGTCAGCAATGGCCAGCGGGGCAGTTGTGGCACACCCACCAGGCTCCGGCGGGCTCGCTCTGCAGGCAGCACAGCACGTCAGCCACGAGCAGTACACTGCCATGCATAGACTGGACTCACTCCGCGGTGACAGCTCCATCGCTGGCGCCGCAGCCTCAGAAAGTGCGCCGCCCATGCTCTGGGTGCGTCGCTTCTTCGCGGGACTCGCTAGGCCGGCAGCCGCAGCAGCAGCATCGGCGACGCTCAGTCTGCGAGTGCTCTTCTTGCCGGTGTTCTGTCCAAGGTGCATTGCATGTCCGCTGGCTGGAGTGTTGCTGTTGCTGTTGCTGTTGCTGCTGCTGCCGTAAACAGAAACTGGAGCGAGCGCCGCACGGACACCATCGCTGGGCATGTTGTCCGGCGTGCACCCGTGTGCAGTCCAAACAGCGACGTGCTGTCACAGGTACGGCGTAGTGATGGCTGTGTACTTGCAGTTGGCGTCTCGCATCCACGCCTGCACCGTATTTACTTTGCCTGCTCGCCCTTCTCGGCTGGGCGAAAGAACGTGATCGGACAACACATGGCTGGCAATCTATGCTCAAGCAGTCTTATGCTCAAGGCATACCTTGCCTAGCCCAAGGGTTTCCCTAGCATCAGCAACCACAGCAGGGACAAATGGCTCTCTCCTCGCTCTAGCCTTTACCACTACTCTAACTTGCAGCTTGCAACAAAGTGCAAATTCACGTGCACAAGCGGCAGTACCTAGGAATAGCAATCGAAAGATAAGTACACCATGCTACTGACAAGTACGCCGATAGGCGCCCTTCTGGGCAGAATGGTTGGCAAGATATCGGCTATTTGGGCCAAGCAAGGTCTTTGTAGCCGGCATTTCATAAGTTCTTCAGGAAGGACTGAAGATGGGGGGCTGGTGGCGCGAGCAGCCCAAGGTGTGCAACTGAACTGAGGCAAAATTGCACATCAAGGAGGGAAAGAGTATGTTTCGGTAGGCAATTGTCTACTACATGCAGATGTTTCTACACAGAATAACAAGAATTACGCTCGTGCACCGGCTTCCGCCTCGCAAGCAATGACAGGGTTCTTCAACGGTCCTGTAGGAAAACAAGAAGTACTAAAAGAAATAGAAGTTTACGAAAGACGACCGGAATCCCTTGCGGTAACGCCATAGATAGCTTGCTTTGTCAAAAGCGATTATTTTCTCGACTTGTTCAAGCGTGCTTCGATTTCGGATCGCTTGGCCTGACGAACATCACCGAAGGCACGATGTCGCTTGACTCGCGTGAGTCCAGAGGGGGCGAGAACGCACTCTTGGGTGACGGAATTGTAGAAGAAACCAGCGGGGCAGGCGCAAGAGCACGTTGCGTTGGAGCAGATTGCGGTAGCCTCTGGCGGGCACGAGCAGGGACTGACGCTTTGGCCGGATGTCGTTACGGATACGTCGGTCAAAGGATTGGCCAGGAGCTCCGCGAGTGTACCACCGATGACGGGGATGGTAACGCCGATACCGAGTCCACCAATGAGTTCGGTAACGTCGGCTATGACTCCAGGCTGCAGACTGACAGGTAGCGTAATTAGACCTAGTACCAACGAACGAAGTGGTTGGGTGTATCAGTCTGAGTTCCTCATGGAAAAGGTTGAGCAAAGACAAGGAGCGACGACTCACCAACATCAACGGTAGCGTCGATACACAGACAGATATCGAGATCCAAATCGATCTCGGCACCAACGAGTCCGACATCAGCAACGTCTAGGCCGGCTCTGTTGTAACACAAGGTTAGTTGAGCGTGAGCTCTGCATCTCTCGTGAGCGCAATTTGATCCGAGCTTACGCAAGGACGGTATCCAGTGTGACAACCGCGAGGACTGTAGCATCAACGTCGGTGCCGGGAGGGGCATCGGCTGGGCAGGTGGCTGATGTGCCGACATCCAGGGTGACGCCAAGGGGCACATCTATGAGTTGAGCGCGGACAGCTGGGGTGGCGGCAGCTGCCACGAGAGCGAGAGTCGAGAAGAAGGTCTTGGAGAGCATTTTGGCTGTATAGGGATTGCTTGATTGGATTTGACTGTGGTAGAGCTTGTAAAGGAGTGTGGCGGTAAATGAGCGTGATCCGGAAGGAGCTGTGAGTGGGAAGATGCTTGTTTGGTGTGATGAGAGTTAAGAAGAAGAACAGCAGTCAGTCTGAACACGCTCTTTTATACTCGCCAGGACTGCACGACATGGAACGGCCGGGATGGCTGGAAGGGGTATTATTGACATTGTCAGTAGTGCGACGGCATGCACATGCCGGAGGAATAGACGTTCAAGCAGCCTTGGATCGTCCCTTGGACAAAGATCAGCCTTCCATTCTACGGTGCGCAGCATTCAAGTAGATTCTACCACTGATGATAGTTTCGCTGGAGAGGGATTCCACCGGTTGGGCACTCATTCCTCTATCTGGTCCACACGTCACGCCCGTCCGTGGCAGCAACACCTGATGCCAGAGGTAAATATGTCCATTATATGGTTGAGCTTATTGGATTGTGTTGGTTGATCCGTCCACCCTGGTCGTAGGCACCTCGGTCCGGTGGCACTCAGATCGCCCAGTAAGTTATGGCCCGCGAGCTAATCTTCCGAATGCTTTCACTATCTACTGCAGGGTACCGGTATGGCTGCTTCTTACTTTTGCGCGAAGTAAGGCAATTTCGTGTGGTAAGGTAACGCATGTTATTACGGTGTCGTTCCAAGGAACCGAACTCTCGACCTTGTCCATGTCGACTGGAATGTGGCAACTCCTGTTAGCCTGAACTTTAAGAAGAGCATGTAAAGGACATGACGTTTGAAGCAGCGAAACGAAGTATCGATTTAATACGCGGTAGAAGCCATATCCAATGAGGACCTGCATTGTCGGGAACAGGTGTCGGGAATGCGTCGAGTGAAGCTGGCGGCGGGGGGCTTTACCTGGACCCGCACTCCCACAAGGTTTAGAAGCCGGACCGGCCCATTTCTCGTAATTAACAGGTGACGTGATCTTGTCCGCGCCGCTTTAATACCGGCAATGCTGATGGATGAGCCGCGACGTGACCTGACCCTAGCGAGACGGAAGCACGTAGTTCACACCGTAACCGCAGCCAGATTATCTGGTGTAGTTATATCGCAGCGCTTGACGATGTATACATAGCTCCCTCATGTTGCATGATGTCCCTGATGGTATCTTGGCTTGTTTCCATCTAAAACCGCACTTGATCGAAATTGATGTGGTGTAAATTATTGTCCATGCCTTTCGGGATATTGTAGTTTTTGACCTGTTTTGACCGTTATCCGGTCCCAAGAGAAGCATTCAGCATGTCTGGCGGGTTTTTGGTAGAAATACCACTCGGTATCTTAGAAATGGCAGGAATACCACGGTGCTTAAAATATTGGTAGATCTACCATTTTGTATTGGCTTTTCTACCACTTTGTGATGGCAGGTATACCATTGACTGCCTATAAAAGCGATTAAAGGGATTTTGGCAGAAATACCATCCACTATTATGCAAATGGCAAAAATGCAACTCTTTAAAAAAAATTGGTGAAAATACTACTTTGTAATTGGCGGAAATACAACTTTATTGGCAGAACTACCATTCTAAGCCGCATCAGTGTTGAGAGGGCAACGACGGCTATTATGCCCGGTAGCTTTGCATCTACCGCACTTGACAGGGTTCGTACGAACCCTTTTGGCTTTCGTAGGGGCTTCTTCGCCTCTTGAAGGCAAGCGTTTTTTCTTGGGGCGCCCTCGCCCTCGACGGAGCTTGCTGGGGGGCAGCAATATATACTCTGACTGCTCCCACTCGTCCCTTGGTGCGGGAAGCGTCCAGTCATGTGCGTACATTTGCTTGTATTCTTCGACTGTCCAGATACTGGGTATGTATATATCCAGGGCTTGCGGTATGCGTGCTTTCGCCCAGGCTGCGTACATATGGCTGCAAAATATGCCCATTTCTTTTTCGTATCCGCAAGTACACGTAACATCTTTGCATCCCTCGTCGCGATCCCATTTAATATAGACATTGAAGGTCTTGGTGGATCGCTTGTGCTTGCTCACCTCGAAATGCTCGGCGGATGCTTGATGGACGTAAAGAGATCGGTAGGCAGCAAATTGCTCCTTGCGGAGGCTTTCAGCGTATGGCGTTATTGACCCTTCCATGCGTTCAACGCGCTCCCGACGCTCGAGCCATTTTTCTTGCAACCAGCGTCGGACCCATTCGTGGATCTGAATTGGCGGGAGATCTCGACAGGCCAGCAGTACCTTGTTCATGGATTCTACGGCGTTGGATGTTAGATCCCCGTATCGTGCACTGGGAAACAGAGCCCTGGCCCATGTGGAAGGATGCGGATTCCCTCGTTTATAGAACCAGGCAGCAGCTTGAGGATTGATTTTCTTGATTTCATCCATTGCGGCTTCATGGTCAGCCAAGGTCAGCGCGCGAGCAGCCGTCTCCAATAGTCTTCCGTACACCGATTTAGAATATCCTGCATCTTCGAAGTTACGCTTGATGTGCTCCAGGCAGAATGCATGCTTGGCTGAGGGAAAGGTAGTCTTGACGGCGTTGATGAGGCCTTTATGGCGGTCTGATAGAATGACGAAAGACTGGTCTTCATAAGTCTCCTGCGCTTCACGTATACATCGTAGAAACCAGGTCCAGGTCGCCTCGCTTTCTGTTTCGGAAATGCCTATTGCAAGTGGGAAAAGCTGGTTGTTTCCATCTTTGTGTCAGATGGCACCTAGATAGACTAGGGCGTCTGAAGGGAAAAGGAATAGAAGAGAAAAGAAAAGAAGTGCGGAAGTATGTTGAATCGTTGAACT